>CM061541.1:157227898-157827898 GCA_030864215.1 Capsicum pubescens
GTAGATAGGATCAAAATCTCTCACGACCAGAGTAATTAGCAGTATTAAATCATAGACCGAAATCTGTCTCAATCAAATCTCTAAAACTTTATTATTAATCTCTTTTACGCATATAAGTTATTACTATCAAGAAACCTATTTTTAAGGTAGGAAGTGGGTTTTAACCCTTGTTCAGGATAATCTGTAACAAAATCATATACTACCTATAATCATATCATTCATTGAATTAATGACCATAAATGTACCAAATCTATGCATGTCATCACCAGTATTCAAAAAATGAAACTATAGGCATCAATATACACATAAACCAAAACCACATCCTTTACAAGGATAAATACTTCCCAAATGTCCAATCGATATTATAACACGACCTTTGGCCCAGTAATGTGTCAAAAATAATTACAACATCATGATCATGGCCTTAGGCCCACATATATTTTTAGAGCTCATATCGATAATAATAATTATAAGCCATCTCGTATCTAAGAGGGATAATATCAATAAGCATCTCACATCTAGGAGGCATAATATAACACTAGGACATGAATAAAAAATAAAAGAAGTATCATATATATAGGACAAATATCATATCTATGACTATATCATGGCCAAGATCCATTAATCATTATTCGGGGAAAATACCATCATCATTCACCAAGTAACCTTACTCTAAAGGCTCACTATTCTCAACTATGCCTAACAACCATAATTAAGTCCACATGGGATAACACAAGTCTTAGCCTAAGGTGGGATGGAAAAACCCACTTCTAATACTCGAATTCCATATTTAGGTAATTTATACCCCAGACTAGGCTAGGGTATCTAAATTTACTTCTTGATGGTACATAAGACATAATCAATTCTAAGATAGGAATTTAACCTGAAACATGATCAATCAAGTCAACTCCACCTAAATTATAGTTTCAAGATCACTAGGATGGTCAAAATAAGGTTAATCATACTTACCATGCTTCCAATGCTTAAACCACATCCCAAACCTTGCTTCATATCTCATCTATTCTATGAATTAGTTCAATCTAGGGAGAAGGCAATAGGGTTCTAAAAGGGTAATAGGAATTTTTCCTTATGGGTCAAAAATCCTAATCTAATCTCCAAACTTCAATAATCAAGACTTATCCATTCCACCCATAATTAATGTTAACATTCATATTCACATGCAATATATACCACACACCATCTTATGAAGAAGAGTAGACAGAAGCCTACCTCAAAACCGAACTGCAAATCCTTAAATCCTTCACTAGATGCTTGTCTTTATTTCACAGTCCCAAAATTCCATCACGCTATCAAAATTGTAATCTACTCATCAATACAAGAATAAAGATACCCATATTGCACCATAGTGCTCCAGGTCCCAAAATAACACCAAAAACACCTAAGTGGGACCCACTTATGAAAATCATATTTCTTAGGTTTACTCAACATTCATACATGATAAAGGAATCATAACCATCAATAATGGGGGAAAACCAAGCCAATTTAGGGCTAAAATTAAGCCCTCAAGCTATTTGGGATTTTGGACCAAGAACTAAGAAATTCTTCAAGAAAGGGATGAAATCTTACCTTAAATCCTATGATATTCACGATAGTAGATGTTAATCAAACTCAAAATAACCCCCAAGACTCTATTTAAAGTTATCACACCCTTTAGGGTTTTTTTTTGCTCATAAGAGAGCGGTGAAAAATGAGAAAAATTGCAACCTAAGTAGTCTTTTTATACTCTTTCTAGGTCCTCAGATGCAATAATTACAGCATGCAGGCTGCAATCGCACTATTGACATAACAAAAGATTAGGCTATGTTGTATAGGCACCTCCATCCCAACTTGGACCAGAGATCACCTTGTTAACCTAACCTAGTCATCATATCAAATCACAAGGGTCGGATAAAATCTGACCATATATTAAAGTAGCGGAAAGTAAGACTAATAGTCTTAACTTAAACAATAACTAAACAATTCATTTATGTTAACATTCTAACCAACACACCTAAGTCCACAGTCATCCACAATGTCTCTACACAAGTCCAAAGTCTTTATAAGTATATGTTAGGACAAGCCCTCGACAATTGCCAAAACTAAATCCAAGATAAGTCTATGTCATAAGCTAAAAACTATAAAATGCAAGACTTCCGGAGTATGGAATCTCACCACTTCAATGTCAACCACACAAACCGCTCGAACACCTATCACTATGCAAGAAGAGAGAAGAAGCTATAAACCCTATGTCGCATAGGGACATAGCATCTGAAGACGGTTAGCGGTTGGAGCTCTAGCATATATTTCAAGGATAAGGATAAAATAGCATTATCATTTAAGGCCAAGTCAATACATTGCATTCAACCACATTTATATACATAATCATACATGTAGATATATATAACATGTTCATAATGTGCCTCAAGGAAATAAGACTTAGAAACATTCTCAATATACTCATTCATATATCATGTGGTAGACTCTGACCTTCCACACTTATAGATTCAAACATTTCTTGTTAGGAGTAGGACTTTAACCTCTTACATTCCCATTAGAAAAGGGACTTTAACCACACACGTATTCTCATTAGACAAGGGACTTTAACCATACACTTCCTCATTGGGCAAGGGACTCTAACCTTATGCTCTTTCTTTAGGCATAGAAATTTAACCTCATGCATTTTTATTAGGCAAGGGACTCTAATCTCAAGCCATATTAGATAAGGGACTCTAGCCCCAAGTGAGATCATTTGGCATGGGACTCTAACCACACATAATTTGATTAAGCAAGGGACTTTAACCTCAAGTATTTTTATTAGGCAAGGGACTCTAACCATAAACCACTTTAGTAGTCAAGGGAATTTAAACATAAGCCATCAGTACTATCATTGTTCAACATTGGGACTCTAACCCTTTGTCCATACCTCAACACTTATTCACTTCAACACTTAGGGACTCTAACCCATTTGACCAATTCAACCCCATATGTGACCACAAGATCTTTATGGAAGAATTTGTCACTCAAAAACTTCAATAGGACAATGCCTTGATTCAATTCATCATTCAATTCAATTTATGGTCATCAAGGACCTTACAAAACATTCATTCTTCATTACCAATCTCATACCACATTTTAGTCCAAAATAATTAAAATTCATGTTAGGCACTTTAACCCCTTTTTAGCCATCAAATAAAAATGGTCATAAATTAATAAATTACATGGCTATCGTTATCATTACAAAACAATTTATCAACCATTCATAATTATTTTGCCATTGGCCTAGTTCAAAACATTGTCAATATGTGACTAGATATTTCACCTAGATATTTTCACAAACACCTTATGTGCATGCCTTTACCAAGGCCAATTTCAATGTAGAAATAATCAATATTAGGGTTAATCAAGACCCATTTGAAAAACCATAAACAACAAGTACCCACATGTGAAAATCATCACCAATAACATGTATAAATACAAGTCTACACAAGAACAAACATTATTCATCATTAGGCAACAAGACCCTTATCATTTGATTTCAAAATCACCATTTAAAAACATTAATCCATGTGTAAGATACATAGTTTTTGAGTTATTTAATAAGTGAGAGAGTCACACGCCCTTAAACAATATGATTCAAGGAAGGATTCTTGGTCTTTAAGCCTCTAGAAGGTCACCCCTTGAATCCCTAGCTTTAATCTTGAGAGAGAAGTCTTTGAGAGTATTTTTGTGTGTTTTGATCTTGCCCATGTGAAGAATGAAGGGCCAAAAAATGTTATATGCTGAGGGTTTTAAGGGTTTTGGGGTAGGGAAATATCCATAAAGCCCTTCGCTTAAAAGATGAAAAGTGGCTTCCCAGGTGGGTACGACTTACTTAAGTCAATTGTACCTTAGGGCACGTATGGTACCCTAAATCATACCCAAGGTTTCACTAAGGATCCTACACTAGTGAAGGTACAAATACACACCCTTGACTCATACCAAAGGTTACAAATGGTACCCTAAATCTTGCCAAAAACTCATACCCAGAACAGTGTCAACTAGGCCAAGTGTCAATCACCATACGACTTGTCTTGGTACAACTCATACACTAAGATACGACCATGGGGAGGCCTTCATACCTTGGAAAATTTTTAATCCCCACCACACTACCTAGGGTATGAGAAGGGGTTATGAATTTGTATCCAAAGGGTATGACATACCCTTAGTCGTACCTAGTCCTGTAGTTTCAAACAAGGAAATTTTTATAAGGATCCAAAACCTAGGTGTTTCAAATATCTGGTGCTAGAATTAGATGATACAATTTTAACAAGAAGTAGTGTAATATCACTACCCTCTGCACATGAGGTGAGATCACAGGCACACCAGAAGACAACTGAAACTTGGATTTTTTACTAATTTTTACTAAGGCCTCGAGATTCATTTAGAATATGCTATACGTAAATGAAATATGTAACCATAATAAATTCGATTCTCCGGACATAATGGAAAATTCATATTTTCCATCTGATGTCATTCTTACCAAATGTGGGTCTCATACCCATATTTCCAATTTTCCAAGTTTTCGACCAATTGGTCAAAATAAGCTCAGGTGCATCGGGACCTAAAAAAAAGCCAACCTAGCTTGGAATAGATATTCTAGAGCTGCTGGCATAGTTGGAATTTACATCCGAGATTATTTTACGGAAGTTTTCTCTTAGTGGCCATTTGGAACTAACAAAGACTTCTAAATGGGGAATTGATTATAAAAACCAAACAAACTATCTAGTAACCAAATTGCCAGTCCCTAAAAGTCATAACTGACTGGGTGAAGCTATGGGAAAGCTCTAGCTATGTAAATTAGTAAAAATATTAAAAATAACTTTGATGGTCATTACACTGTCCATTCACTTTTGTGGATGAAAGTCCTTTCTGTAGTGGATATTGTAATGATCCTCTAGCTTGTTTTTCATATTTTCTCTTATTTTTTTCAATTAGAGATTTTCCATAGATTCCCCAAGTCATTTATGACTTGCTGGGACTGATAGTTCGGTTATCGGGTAGTTTATTTATTTTTTAGAGACAATTCCTTATTTAGAAGTCATTGTTCGTTCCAAATGGCCACCAAGCAAAAACTTTAGTAAAAATAATCTTGTATGCAAATTCCTTCTATTCTAAAAGCTTTAAAATATTGATATTAGGCTAGGTAGACCTTTGGTTTGGGTCTCGAGGCACTCAATCTCATTTCGACCTATTGGTTAAAAGTTAGAGAGATTGGAAATTTGGGTGTGGAACCCACATTTGGTTGAAATAACCTCAGATGGAAAATCCAAATTTGCCATTTCATTCAGATTCCAAATTTAATGTGGTTACATAGTTCATTTGCATATATCAAATTTCAAATAAATCCCGAGGCCTTGGCAGAAACTTGGAAGTTTTTCCAAGTTTGAGCTGGTAACTGGTTTCTCTACGATCGTACTTCTTGAGTACAGATCACACTAGTGTGTGCAGAAAGGGTAGTGCAATCGCACCAAGGTCTATGTCGATTTCTAGACCTGCTCATGATGCCTAAGTGTGTGATTTCACACCTTGATGTGTGATTGCAATACCTAATTACCTGGAAGGGGTATATATAGACCCCTTAGGTCGTGAATTAGCTTATTTCACCTATCTGTTTAGAGAAAAAACCCTAAAGGGTAAGATATATTACAATTGGAGCTTGTTGCTGATTGGAAAGTTTGTTTAATATCTATTTTCGTGATTATCATTCGAATTAAGGTAAGAATTCACCCTTTTCTTGGTGAAATTTTTTGAATTAATGCTCAAAACCCCAATAGCTTGAGGGCTTGATTTTAGCCCCAAATTAGCTTGGTTTTCACCCATTCTTTAGGGTTATGATTCCTTGATCATGTATGGACATTGGGTTGGTCTCAGAATTGTATTTTCTATAAGTGGGACCCATATAGGGATTTGGATTTAATTTTTAGACTTGAAGCACAATAGTGCAATATGGGTATCATTATTCTTGTATTGATAAGTAGATTACAATTTTGATAGCGTGATGACATTTTGGGATCATGAGGTAAAGAAAAACATTTGGTGAATAATTTAAGGAATTGTAGTTTGGCATTGAGGTAGTCTTCTGTTTACTCTTTTTCGTAAATCATGCTATAATTACATGTTGATTTTAATGTTAAGATTGATTATGGGTTGGATGACATAGTCTTGATTATTAATGTTTAGGGATTAGGTAAAGGTTTTGACCTCTACGGTAAAGTGCTTATTACACTTCTAAAATCCTATTGCCTCATTCCTAGATTAAACTAAATCATAGAATGAATATGATATGATGCTAGGTTTTGGATATAGTTTAAGTATTGGAATGATGGTTAGTATGATTAACCTTATTTGGATTGTTTTAGTGATCTTAAAATTGTAAAATGGGTGGAGTTGACTTAATTGCACATGTTCTAGTTTAAATTCCTATCTTAGGATTAGTTATGGCTTATGTACCACGTAGAATTTAATTTAGATACTTTAACCTAGTTTGGGGTAGAGGTTGCCTAGATATGGAATTCGAGGATTAGAAGTGGGTTCTTTTGGTCCACCTTAGGCTAAGCCTTGGGTTAGCCCTAATGGATATATTTATGGATGTTAGGCATAGTGTAGACTATTGAACCTTTAGTATAAGGTTACTTCGTGACTTGATGAATGGTGATGGTCTTTCCTCGGAATATGATATATGGTTTATAGATGTGAGATGCCTCATAAATATGCTATGGCTTATAGATACGAGATAATTTACAAATATTATTATTGATATGAGTTTTGAATATGTATGTGGGCCTAAGGACATAATGATGATGTTGTAATTATTCCAATACATTATTAGGCCAAAGGTCGTGTTATGCTATCTGTGGGACATCCGAGAAGTGTTTATCTTTGTAAAGGATGCGATTGTAGTTTATAATTATATTGATGCTTATGGTTCCATTGTTTGAATACTGGTGATGGCATGCATAGATTCAGTAAATTCATGAACATTATATCCGTAAATGAGAAAAATATAATCTTATTACTATTTTTACTAAATAAATGTTAAAGCCCCCCCTTTTACCTTAAAAATAGATTTTTTCATAATAATAACTGCCTGTCTTAATGGACAACTTATATGCATAAGAGATTAATAATGATGATTTAAATATTTGATTGAGATAGATTCTAGTCTATGACTTGATACTACTAATTACTCCAGTCGTGAGAGATTCCGACCCTTTCTACACTTTTATAATAATATATTCTCAAAATTTACTCTGGGCAAAGGTTTATGGATTTATATTATTTTTGTCCATGGCTTGAGTCGGTGCACCTATTATATCTATATACACATCTTTCTGGTTTGGGACAGAGAAAGGTGTTGTTTTGATGATATAAATTCTAGGTAAAAACCCAATGGTAAATTACAATATTGATATTATATAGACATGTGCGTCGATGCTATTGATGGTGTTGATGATATTTAGTTTATTGATTATATTAATGGCCAGTTCAATTTCAAGTCTTGATGATATTTATGACTGGTTCAATTCTAAGCCTTGATGACATTTATGACCGGTTCATTTCCTAGTTTTGATGATGTTTATGACTTGTTCAATTTCAAGTGTTGATGATATTTATGACCGGTTCAATTTTGGGTATTGACTATATACCTAATACCAGTTTGATTTTGGGGAATGATTATGATATTGACTATATACGTTGCATTCATTCTTGCATGTACATTGCCTATCACCAATTACACCTATATTTATTAGCCCATATGGGGGGGGGGGATTTCATAGGTATGGGTGAAGACTATTCATTGTGGTATATTATATTCTGATTGAAACTTCTAAGCCCAGGGCGGTAGGGGTACATGATAGGCTCTTGTAGGTATTTGGTTTTCTGAACTAGCCGATTACTCATGTTGATATTTATAGTATTATTATCATTGTTATGATCATTTCTAAGTCTAGTTTATGATAGGTTGTTTATTGATTTAGTAGCGAGATTTGGGTATGATTCTGGTCTATTTTATCTTACAACTTCATTACAATGCATGATTAACACATGATTAGACGTATGAGTTAGTAACCCTGAGTATGCTAGCACTAATTTCTACTAGAATTATAAGGTCTTAAAATGCTAGCCTGATGATTTAAGTTGTACCTTTAATTAACCTTATTTATACAAATATTTATATCTATTTATATGTGGCTATGGTATTACCGTATATCCTTTTTCTTGCTTCATTTATTTAGATTGTATTGTCATTCCTTGGCCTTGTATACTATTATATATATTCTTATTTAACCCTTTATTCGTATATTGGCTGGCGATATATGGAATAGTTTTGAGATTCCTGAGTATGGATGGAATAGGATAGTTCATCCTTGATACCTTTTGTCTTATTATGCTAGTTTCTTAGCTATGAATAGAATAGAAGCCCTTACTTCTCAATAGCTTTATTATGCGACTGCTGAACATTTGGGTGTAGTTTTATTTCTGTTTATATGTTGCATATATCTGCATTATCTTTGTAGCTCAGTTAGTAGTTGCATAATGAGTACCATGTGTTTGGTACTCATACTACACTTTTCCAGCCTACTAATTATAGTACGGGTTATCTCTATTGATGTGTACTTTTTGTGAAGCAGTCATGGTTTAGAGAGTTAGAGAGAGCTCCTAATATTTAGAGTATTTCTTACCTCTCTTTTATGTAATAGTCTAGTCTCTATGTTGTATTCAGAGATAAGTTTTATTAGTGTAATTCTCTTGGTGATTCATTTTTGTACTCTTATTATATTAGAAGCTCTTGTACTGATACCAACAGGTTTTGGGGCTATTTTATGTATTTGATCATTTATTACATCTATTCTGCATTCTTTCTTTTATCCATTTAGGTAGTCCATTACTAGTCATTCAAGACTTTTCTCTAGAATCTTTGCCGTGAGTTTTTAGTATTGATTTCCCTTTTTATATTAGTTTGGGTAATGGGTTTACTTGTCAAGGCTTGCCGTGACAAGTTCATCATGACCCTTAGTTTTGGGTGTAAAAATAGGGTAGTAGATCCTCGTAAATTGGTATGTAGATGTCATATCTTTCTTCAAATGGCTCTAAGATACTTTAGGAAACATCCCTTATTTCATTCCATATTGTTTTGGTATTTTATGCTTTGTGTTCTAAGACATATTTCACTCTTTTCTACGTAGATGGTAAGGAATACATCTTGCGAGGCTTGTAATGAATAGCTATCATCCAAGGAGAGGGATCAATCTAGGGTTTGTGATCCATAGATTGGCTAAAGGTAGGAAACTGACATGAGGATTTACTCTATCTATAGATAACACTAGGGACTCTTTCTTGAGCCTTAGGTTGAGCATGTCAGAGTTATGGCGCCTACTCTAATCCCAAAGAGTTCTTCTACCCAATCTTGGAGGGGTTGTTGATTCAATTATTGGCCCATTTTAAGGGTGCTGGTGTGAGTGCACCTGGTGTTCCTCTAGCTCCAAGTATGGTACCTCTGTCCATGCCAGTGTCTACTTATGGTGTTCTTTTAATCCTGAGTATAAATCCTCTAGTGGTATCGACATTTTCTTGGGGTACTTTACTGACTCTGAGTATTGTTCTTTCTTCAATGCCTATATTTTAATATGATCTTTTGAGATTTAGAATTCAGCCTTTTTTATATTAATTCCTTTGGTGGTTTCTTAGCCAACCAGATTTACTATAGATTCTTTTGTTGTGAGTAAATTTATGTCCTCTGGGGATAAAAAAGGTTTGAAAATTCATTAATTTGGGTCCTTCTAGGTTCAGTGTTGCTTTAGGAAGGATGCTTATGAGTTCTTAATGGATTGTGGTTAGAGATTTCATAACCTTTGTTCACTTGAGTTGCATGGGGTTTCGTACACTAATTATCAATTGATAGATGTAACCAAAGATTGGTCGAGGTCACTTATTGGTTGTTGACTTCTTGATTTACCATAGATGAATTGGGATTAATTCATTGAGGCCTGTTTAGATAGATTTATGCCTTTTAGTTTAAGGAAACAAATGAGATAAGAGTTTGATTGCTTAGAGCATGCTCTATGAATGTTATAGGGTATGAGGCGTGTTTACATACCTTGTCTAGATTTTCTTATGCCAGTATTACCACCAAGTCTGAGAAGATGTGGAAGTTCATAAAGGGGTTGGATATTTCTCTCCAACTAGCTATAACTTAGATGGTAGTGTACGGGGCATCACTTTAGAGTATAGTAGGTTATGAATCACTGAATCTATTCTTTGAGTATATTAGGGAGGCGCAAAGAGGGTGCGTCATTAGGACAAGTTTAGAATCCATACATCTTGAGGTAAAGATTCTAGAGGCTTTCATAAGTATCATGGTAGACTAGTGCAGGCAGCCTTGTAGAGTTCAGGTAGTGGGTTTTCTGGATTAATAACTTTACGTGGTCATTCTAGTTCTTCCGTACCTCCTTCTATTGAGTCAGGCCATAGGGGTTTCTTTGTGTATAAAGATGTTGGCCATTTGTCCAAGGATTTTCCTCGATGAGTTTTTAGAGTTAATTCTATATCAGATTTGAGAGTTAAAGGTTTTTCTAGGGGTGTGAGGGTTAGAGGTAGTGGTGCCCGTGGTGGTAGTTGAATGGCTAACCAGTCAGGTAGTGGACGTGGTCAGTTCTATGCTATACCTGCCAGGCTAGAGGTAGAGGCCTCTGATGCTGCCATCATAGGCGTCGTTCCTATTTTTCTTTTTATCTGTATTTATTTTATTTGATTTGGGATCGACTTTCTCCAATATGTATGCATATTTTTATTTTAGTTTCAATTCTAATTGTGAGTCTCTTGATGTGCCTATCCATGTATCTACCCCATAGGTGATTCTTTAGTGGTGGATCGGGTGTACCGATCTTGTATTGTGACTATTTCTAGCGTGAGACTTGAGTAGATTTTATTTTCCTTCATATGGTATATTTTGATGTCATTTTAGGTATGGATTGTATTACTTCTTATCATGGTATCCTAGGTTTTTATGTTAAGATCATGACTCTAACTTTGTTGGGTGTGCTAAGGATATCCCTAGAAGGTATGCTTTATTCGATTCCCAAGAGAGTTATATCTTTCTTTCAGGCTCGTCATTTGTTAGAGAGGGTATATTTGTCTAATTTGACCCATATTTGTGGTACTTGTATTGTTTCCCTTCCTTCTTTGGATTTAATTTGTATTATCCGTGAGTCATGGATGTTCTCCCTACAGATTTCCCTAGTATGCCTCTACATTGTGAGTCGGGTATCAAGCCTAATTTTATTCTTTCTTATAGGATTTCCGCAACAGAGTCATGGATAAGGGATTTATCTAACCTAATGTATCACCATGTGGTGTGCCTATTTTGTTTATGAAGATAAAGGATTGGGTTATGTATATATGTATTGATTATCGACAGTTGAACAAGGTGATAGTTAAGAATAAGTATCCTCTTTCTCGTATTGATGATTTGTTCAATAAACTTTAGGATGCTTTGGTGTTTCAAAAGATTAATTTGAGGTTTGAGTATTACCTGTAGAGAATTAGAGCTTTAGATATCCCCAAGATAACTTTTTGGACTCAATATGATCATTTTGAGTTCTTTGTCATATTCTTTGGATTGACCAATTCTCCAGCAATGTTCATAGAGTTACTAGGTATTTATGCCATATGTTGACTCCTTTTTCATTACATATATAAGTGATATCTTGGTTTATTCCAAGAGTGATATGGATCATGAGGAGCATTTGCATTTGTGCTTTAGAGATTAAGGGATGAGAAGTTGTATGCTATATTCCAAGTGTGAGTTTTGGTTGGAGTCTGTCTCTTTCTTGGGTCACATGGTGACCGAAGATGGTATTATGGTTTATCTGACCAAGATTATGGCCGTTCGTGATTTGCCTAGGCCTACTTCTCCTATCGAGATTCAGAGTTTGTTAGTTTAGTGGGCTACTATAGGTGCTTTGTTAAGTTTTTTTTCAACTATTACAACTCTATTTACCAAGTTAACTAGAAAGAAGATTTCCTTTCAATTGTCCGACGCTTATGAGGAAAGCTTTCAAAAGCTAGGGGATTTGTTTACTTCAGCTCCTATCTTTTCTTTTCCCAAGGAGGGCATGGGTTTCACTATCTTTTGTAATGCTTCTAGTATTGGGTTAGGTATTTTGTTGATGTAGAAGGGTAAGGTGATTGCTTATGTTTCTCATCAGTTGAAGCCCTATAAGAGGAATTACCCTACACATGATTTGGAGTTGTGCATGGTTGTTTTCTCTTTGAAGCTACGCTACTCATGATTTGGAAATGTGCACGGTTGTTTTTTCTTTGAAGTTGTGAAGGAACTACTTTTATGGTGTGCATTGTTAGATTTTCTTAGATCATTATTGCCTTTAGTACTTCTTTTCCTAGTGAGATCATAATATAAGGCATCGTCGTTGGCTTGAGTTGCTTAAGGATTGTGACTTGACTATTCTCTATCATTCATTCTAGGCTAGTGTGTTTATGAATGCCTTGAGCCAAAAATCGACCAGCATGGGTATCTTGGTGCATCTATTGACCTAGGATATGTTTTTGGCCTTAGAGATTCAGTATTTTGCTAACGAGAAGATTAGGCTTGATGTTTAAACATCGAGGTATGTTATGGAATTCGTAGAGGCTAGATCTTCCTTGTTGGAGCAGATTCAGACTCATTAATTTAATGATGGTAGGTTGAGAGTGATTTAGTATAAGGTGTTAAGTGGTAAGGCTAAGGAAGACTCACTTTATTGAGATGGTGTTTTGAGGATTGGAGACTGTGATTGAGCATTGAGAGTGGGCGATTGGATTGATTTTAGAGAAGGATTATTATTGAGGTATTCCATCCTTCTGGGAGTAACTAAGATGTATTGTGATTTGAGGCAAAATTTTTGGTGGGGTGGCATAAGGAAGGATGTGGCAGATTTTGTAGCATGTTTTCTATGTTTTCAGTAAGTGAAGGCCGAGCATTTAAGACCCGGTGGTTTTCTTCAAAGGTTACCCATTCTCGAGTGGAAATGGAAATTAATCACTATGGACTTTATGATAGGGTTTCCTCACACTACTCGTGGTTCTGATAGTGTTTGGGTCATTGTGGATTGGTTGATCAAATCTTCTAATTTCATCTAGTTTAGGTCTTCTTCAGTGTTGAGAGTCTAGCCCAATCTATATTTATGAGATAGTTTGTCTTCATGGTGTGGTAGTGTCCACTATATCAAATAGAGGTTCAATGTTCACATCTCACTTTTGGAAGACTTTTTAGGAGGAGTTGGGTACTCAGGTTGACCTTAGCACAACTTTTACCCCGAGACCGACGTTCAGTCAGATTGGACTATTCAGGTTTTAAAGGATACGCTTTGCGCTTGTGTCATGAACTTTAGAAGTTAGTAGGAGTAACATCTAGCTTGGCAAAATTTGTATATTATAATATCTTACATTTTAGTATTAAGATGGCTCCCTTCGAGGCTTTATTTGGTAGGTGTTATCGCTCTCCAGTTGGTTGGTTGGGATTTCTGAGGTTAGACCTTGAGGTTGGGTCATTGAGGATAGACTTTGAGCAACTCAGAGTAGGCAGATGTATTATTTGGATCATAGAGTTTGTGCCTTGAGATTTTGTGTCGGTGATCGAGTATTCTTTCGTTTGTTGCCCATGAAGGGCGTGATAAGTTTTGGGGAGAGGGGAAAGCTTAGCCCCTGGTATATTCTGCCTATAGATGACTCTACTAGGGAGGTTGAATGTAATATGTGTGGTAGTTTTCCTAGCTTTTTGATGATTCAGGTATTTCTATTGCCTTTAGTTTGAGAAAGAACTAGGATCTTAGTAGTGGATGATGCAATGACCTGATATTTGGTGATTTATGTCAAATATTTATTTCTATCTGATTTGATCATTTTACCCCCCGTGGTTGCATTATGGTATTTCTAGGGGGTGGGGATGATTGGCAAAGTTTCTGATGCTTGATATGATTTTATGCGAGATTTTGTTTTATGTTAATCTTAAAGGCTTATTAGTTGACATCAGTCAACATCTTTTAATCTATTTGATGCATGGTTAAACGGATTGTACCAGTGGATCCAAAACATAAATTTTAGGTTGGTGGCATGGTTGGTGTGGTTCTATGGATTTTACATCTCATTTCTACCTTAGGTTCAAAAAGTTGCGAAATTGGGTTTCAGGGGTCAATTTTGTGAAATTGACATTGTTTTCAAAACTTTGATATTGCCATTAATCTAGAGCATCGAATTTAGTATGGTAGCATAGTTCGTTTGCGTACATGAAATTTTTAATGAATCTCGAGGGGTCTGTGGAGACTTGGAATTCTCCAAGTCTCCAACTGGTGCACTTGCTTAAATAATGCTTTAGTCGCTTAAGCGACTTGGCTTGACAGCCAAAGTGTTGCCTAAGAGATACTAAGCTCGCTCAGGCGATTGTCTATTAAGTGATGGACTGGCCGCATAAGCAACACTGGCGTGCCAGATGACTATCGTTTAAGTGATAGCCAAGTAATTTATGCAATAAGGCAGGATTCACTTAAGAGATGTATGGTCACTTAAGCGATGACACGTTAAGCGACCCGATAGGTTCTTAGGTGATGCCTGGATGAATCAAACCCCCTTTTTCGATATTCTTTAATAATTTTCGAGACTTGGAGATTGGGGTTTGACTTATGAATTACAACCTCAAGCATCACATCATCTCATCATCATAATATTCATTGCATTTTATATGTATGATTTTCATTCTGTGTTGTATTATCGTCTTTGTTATGATAACTGCCTATTTGTACTTTTTTCTTTTATTTTTATTTGATATAGTGTATATTTGTGTTTCTTTCTCATATTTTTGTATGTGTACATAGTAAAACTATTAGTGGAGACGGTGTGGGCTATTGTTTGGGAAATTTTCTGATTGTAGGTGACATGCCCATAGTTTGTGTTTATATGGGTTATATCCTAATTTACTCAGTCAGCCTATGATACCTTATGAGTACAAGTGGACCACACTCAACCCTACTGTGCCCTTCGGTATAGATCAGTGTGCCACACGGATAGCTGATTTAGGCAGCATTTGGAGTGTATTCGAGGTAGCGGACGTCCTATGCTTCAGGAGTTGTCTTACTACCTCTTTCTATCTATTTCATGTCTCATTTGGCATTTTGATCCTTTTTAGACTATTATCATATCTTTGACATTCGAGATGTATTTAGTAGTTCTTACAATATGACACTAGGGTTTGGTATTTGGTTTGGTATCCTTTATTGTATTTTCGTGATTATCATGTTTGTGTGGTTCGGCTTTGCTCTAGAAGCCTTGCCATGGGTTTTTAGTATTGATTTCCAATTTATATTAGTTTGGGTGATAGACTTACTTGTCAAGGGTTGTTGCGACAAGTGCCATCATGACCCTTGGTTTTGAGCCGTGATACTAAAGTTCATTTACAACTCAAGATCAAGAGAAAGATTCAAGATGAAGCTCAAAAACCCTTGAATTCAAGTACATGTCCAGATCAAGACCACCAAATCAATTTAAGCTCAAGGCCTTTTGGATTCCACTACAAGTCAATATCAAGACCATAAAACTCAAGATTATGCTCAAAAGCCCTTGGATACAAGTAAAAGTCAAGATCAAGACCACCAGATTCAAGATCAAGCTCAAAAGACATTGATTCCAATACAAGTCCAGACCAAGTTTACCAAATTCAAGATCAAGATCAAAGGCCCTTGAATTTATATTGAAAAAGAAGAATCATAGGATTTATAGAGATTGTAACACTCGCTATTGAAATAAAACAATGCTATTTTTGCAATATTTTCTGTCTTTATTATTATTTTCATGACTCTAATTTTATTTTCTACAAATTCTGGCATGCCTAGTGGGACAATCTCCACTTCCCATCTATTTCTTTCAATGTTGAAAAACATTAAAATGACTCAAATGAAGATCAACATAAAATACAATGCTATTATGGATGCTCACTCCAAAAGTAAAATAAAAGTGGTTATAGAGATTGTTGGTCAAATCAAAAGAATTTTGACTCAATTTGATTTTTTTTCAAGATTATCATCAAAAGTCCAACAACTCATTCTTTCAATAAGATGATGTATTGAATAATTGATATGATCCAATATGCAATAAAGTTGTTTCCCAATCCAATCTCTATTCAGATAGAGATTTAAATTATTCTTCATCCTCTACAATGGTGGTATTAGCAACAATGATTGACATGCCCATTTTAGAAGAACAACCTGCAACCTTGACTAAATTAATTAAAGGCTTGACAGAGCGTATACATGAACAAGATACTAAATTTTCCAAGATGGCAAATAATATGAATAACATGACCGAGGGAGAATCAAGTCAAGTACCTTTGAAGCTTTTTAAAATTCAGAGAAAGAAGAATCTTCCATAAAGCAAAAAACAATGATTAAAGAGATTCAAGTGTCTAATAAAGGTTTAATTTCGATTTACCAATTGATAGAATTCATCATAGAAGCTATCAAAGGCAAATCATATTCCTCATCAAAATTTTTCCTCACACATTCAAAAGGATTGATAATTTGAAGATGCCTAATGGTTATGTAACGCCTCGAGTCTGCACCTCGGATACCACATGGTGCTTACGACCCCGAGGGACCACAAGCTAAACCATGACTAGTACCTGCTGTGAGTACTAAATAATAATACTGAAATAATACAAAAAATAGGTTGAAATGCCATAAGGTTCAAAATCTAAAATACTGATAAAATATAGCATATGATGAAAACATCTGAAATCTGAATCCTGTTTGAACTAGTCTAGTCTGAAAATCCTCTAACTGAACTGTCTGAAAGTGGAGTTGATAGGACAAGACCCCAACTAACTCCGACTACTGAAATATTGATAAACTAAAATAAGAGCATATCCTCGATAGATGAGGACTCACTACTGAATCTACTGCTGCTAACTGAATGTGTCTAAGCGCGGTCGGGAACCTAAGTGTCCGAACCTATGATAAGAGACATCATAGCACAAAGAAAAAGTATGCATCAGTATGTTGGATGTTCTGGTATGCTAAATGAGGTAAGGCTGAATGCAAGGGTTCATATGCATGAACAGTAACTGACTGAATGATATGAAGAAGCTGTATAAGAGTACCTGGTTAACTAGAACTACTGTAAAATACTGAGTATGCACTACTGTGCATATATGTGTATACTATATCTGAGCTTTTGCAGAAGCTGAGTACTGAGTTCTGATAACTGAGTAACTAATATTTGAGATTACTGATAACTGGGTGACTATTTCTGACAGTCCTGATTTTGTAGAACTGAACTGAGTTTTATACAGATACTAAAATTGAAACTGTTGGAGGTAATCATCTAACTGACATGACCCAAATAAGATAACTGGGGTCCAAACTGTAACCCCAGTTGGAAGGGTGTCAGTACCATGCCACGGGTAAAGACAAGAAGAAGAGTTACCCTTATCTGGCAGGTACTCTAATGAGAATGGTGGTACCCTCAACATGTAGGTTAAAAAATCTCATCAACCCTCAACTGGCAGGTTGATGTCTCAACAAATGCTAGGTATATAGTTCTATAATGCAAGGACTTTTACAAAGGGTCACACCCTCTACTGGCAGGTGAGCCCCCATCCTTGGGTTCACTCGGTACTGAATCCTATTCCCAACCGAATAGATCGTGGACTTATTACTAGACTGTACTGGATTTGACTGAACTGGTACTAATCATGTTAACTGACTGAACTGGATGGAGTTAACTGAGTTTTATCAAACACTTGTAGGGCATAAACTTGTACATATGCTAGCATGTCATGATTTTATCATTTAATTCACATGGACATTCCATCAAACACTTGAGGAGAACAACTTAATGCATATAATCATGGGCAATATGTAAACATTGTAACTACAACACCCAAACTTGCTAATTCAAGGATTATAACATGGGAATTACACAATTCAATATACATACTATTTCAATTTCATGGAATCTACTATTAATCATGGATTAAAACTCAATTAATGTCATGAATATGAATACAATCCAATTTCAAGCATGTAAATCATGAATCAATAATCTTATAGTTTTAAAAATGGATTCTTGGACTCCATGGGTGAAAGGAACCCATAGATGAACACCTAACATACCTGGGAAGATTAATTCTTGAAGGTTCCTGGAGGAATTCTTAAGCTTTGTTCTTTTTTCTTGAAGCTAGGCTTTTTGCCCTTTTGAGAGAGAATGATTTATTTCTTGAGTAAGTAAATAAATAATGAGCAATTAGTGCTATTTTAGGGCTTAATGGCGTGTTTAGGCTGACTGGGGTGAGGGAAACAAGACTTTAATTCCCTCAAAATTAAAACTTGGAACTAATTGAAAATCCCAATTTTGTACGCTGGCGCGACACGGTGAAATCTCGCTAGCTCATTGGAAACTGGACAACTGGAAAATGAAAGCTTGGTGTGACGCGGTACAATTTTGGTACCCCATTGTATGTGAATTTAACCCTTGGCACGACGCGCCATGATCACGGAGTCACACTGGAAAGTGACAATTGGGAAAATAGCTGGTGACGCGATGTGGTGGGATTGTGATGGCTCACTAGATTTTGACAATTACCAATTGCACCTTCTCCGTGACGCGATGATGTACCAGGTGGTACACTGTTTTACAAAAATGGCTATTACTCTTCACCCAAGTATCAAATTTGGGTGAATTTTATATCGTTGGAAAGATGACTGAATTTCCTACGCAATGGTAAGCTCTAAACTGAAAAATATTGAATGTTTTAAAATTTTTATATATGAATACTCATATACTGAGAGTTAAATTAAGAAAAGGAATACAGGGTATTACTATATCTCCCCCATGGAAACATTCATCCTCGAATGAGACTGGTTAAGCTGAGAAATACTGATAGATTGAGTTTACACACTAAACATGCACAACTGAAACATAATTGCATGACTGAAATCACTGATAAGCTGATTTTTCATACTGAACATGCATATCAGATGCATGAGTACATGACTGAACTGATTCATGAATGCATGACTAAATATGCAGCGGTAAAGAATACCAAGTTTATTACTGTAACTTAACATGGAACTGAGCAAATTTAAGAAAGACTATTACCTTAAGATGAACCTAAATTTATGGAGAAGAGGTGGGGATACTTGGTCTACATATCTATTTCAGCTTCCCAAGTAGCTCCCTCAACCGACTGATTCTGGGAAAGAACTTTGACCAAGGGAACTTCTTTGTTCCTCAGTCTGTGAATCTGATGAACATACAAATCAACATGCACACCTTATAAATAGTGAATCCAAATCTTAAAGGTAAACACTACAGCTGCTAACTCTAGATCATGGGTAGGGTAATTCTTCTCATGGGGCTTAAGCTGTCTAGAGGCTTAGGCTATGACCTTACCTCTATGCATTAGGACACAACCCAAACCTACTCTGGAAGCATTACAATACATAACAAACCTATTTGAACTATCTGGAAGAGTCAAAACTAAGGCTGAGGTAAGCCGAGTCTTCAACTCCTGAAAACTATTCTCGTATGAATATGACCACCAAAACATGACTTTCTTCTGAGTCAACCTGGACATGGGGATGAAATAGATGAAAACCCTTCAACAAACCACTGATAATAGACAGTTAAACCCAAGAAACTCCTAATATCTATCAGAGAAGTAGGTCTAGGATAGTTTCTCACTGCCTCGGTCTTTTGAGAATCAACTCTAATTCCATTACTGGAAATAATATGACCAAGGAATGCTACTGACCTTAGCCAAAATTTGTACTTACTAAATTTGGCGAACAACTAATGGGCTATGAGAGTCTAAAGTATGATTTTGAGATGATCTGCATGATCATTTACGTTATGGGAATAGATAAGAATGTCATCGATGAAGGCTATAATGAAAATGTCTAAGTACTGCTTGAACACGAGATTCATTAAGTCCATAAAGGTTGCTGGGGAATTTGTAAGACCAAAGGACATAACAAGAAATTCAAAGTGACCATACAAGGTTTGAAAATTTATTTTTGGAATGTCACATTCTTTAATTGTGAGCTGATGATAGCCTGATTTGAAGTCTATCTTAGAAAAGTAACTGGCTCCCTGAAGTTGGTCAAACAAGTCATCAATTCAAGGAAGTGGGTATTTATTCTTGATTGTGACTTTCTTTAATTGACGGTAGTGTATACACATCCTGAGAGAACCATTTTTCTTACACACAAATAAGACTGGTGCACCCTACGGGGAAATGCTGGGTTTGATGAACCCCTTATCTAAAAGGTCCTTTAACTATTCTTTTAATTCCTTGTGTTCTTCTGGTGCCATTCTGTATGGCGGAATAGATAGAGGCTGAGTATCTGGAAGAAGGTCTATTATGAAGTTGATTTCCCTTACGAGAGGAACTCCGGGAAGATCTTCAACAAACACATCTGAGAATTCATTTACTATTGGAAATGACTTAAGACTAGGAGTCTCTGAACTAGAGTCTTTGACTTACACAAGATGATAGACACACCCTTTGGATATCATTTTTCTCACTCTAAGGTATAAAATAACCTGACCCTTAAGCGCTGTAGTACTGCCCCTCCATTCAAGGACTGGTTCATTTGGAAACTAAAAATGAACAATTTTGTTTCGACAATCAACTGAGGCATAGCATTAATGGAGCCAATCCATGCCGAGAATGACATCAAAATCCGTCATCACTAACTTTACTAAGTCTACTAAAGTGACTTTCTGAGATATCTTAACCGAACAGTTCCTATATACCTGCTGGGCTATGATAGGCTAACACACTAGAGTTGAGACTGAGAAAGGTTTTGTTAAGATTTTTGGTTTGACTTAGAAATTGTTTGTTATGTAAGAAGTTACAAAAGACAGAGAAGCTCTTGCATCTAATAAGGCATAAACATGTAAATGAAAGATCTATAACGTACTAGTGACCACATCAGGAGAACTTTCTTGATTTTGTCTGGACTAAAGTGCATAAAGCTTATTTTGGCATTGCCCACTGGTGGCACTAGAAGTGGTACCCTGGTGATTCGGGTGACTGGACTGAGCTGAGAAACGATTATTCTAACCCTGAGAACCTGACTAAGGACAATCTCTAATTTTGTGTCCTGGCTTGCCACACCCAAAATAAACATCACTGTCAGCTCTACATACACCCTGGTGGTTTCTGCCATATTTTTGACAAAGAGGATTTATTTGAGAACTGCTGACACTACCCAGAGATTTTGAGCCTGGCGCCCTATCTTTGTTACCATTTTGAACTTAAGAACTGGAGCACTGGATGAGGATGGATCTGTAACTAAAGAATTGGGGAAAAACTGGGAACGGTTACCACCCTCTGACTTAGGCTGTGTAAAATTGAAGCTACCTGTTCTAGCTCTCTTGTTCTATCTCTCTCTCCTTATTCTTAGCCTCTTCTATCTACTGAGCATGGAAAATGATCCTGGATATGTCTATCTCCTTAATCAACATTTCATTTCTGCACTCCTTAACCATACTCTTTGACACCCTAGACATGAACTTGCTCATTCTGGACCTACTGCCTGCCACTGCATGGGAAGCATATCTGGCTAACTAAGTAAACTTGAGGGAATACTCTTTCACATTCATGCTACATTTCCTAAGATTGATGAACTCTAACATATTGTCTTCTCTCATCTATAAAGGAAAAAATCTATCTAAAAAAGTAGTAGCAAACTCTTTCCATTCTATAGGCTCTGCATCTGTGCCCCTTTCTACCTTCCACTGCTTAAACCGTATATAAGCTAAATTATGTACCTGATAGGTAGCTAACTGAGTGCTCTCACTGGAAGTCACTCCCATAATATCTGTGACTTTCTGAACCTAGTCGAGGAACTCTTGTGGGTCCTTTTCAGACTTAGATCCTGAGAATAGGGGAGGATTCATTCGGGTGAAGTTTCGAATTTGGACTGCAGTAGTATTGGCTACTGGGTTGGCCTGAACAATAGCTGGTCATTCATTCCGAGCTGCTATGTAATTGGCTAGAGTGGGGAACGCAACTATGAATTTTGCAGAGAGACTTGCTCATCCAGGGGATCTACCTGAACGGGCTGAGGTGTTGACTGGTTTCTTGTTCTTCTTCCATTTTTCTTTTTGGGAGGCATGTTCTTTAAACAAATGTAAGAAAAGGATTAGACTGAGAGTTTAACTTGTGCTCATTCTCACTCGCACGACATGAATACTGAAAAAAGGGAAACTTTTCCTAAAAATGTCTCATAGCCTCTTGCCCATAAGTGTGGCACACTACACACCCATGCATAAGACTCTACTAGACACGACTTTAAGACTCCCTAAGACTCTGTTGACCCTTAGGCTCTGATACCAAGTTTGTAATTCCCCGAGTCTGCATCCTGAACGCCACACAATAGGGCATAAGCTTATACATTGGCTAGCATGTCATAATTTCATCATTTAATTCACATGGACATTCCATCAAACACTTGGGGAGCACAACTTAATGCATATAATCATGGACAATAGGTAAACATTGTAACTACAACACCCAAACTTGCTAATTCAAGGATTATAACATGGGAATTACACAATTCAATATACATGATATTTCAATTTCACCGAATCTAAAATTAATCATGGTTTGAAACACAATTAATGTCATGAACATGAATATAATCTAATTTCAAGCATGTAAATCATGAATTAATAATCTTGTAATTTAAAAAATGGATTCTTGGACACTATGGGTGAAAGGAACCTATAGATGAACACTTAACATACCTGGGAAGATTAATTCTTGAAGGTTCTTGGAGGTCAATTAGTGCTCTTTTAGGGCTTAATTACATGTTTAGGCTGACTGGGGTGAGGGAAAAAAGACTTTAATGCCCTAAGAATTAAAACTCAGAACTGACTGAAAATCTCAATTTTATACACTGGCGTGATGCGGTGAAATCTCGCCAGCTCATTGAAAACTGGGAACTGGAAGCTTAGCGTGATGCGGTACAATCGCGTTACCCCACTGTATGCAAATTTAACCCTTTATGCGACGCACCATGATCGTGGAGTCACACTGAAAAGTGACAATTGGGAAAATAACTGGAGGCGCGACGTGGTGGGATTGCGATGGCTCATTGGATTTTTAAAATTGCCATTTACACCCTCTCCATGGTGCAATGATGAACCAGGTGGTACACTATTTTACAAAAATGGCTATAACTCTTCACCCAGGTATCAAATTTGGGAGAATTTTATATCGTTGGAAAGATGACTGAATTTCCTATGCAATGGTAAGCTTTAAACTAAAAAATACTGAGTGTTTTGACATTTTTATATATGAATACTCATGTAATGAGAGTTAAATTAAGAAAGGGAATACATGGTATTACTATATCTCTCCCGTGGAAACATTCATCCTCGAATGAGACTGGTTAAGCAGAGAAATACTGATAGATTGAGTTTACACACTAAACATGCACAACTGAAACATAATTGCATGACTGAAATCACTGATAAGCTGATTTTTCATACTGAACATGCATATCAGATGCATGAGTACATGACTGAACTGATTCATGAATGCATGACTAAATATGCAGCGGTAAAGAATACCAAGTTTATTACTGTAACTTAACATGGAACTGAGCAAATTTAAGAAAGACTATTACCTTAAGATGAACCTAAATTTATGGAGAAGAGGTGGGGATACTTGGTCTACATATCTATTTCAGCTTCCCAAGTAGCTCCCTCAACCGACTGATTCCGGGAAAGAACTTTGACCAAGGGAACTTCTTTGTTCCTCAGTCAGCAAATCTAATGATTGAGGATTTGGACTGAGACCTCTTCGAAAGAGAGATCAATCTAAATGTCTACGTCCTTTAAGGGAAATATGACTGCTGGGTCACCAATGCATTTCTTTAGCAAGGAGACGTGGAATACTGGGTGCACTAAAGCTAGATCTGAAGGCAACTCAAGATCGTAAGCTACCCTTCCAAAAAGGTGAAAATTCTGTAAGAATCGACATATCGGGGACTGAGTTTTACCTTCTTGACAAACCTCTTCACTCCCTTCATGGGAGATATTTTCAAGAACACAAAATCATCAATCTCAAACTCGAGATCTTTTCTCCTTACATTTACATATGATTTCTGTCGGCTCAAGGCAGCCCTAAGTCTTTATTAGATGGCCTAAACCTTTTATAAGGCGTCATACATTAAATCAATCCCCACCATTATGACCTTACCGACCTCAAACCAATTGAATGGAAATCTATATTTTCTACCATGAAGATGCTCAAACGGAGCCATCTGAATACTAGAATGATAACTGTTATTATATGCAAATTCGATCAAAGGCAAGTGGTCATCCTAACTACCTCTAAAATCAATAATACACGCTCTTAACATATTTTCTAGAGTCTAAATGGTCCTTTCTGCTTGACCATCTGTCTGAGGATGAAAAGCTGTACTGAGGTGAACTTGGTACGAGACCCTTTTGTAATGCTTTCCAGAAGTTAGAAGTAAACTGGGTACCTCTATCAGAGAAGATAGACACTGGGACTCTGTATAACCTAGCCATCTCTCTGATATAGAGTTTGGCGTAGTCCTCAACTAAATAGGAAGTATGGACTGGGCGGAAGTAAGTTGATTTGGTCATCCTATCTACAATGACCCAAATAGAATCATGTTGACGACGAGTATGAGGCAAACCCATCACAAAATCCATGTTCACTTCCTCCCATTTGCATGTGGGAATACTAAACTCCTGCATGGACCCACTACATTTCTGGTGCTTAATCTTAAACTGCTGACACGTTGAGCACTTGGCTACAAACTCTGTAATATCTCTCTTTATCCCACTCCACCAATAGATATCCCATAAATCACGGTACGTCTTAGTAGACCCTAGATGGATCGAGTAACGTTCACCATGCACTTCTATAAGAATTCATTAGCTCAAGTTGTCTACACCTGGCACACATAGCCGACCCTGGCAACACAACACACCATCTCCTCCTTAGGAGAAAACCTCTATTTTTTGATCTCTGACTGACTCTTTAAACTTAAATAGATTGGGATGTCTGTCCTACTTTTCCTTCACTTAAAAAACTAGAGATGTTTCTAAACTATTCTACATCCATGCACTGCCCTCTGCTGAATCGACTAGGCGGGCACCTAGTCGGGCAAGCTGATGAACCTGCTGAACTATGTTCTTCCTACCATTCTCCACATGAGCAACACTACCCATACACAACTTAATGAGAGATTCAACCACTACATTGTCCTTTCCCAGATGATACAGAACACTCAAGTCATAATCTTTTAACAACTCTAACCACCTTCTCTGACGCAAATTAAAATCTTTCTGAGAGAATACATACTGCAAGCTTTTGTGATCTGTGAACACTTGTAGGGCATAAATAATCCAATTTCATGGAATACATACATGGTATTTCAATTTCATTAAATCTACAATTAATCATGGATTGAAATTCAATTAATATCATGAACATGAATACAATCCAATTTCAAGCATGTAAATCATGAATCAATAATTTTGTCATTTTAAAAATGGATTCTTGGACTCTATAGGTGAAAGGAACCCATAGATGAACACCTAACATACCTTGGAAGATTAATTCTTGAAGGTTCTTGCAGGAATTCTTGAGCTTTGTTTTTTTTTCTTGAAGCTAGGGTTTTTTCCTTTTTGAGAGAGAGTGATTTATTTCTTGAGTAAGTAATGAAATAATGAGTAATTATTTCTCTTTTAGGGATTAATTAAGTGTTTAGGCTGACTGGGGTGAGGGAAAAAAGACTTTAATGCCCTCAAAATTATAACTCAGAATTGACTAAAATCCTGATTTTGTACACTGGCGCGATGCGGTGAAATTGCACTCACTGGAAACTGGAAAACTTGGAACTAAAAGATTGGCACAATGCGGTACAATCGAGGTACCCCACTGTATGCAAATTTAACCCTTAGCGCGATTAGCTAGGACCGCAGAGTCACATTGGAAAGTGAAAATTGGGTAATGAATGGTGGTACGATGTAGTGGGATCACGATGGCTCCCTGGATTTTGACAATTGCCATTTGCACCCTCTCCACGATGCGATGATGTACCAGGTGGTATGCTATTTTAAAAAATGGCTATAACTTTTCACTCGGGTATCGGATTTGGGAAAATTTTATATCGTTGGAAAGCTGACTGAATTTCCTACGCAATGGTAATATCTAAAATAAAAAATACAGATTGTTTTAAAATTTTTATATATGAATACTCATGTACTAAGAGTTAAATTAAACTATTGAAATACTTTGTATTATAGGTTATCACCCTCCTCATCTCCAATAATTTGGGGAACTTAAATAATATATAGGGCACTTGATCGAGACTTTAAATAATATTAGAACATAGGGTGATTATCCTGTCAAGCAATTCATTTAATGTCTCAAAGAAAATGCCTTTGGTTGATACACAAATCTCACACCTGGTTTTATAGATACTTTGGAGTAGTTAGAGAATAGTTCCTTAATGTTCTAAATAACAATACATTAGTATGATTGAACTTATAGAGGCTTGCCAACATAAAGATGAATCAATAGTTTAGTTTATCACTTGTTGGAGAAGCTTGAGCCTCAACTACAAAGATATTCTTAATGAAATTTCTAGTATCAAAATATGCATCCAAGAAATAAATTAGGGTCTTCTCTATATCTTGAAAGGATTAAAGTCCAATACATTTTGAAGAGTTGGCAACCATGTACATGATATAGAACTAAGCATGACTACAAGAGGAGATCAATGACCACCTGTCTGTAAGCCTCATAGAGATAAAGATATAAAAGAACCTCATGATGGGGGAAAGTGTGCATACAAATATGAATTAGAAGAATCTATGTATGTCTCAACACTCTTTAATGCTTGAGACTAAACTATAAGTTATAGAGCTCCTTAACACTTGAGCCTAAACTGCATGTTACAAAAATCCTTAGATACATGAGCCCAATATATACATCATAAAACTCTTCAAATTTGAGCCAAAATTTCAAGTTTTAAAGCTCTTTAAATTTAAGATTCATCTCCAGCTTTTAATGGTTTTAAATTTGAGCCAAACCTTCAAATCAAGAAGCTCTTAAATTTGAGCTAGATCTTCATGTCACAAAGCTCACCAAATTATGAGGTAAATTCTTAAATCATAAAATTCTTTAAATTTTAGCTAAATATTGAATTTAAAATTCTCCTTGAAAAAAAATCTTAAGCTGTATGTCAATAAACTCTTTAAATTTGAGATTAATCTTTAAGTAAAATGTGGTAAGTCATCAGTTTGATGACTTGTTAGCACCTTTAAAGCCTACATTATCATGCTTTTCCATTGTTTTGGTGTTAATCTCATGTATAATGCTCATTTGTGTAGGTAAAGGTTGAAGACGAAGATGATCAAGCCATTCAAGTCAACGGGAGGTCAAATATGTAAGAAGAAGAGCCATAAAGTTCACCTAGACGTGTTAGGAGTGGGTGGCCAAAATGACAAAAATAGTGTCACCTGCACCCATGGTGAAACCCATATGCACCCAGGGTGTGCCCCACCTATGACTAATTTTCACTAGATCTACTTTTGATCTACTCAAGCAGATAAACAATGCAGTGGAAATTTTGTAATATCAGGCAAATGGGAAATTGGGGTCAAAAGAGGGTTTTCAACTCATTTCCACTAATAGTTAACTATTCTTGTACTTGAACTAAGAAACATGGAGAGACTTTCAAGTGAAGAATTAATGGTTTTTACTAATGATTCTTTGAAATTAAAGCTTTGATATTGTATTCTCTTTTCTTTATATTGATTAATTTGAAGGGATTTTTTTGTATATCTCCGCTTTCTCTCTCAATGAGTAGCTAGTTCTTCTTCTTGGGGTTATGCTTGAATAGATTATGACTAGTGAATGGTATTTTTATTATCTTTCTAATTAGCTATTTTATATGGAGTTTGCATTCATTCTATGTTTTAACTAAGAATTGGGGGTTACAAACCCCAATTATCTTAGAACCCATATCATCCTTGACGGTGGGGTATGAGGAAGAAATGGGTCTGAAAAATAACTTGAATTAGTTTATTTAATAGCATCTCTTAGATATAAGGATGTTAATAAAGAACATAGATTGGTAAAATTTTTACACTTTTTAGGTGTTTGAAAGAACACATTTGTGATATTTAGAGTTTTATTGATAAATTGATACTAGTACCTCTAGATCTAACCTACCCATGACTTCTAGCTAAATTTGGAAAAATAATCAAATACCCATGTATGAAACCATAGCTAGTAAGGCATAAACCCAACTCCCATAAATAGTTGATTAATCTCTATGCTTCTAGGTTAGAAATAGTACTCTTCTTATAACAAAATTGTTACACTTGAAAACAATCAAACAAACCCCCATTATGGGTCAACCCTAGTTGACTTTTAACACTCTTAAGTATTGAAATCCTTATATTCACTCCATGTGGATTTGACTTTAACATCTATTGGGTTACTATATTGACAATGATCTATTACATTCTCAAAAGGTGTAATCTAAGTGTTATCAAGATTTGGCACTATGGATGGGGAATGAAACAAAGTATTCATTTTTGTAGTTTTTTAGTCATTTAGGGTAGCCATAGAGGTTATTTTATGTATTTGTTATTTTTTTTTCTTTCTTAGGTATGGATAATATTATAAAAGATACTATGAGAAAATACGGTAGTAGTGTCGGTACTTATAATGGGCATGTCGAGGACGAAAATTACCTTGGAGATGTGGGTTGAACTAGTTCTATCCATATTCCACCAACAGAAGGAAATGAAGTGTTTTGCATTACTAAAGTGATTCTTCATTTACTTCATATGAAAGGGTATTTTGGGGTCAAGCTCAGGAGGATGTCAATATACACTTGAAGAATTTCATTGATGTGTGTTCTCCATTTGAAATTACCCACATTTCTCAAGAATCAATCCATTTGCATCTTTACCATTCTCTTTGATGGGAGAAGTGATCTTATGGTTTCAGTCTTTGCCTGAGGGATCTATCACTTTATGGGTTGATCTCATTAAAGCATTCTAAGATAGGTATCTCTACCTTTTTGGATGTTGTAACTAAGGATGAAATCATCAATTTTCACCAACTTAATAGCAAACCATTATATTAGGCTTGACAATATTTCAACAATTAGATAATGCAATGCCCAAATCATGAGGTTTTGAACAAAATGCTTATTCAAATCTTCTATAGGGCATTGGATCAATTGAATAAATTGGTAGCTGATAATACGGCTGGAGGATATCTTATCAAAAAAACTTTATATGTTGTGACAACTTTATTGGATCAAGTGACCCATAAAAGTAGAGGATGACATAAAAGAGATGTTAAGGTGGCCGGGTAAGCTCTCTCCACATCTTTTATAAGCTAGGAGTAAAGAAGAAATGATAAGGAAAGAGATACAAATATGGATAAAGTCAAGACTCAACTTGATTTTCTCACCAAGCATGTAATGGGAGATTATTCATAGGCATTTAATGCCATTTCTTCTAAGATTATTAAAGCTTATGATGATGAGGAAACGGAGTCTTTTGATGACAAAATTTGATTCTTGTCAAACCAATCGAGTGTTCTCGCCCTACACATCAAAGGCAAAGTGGGAATCAAGATGGAAAAAAGGGATCGCAATAAGGATTAACGTGATATGTATCATGATAAAGACCAGGATTAGAGATATAAGGGTATATAGCATGATTGATAAGTACCTTCACATGATAGGGCCATGGGTAAAGAGTTAAGATCCTTGCTCGTATTCTAATGGTGTTAAGGGAATTGATATCATTTCCAGAGACCTAAAAAGTGATTTGTCACAACTCAATCAAATAGTGATTCTCATTCTAATCAAATGGATAAAATCTCATCTCATCTCAATTCAAGGACAAAGGGTGGATTGCCTAGTGACACAATTGCTAATCCTATGAATGATTTACACGTCATGGATATTAACACTAGAAGTGTTCGTACTCTTAGTAAAAATATTGTTGATTTTGATGAAGAACCCAATAAAAGGGGGAGTGATTAACAAACAAATGAAAAGAAAGAGTGGCTAGAAAAGTCTAATGATGTAGTTCCAAAGACCAATGAGTTAATTATCTAAAAATAAAAGGTAGTTGAAGAAAAGGGTGAAAGTGAGGAATTTCCGAAAGTGGTTGAGGGTAATTCCCCAAAACTAGATAAAACTCTAATTGTTCCCTTATCATAAGTCAAAATTCAACTCCCATCCCACAAATTCTCAATAAGAAAGAATATAATACCAAGTTCAATAAATTCCTTGCGAAGTTTAACAACCTCTTGGTGAACATACCATTGTTTGAAGATTTAAAAGATATGCCTGGGTATTCCAAATTCATGTAGGACTTGGTTACAAATAAAAAAGTCATGGATGTTAAAAATATAGAGGTAACCTAGAATTATAGTGAAATAATGCCTAGCACAATGGTGGTGCAGAAGAAAGATCGGGATGCATTCACTATTCCTTACACTATAGGGGGTGCACAAGTTTGGAAAAACATTGTTTAATCTCAGGACAAACATTATTTTTATGTAATATATCATTTTCTAAAAGCTAGGTTTGGTTGTCCCCAAACCAGCCACAATGAGGCTTTTAATGGCCGATCATTCTACTAAAATGCCTATGAGAGTGCTATGTGATGTTCTTGTGAAAATGGACTGATTCATAATTTTGGAAAATTTTGTTTTCTTGGATTGTGAGATGGACCATGAGGTCACCATCATTCTTGGTAGGCCTTTCTTAGCTACCGAACGTGCCTCAATTGATGTTGAATGTGGTGAAATAAAGTTTTAAGTCAATGATGAAGAAGTCTTCTTCAATGTATGCAAGTCCAACCAAAGGACTTTCAAGTTGTTTCAATTATTGATGTTATTGATGATGAGGTGTCTAGCACCATGGAGGCAAATCATGTGGATGATCCCTTGGTGGGTGTATCGGGAAACTTAGTAGGTGAAGCAATTAAAGAACATGATAAAGTGATTATTTCATTGATGGTTTGTGACACTTATACTAAAACCTTGCAAGTAGAATCTTGATATGTAGAATTGTGTAAGTCCACCTGTCAAACCTTCTATTCTTGAACGACCTGAACTTAAGCTTAAGTCATTGCCTTCACATCTTTAATATTTTTTCCTGGGTAAGAACAACATTTTTTCAACCATTGTTGCGGATGATCTATTGCCTCGAAAAAGAAAAGCCTCAAAATATATTGTGAAAAATTTCACTCAAGCTATTGGGTGGACCATACCAAACATCAAAGGCATTATGCTTGAAATTTTCTTAAATAAAATTAAAATAAAGAGGTGGTGTTATTCTACGACCTTGAACTAAGAGTTTCAATTTGGTGATGATGTGCTCCTCTAAAAATCTAGGTTGAAACTGGTCATGAGAATGCATAAAGACAACTGGTTGGGCCCATTCGTAGTCATGAATGTCTATCCAAGTGTACATAAATTAGAAGAAAGCATGGAGAGAAGGCTTATTATATATAGGAAAGATTAAAGAATTATCATGTGGGTGGACCCAGAGCTTCTAATGTTAAGTCTCCATATTTTAAGGATCCAAAATAATGAACAAGTGATGTCGTGTCGTGATTATTGATGTTTTCTAGTGGTTTAGATACTAATTTTTTCATTGTTGTGGGTGTTTGTAGGTAATATTATTAGAAGGAATGAAGGGAGGTTCTGGGGCTCAAAACAATGCCTTGAACCTAATTTTTGAGCCAAAAATCTTCACCTTACTGCCTTAACCCATGCTGGATCTACTTAAGAATACTAGGAATAGGCAGTCGTAGATTGGGAGAAGATCACACTACCTTGACCTGCTCTAGATCTTCTTGAGTAGTCCAAGCACTGTTCAGGCACAAATCAGCCCTGAAAGCCAAGCTAAAAGTTGGATATTTTCATATTTTACACTCCTTCAACCCAAAGTCAAAACTTCTCCTTTCTCACATCATGAATTCAACTCTGGATCATTATATTGAACTTCCCTTTCATCATTCTATCTTAAGTGAACATTAAACGTATGATATTTTGCATAATTCTCTTTTGAATTCTTTTTAATGTATAAATGGTTTTCACATTCCATGGCTTCTTTGGGTTTACATTTGATTAATTTAAGCTTATGCTGGTAGAATATGATTTTTGGGATGATAATTTTGGAATATGTACCTTGTTTTACATGCTTAATTGGAAATTATGGATTCCTTAAACTAGTGCACACCAAGTGTTCGATGAAATGTCCACTTGAAGTTTGTTTGCTAAATTGAGTAATGGGTGATTTAATTTGGTTAGTATGATTGCCAATGGTGTGTTTGGTAATTAATTGGAGAATTGAGCTTCCTCGCATGTTATTTTATTCTATTTTTCTAATCTCTTATCTCTCATGCAGACCATATGTTTATTAAAATGTCAATGAGAGAGGAATGCCTAGAATGTTAATAAAGGATAATGTGTTCATTCTTATGGCAATAATATAAGTCCAATTGCTTCTTAATGGTATAAAATTGGTGGTTTTTGGTTGATGATTTTGATTAATGTTTCTTCCATGACTTTGGTTGGTAAATTTTCTTATCATAGAATCCACGAGTAATGTCAGAGTAATCTGGGAGACATGAATGCTTGCCTTGCCCTATGATAGATTAGGTGAAACCATTCTTATGGGTATAAGGTCATTTTGGTTTCTATTGATGCCATGGATGTTCTAGGAGCTAATAAGTGAAATGTGAAGATAGGGTGACAATGTAAAGTCTCAATGGTGGATTGTTGTGATGTAGACCCATTAATTGTATTGACCATGTTACCTTGTACTCCAATTTTTTTGCCTTTAGCTTTATTTTCTTTATTAATATATTAAAACCCTAAAAACATGTTTTACCCTTTTTTTTCTTTGGTCTTGCTCTTTTATTTTACATAGGTATGTCTACAAGGAAGACTTTGTCACTGGATGCTAAGAATGGCAACGCTCTGGATAAGGTCAAGGTAAAAGCTACAAATTAAATGGGAAAAGTACCAAACTCTAAAGTAGTCCAACAAGGCCCGAAAGTGTAAACCAAGATGAGTTGCCTTTTGTAGTGGACCTTCTAGGAGGAGCCCAATCTGATGAGGCTCGAATTAAGACAGTACAACCATCCATTGACATGGACCCGAGCTCTTAGTTCTCCACAGGGAGTCTTTACCCTCTTTTACTCTCTTTTTATTTTTACACGAGGGACAATGCAATGACTTTTGGTAAGGAGTGGGGCATCTTATTCAATACTTATGGTCTATACATACTAATTTCACTTGATGGCATTGGATGAATGGATAATGGAGATATACTCTACTGTTTTTACATTTTGATGCTTATTTAACCCTTGTTGGTCTTTCTCTTTATGACTGACATTGATTTTGATACGACCTTTGTAGGGCATATTAATGATGATGATGGATATTGCCCTTTTCAGGCTTGTTCATGCGCTTAATATTAATGTGATATATGATTATGATTGTATTGGCATTGATGGTGTATTTCAGGTGATGCTTTGCACATTGTTCTTGTCGCCTTCTTTATATAAGGGTCCAATAAAATCCAAATTTTTTATTCAAAACTCGGTTCTTTCCCAAGGAGCAAAATTGTGTTTTCTTTTCTTTTTTACTTTTTCTCTTTACTTTAATTGTTGTCTTTGTTGAACCGAGTGATATTTCACCCATAATGGATGTAAAGGTGAAATTGTTAGGTGAAGTACCTAGTCTTTTGGTTTGATTTGGAATAGTAAAAAGTTCAAAAATTCTTCCAAAATGTCATTGGCAAGGAATGGAATAATTCAGAGAAATACCAAAAGTATAGTTTTCTTTTCGAAAAAGAACAAGGATATTTGTGAGCTTTCTCTTGAGTGAGACCGTTAAATTAAATTTTTGGATCTCTGTACAAGGATGATTTGACTCGGTATAACTTTTAAGCTCAAATCTCAAATGCTATCCTTTTGCTCTATGAATACAATCCCCTGTGCGGTGAAATCTTTGAATAGTTCTTGTACATACGTGTAGTATAGAACTTGACCTAAGTGATTAAAAGAAAAATCCTAGGAAATATTTCTTTGGCGGATGACCCAAGGCCATTTTTAATGCGTCACATGGACAAATTCCAGCCTTAACATTTCTTTTGGCACTTAACCTCCTTTGATGCATCACATGATTCTAAATAATAAAATATAGATAAAAGCCTAAGTTTGGGGGGTTATGTTATTGGGAGATTGATGTAAGGGTGGTTAAAACTCCCCGATTGGTGTAAAATATGATATGCTAATATGAGCTAAGAAATGTCCATGTAAGGTTGTCAGATAATGTGCTTAAGAGATAAGAGATATGTTGGATAACAAAGTTTTATAACCTATCCCATAAAATCCAAAGAGAAATTAAACAAATGAGGGGATAAGAGGAGCTTAAAGTTAGAAAATGTCTTGAAAAAAACCAAATAAGTGAAGAAAAAAATGGTGGGTTGGATTTGTTTGGTAAATGCTAATTAAAAGGCTAAGGGAAACAAGGGTAATGATTAATTTGGGGTAGAGGAGGTTAGCAATTAGTTGAATGAGGTTCTTAGTCACTTATGCATATATTCCTTCCCTTACCTTAAACCTTCATCTAGTCCCGCAAGACCTTGGCGATTTTAAACTAGATAAGTCTATATTACTAGAAAAAAACATAAAGGGCAAGACTTTGGTTCTACTCATTGTACTTGGAATTTCTTTGAGAGAGTGAGTGTGAATTCTTTTATTATTTGATCTCCTTTAACAATTGAAATGTCTTGTGTGTGTGTGTACGTGGAACTAGATCTTGCATATGAGTGACATCAATACTTTGGGGTAGAGGGTGATGTCTTACTCCTCATCTGGGTAAATGGGCAAAGTAAGTTACACTGTGAAGTTTGAGATGATCTTTGAAGATTTTGTGTCACCTCTTAAGATGCATTGTTGATTTGAAAGGTTCATCTGATACAAACTTGCATCCTTGCTTCATAGATATGCCCTTATTGAACAATTTTAATTTTCTTGTCACCTTTGAGAAGTATTTGTTGAGCTTTGTTAGCCTAGATCTTTAGTATAGCTTTATTTTTGGTGATTTTGAGTTGTAAATACCTTATCTCATTGGATTATTCTTGATTGCTTGGGGATGAGAAGTAGGTTAAGTTTAGGGGTTTGATAACTTGTCAATTTAACAACTTGTTAGCACCTTTAAGATTACATTATCATGATTTTCCATTTATTTAGAGTTAATCTCATGTATAATGCTCTGTTCTATAGGTAAAGGTTGAAAATGAAGATGAGCAAGCCATTCAAGTTAATGGGAGGTCAACTATGAATGAAAAAAAGCCCTAAATTTCACATGGATGCGTTGGGAGTAAGTAGCTAAAATGAAAAAAATAGTATCATCTACGACAAAGGTACAACTCACTTCTCCCCAAATTTCTTTAGATCTTCTCAAGCACATCAACTGTACAGTGGCAATTTTGTAACATCAGGCAAACGAGAAATTGGGGTTAAAAAGAGGGTTTTTATCTCATTTCCACCATTATTGAATTATTCTTGTACTTTTCTTGGGCTAAGAAACATTAGAGAAACTTTGAAGTGAAAAATTAGTGGTTTTTATTGAAGATTCATTATAATTAAAGCTTGGATAATGTATTTTCTTTAATTTTTATGGATCAATTTGAACAAAATTTTGGTATATCTTTACTTTATCTCTCTATAAGTAGCTAATTCTTCATATTGGGATTATGCTTTAATAGTTTGTGATTAGTGAATGATTTTTTTATGTCTTGATAATTAGCTATTTTATATGGGGTTTGTATTCATTTCATGTTTTAAATAAGAATTGGGGGTTGCAAGCCCAATTATCTTATAACCCATATCATCATTAACGGAAGGGATATGAGTGAGGAATGGGTGTGAATAATAATTCTAATTAGTTCATTTAATAACATCTCTTAGACATAAGGAAGTTAATTAAGGATAAATATTGGTAAAATTATTGCACTTATGAGGTGTTCGAAAGAGCCCATTTGGGATATTTGATGTTTTATCGACAAACAGATACTAATGCCTCTAGATCTAGCCTACCTTGACTTCTACCTAAATTTGGACAAATAATCAAATACCCATGAATGAACCTACACCTTGTAAGGCATAACCCCAAGATCCATAACCCCAAGATCCGTAAACACTTGATTATTATCTATTTGTTTCTAGCACGAAATAGTACTTTTATAACAATAAAATTGTTACACTTGAAACAAACCCCCCATTTTTACTTTTATGTTTATTACTATGCATTATGGGTCAACTCCTAGTTGATTTTAACACTCTCAATTATTGAAATACTTGTCTTCACTCCAAGTGGTTTCGACCCCAACCATCCTACCAACTAATATTTGTCATCATACGACAGGACCATACCACTCGTACCCCAGCATACGCCTCGTACCCATGAGTCGTATTGGGTCCGGAGAACGGATTTCTAGGAAATTTTTTAAGGGTCAAAACCTAGGATGTTTTAGTCTCCCCCACTAGGAACATTCATTCCCGAATGATGGACAAAGTAGGGGTAACCACACACAGAGTCATTTGCATTATCAAACATCCCTTCAATAAAGTTTGAAAGCAAAGAGGCAAAAATGTTAATCTTTCCTTTAACAAACTCAGAAAATAAAGATTTGTTCAAGAAAAATACCTTCCGCACGAATCCTAGGAGCAGAAAACAAATGTGGATACTTGCACATCATGTCCTCTTCCTTTTCCCAAGTAGGTTCTTCCACTATATGGTTCCGCCACAGAACCTTAACCAAAACCACATACTTGGCCAACAACCGATGAAATTGCCTATCTAATATCTCAACCTGGACCCCTTCATAAGACAGAGAATCTAAAACACCCAATCCTTCCAAAGGAACAATCATAGAAGGATAACCAAGACACTTTCTCAACATAAAAACATGAAAGATCGGATGAACCAAACTTAAGCTAGATGGCCACTCCAACTCATAAGCAACATTCCCAACTCTCCGCAAAATCACATAAGAACTAATGAACCGAGGACTTAGTTTCCCCTTTTTGCCAAACTGCACCACTTCCTTCATGGGAGAAACCTTGAGGAATACCCTATCCCCGACATCAAACTTCAAGGCTCTATGCCTAACATCTGCATAGGACTTTTGGCAACTTTGGGCATCTGTAAGCCTATCCCAAATCACCTTGAACTTCTCCATCGCCTAATAAACCAAATCCAGAACAAACATGCCTGCTTCTCCAATCTCAAACTACCCAATAGGATATCTACACCTCCTACCTTACAACGCTTCAAAAAAAGCCATACCAATACTTGAATAATAGCTATTATTGCAAGAAAACTCCACCAAAGGTAGATGCTCAACCAAATTTCCACCATACTCAATCATACAGGCCCGAAGCTTATCTTTCAATGTCTGAATAGTTCTCTTCACTTACACATTCGACTGTGGATGAAAAGCAGTACTCAGATTAACCCTAGTCCCCAACCCTTTCCGAAAAAACAGCCATAAATGAGATATAAACTGCGTACCACAATCATAGATAATCGAAATAGGTACCCCATGCATCTTCACAATCTCCTTAAGATACAACCATAAATAATCCTCCATAAAAAAGGTAGTCTGCAATAGCATGAAAGGCGCAGACTTGGTCAACCTATCCACGATGACCCAAATCAAATCATACTAATTTTAAGACCGAGCAAGACCTATAATGAAGTCCATATTGATTACTTCCCTCTTTTATTCAGGCAAACCAATTTCTTGATACAGTCCTTTTAGCGTCAAGTGCTCAACCATAACCTATTGACACACCATACAGTTGGACACATAATCAGCCACATCCCTCTTCATGTCATTCTACCTGTAGATTTCCTTGAGATCATGATACATCTTAGTCGTGATGGGATGAGCAACATAACGTGAATCATGTGCCTTAGACCAAACTCTTTGTCATAGTCTGTTGACATCAGGAACACACAACCTCCCTTGGTACCATAAATTACATCACCACTGATCTCAAACACTACTACCTTTTGCCCACCGATGCCACTCTTGATTTTCATTAAGACAAGATACAACACTTTCTTCTCTTTAATCTCTACACCAACAGATGTTTGAACCACTTCTTACACCATCACGCCATCACCCTTAGAGTCCAAGAGACGAACTCCAAAATTATCCGAGCGGTGAATATCCTTCACCAATTCCCGCTTGCCTTCCTCCATGGGAGCCAAACTTCCCATGGACAACCTACTAAGAGAATATGCAACCATATTAGCCTTAGCTGGGTGGTAACAAAAGACTCATATCATAATCCTTGAGGAGTTCAAGCCACCTTCTCTGCCTGAGATTAAGCTCTTTCTGAGTGAACACGTACTGAAGACTCTTGTGATCAAAAAAGATATACACCCGAACAGCATAAAAATAATGTTGCCATATTTTCAAAGAAAACACAACCGCCGATAACTCTACATCATAGGTAGGATAATTCATCTCATTACCTTTAACTGCCTAGAAGTATAGGCAATCGCCTTTTTATGCTACATCAAAACACAACTAAGCCCTACCCGAGATGCATCACAATAAACAACAAACCCATCATTGCCTTCCGGTTAGGTCAGGATTGGAGGCGAAGTCAACTTATCCTTCAACTTCTCAAAACTCCCTTCACAAGCATCCGACCAAGAAAACTTAACCTTCTTATGAGTTAACTTAGTCAAAGTAGCAACCATCAAAGAAAAGCTTTCTAAAAATCTCCCATAATACCCAACTAAACTAAAGAAACTTCGAATATCGGATAGAGTAATGGGCCTAGGCCACCTCTTCACCACAACAACCTTCTGTGGATCCACTATGATCCCTTCACTAGAAATAATATGGCCCTAGAAAGTCACAATGTTTAACCAAAAATCAAACTTAGAGAGCTTCACATACAACTGTTATTTTTTTAAGGCCTGTAACACCACACAGAGGTGATTAGCATGATCTACCTCACTCTTCAAGTAAACCAGAATGTCATCAATATACACAATGATGAAGGGATTCAAATACTACTTGAACACCCTGTTCATCAAGTCCATAAATTCTACAAGAGCATTAGTCAACCCAAATTACATCACTAAGAACTCAAAATGCCCATATTGAGTATAAAAAGCCATCTTAGGGATATGCATATCCCTAATCTTAAGCTGATGGTACCCAGATCGAAGATCTATTTTAGAGAAGAACTTGGAACCCTATCACTAGTCAAGAAAATCAACTATCTGAGGAGGAGGATACTTGTTCTTGACCACCACCTTGTTCAACTTCCTGTAGTCAATGTACATCCGAAGGGAACTAGCCTTCTTGTGCACAAACAACACCAGTGCACCCTATGGAGAAACACTAGGATGAATAAACCCCTCATCTAGAAGATCCTTAAGTGGCTCTTTGAGTTCTTTCAACTCAGCTAGAGTTATTCTATATGAAGGAATAGAAATTAGATGAGTGTTCGAAAATAAATCAATACCAAACTATATTTCCCTATTCGGAGGAACACCAGGAAGATCATCTGAAAAGACCTCTGGAAACTCATTAACCACAGGGACCAAAGACAAAGAAGGACCTTTTGAGTTAAAATCTTTAACCCGAACCAAGTGATAAAGACAACTCTTAGAGATTAACCTCCGAGCTCTAAGATAAGAAATAAACCCCCCTAGGAGCTAAGGAACTACCTTCCCATTCTATAATCGGTTCACCAAGGAACTAAATGATAACCTTACAGGTCTGACAATCCATAAATGCATAACAAGAATACAATCCAACCATACCTTGAATTCCATCAAAATCTACCATATCCAACTCAAGCCAATCAACTAAGGTCTTCTTTCCACAAATAGATAACACACACCCCTATAAACTCTCTTAGTATTAACTCAGTCACCTATCGAGGTAGAAATACAAAAAGGATCCGAGAATAATTCTGGATCAAAATGAAAAGACACACCCTCATATGGAGTCAGATAAGAAAGAGTGGACCCCAGATAAAACAAATAATATATGTCATGAGAGAAAAAATATAATGTACTAGTAACGACATTAGGTAATGACTTAGAATCATATTGGGATACTAAAGCATACAACCTATTCTGACCAATACAAGAACCAGGAGTAGTAATATATGTAGATGCCATCCCACTAGGTGTAGGAGCAGAAAATAAATCCACAGGAATCTTATTTGCCCTAATAGTAACTTTATTGATGGGTCAATCCTTAAGTTGATGGCCTACTTGTCCATACTTGAAGCACTTATCCTTTACTTCCTCACAATAACCCTTATGAGAACGACCACCAAATTGATAAGGAGGCCAAAAAGAAATTGACTGACCTCTGATCGCCTAAGATTGGGCTACCAGTGCCCAAAAATTATCACTACCTTAATGATGATTGTCTCCCGACTAATAAGGAGCACTAGTAGAAAAGAAGCCCGAACTCCCCTACTTTTTTCTACTATTTTCCACCATCCTTACCACCTTGATACTGAGAACCTCCCTAATTAGAAAACTTACTTCTCTTTCCATGCCTATCCCCAAACTCTGCCTGCTTCCTCTTCTCATTCTCAACCTACTGCATATGAACAATCAACCTCAAGATGTCCATATCTTTATTCAGCAAGTCTATTTTTCTCTCTAGAATCAAATGTCTGTTCAATCTAGATGCAAAATTCCTCATTCTTGACCTCATATCAACCACTAAATCAAGAGAATACCTTGATAGGTGATTGGACTTTAAAGCATATTCTTTTACAAACATCCTCCCTATCTGAGATTTATAAACTCCTCCATCTTTTCTTCCCTCAACTCTTGAGAAATGAATCGATCCAAGAAGGTATTAGAAAAGGCCTCCTATAACCCTTTCTCTTTATATCACCTCTATCACTATCCCATTCTTCATACCACTGATAAGTAACATCCTTGAGATGATAAGCTGTAAAGTTAATGCCCTCTACATTAGTAGCCTGCATTCACCAAAAGATCTTTTCCATCTCATCCAAGAAGCCTTGTGGATCCTCCTCCTCCTTTACCCCAAAAAAAGTTGGAGGACCCATCTTCATAAATTGACTAACCCTTGTGGCCTCAAAAGATAAAGCACTATTCATACCCCACTCAGCCTGAGCAGTAACCAATTAGGTAATGAAATAAATAGATTAATGAATTTCTGTGTTTATCACATTGCCCTGAAAAACCTGAGTAAAACTAGCTTGAATTGGAAAAACTCTAGCACCATCAGGAATAGAACCATGAGATCAAAGATGTACTACAGAGTAGGACGTACCCCTTCAGCATTATCCCCAGATAGGACGAAAGAATTTACTTGTGTTCCAAATCTAGGAGGCATGATCTAAAAGACGAACAAATAAGGATTAGAGGAGATTCTAGGATTGAGAACTCAAGCTTGAAGATAGAATATCAAGAAAGTTAAACATTGCTAAATGTCTCGCAGCCTCTCTCTTATGAGTGTGGCGCGCTTCACACCCCTAAAAGAGACTCAACTTGACACGACTTTGTGGAATTCCCAATTGACCATGAACCTAGGCTCTGATACAACCTTGACATGACCCTACCCCGAGCCTTGTTATAATGGGCATTCCAAGTCCAACCAGGATCGAGGACTGCCTCCTATTACCCAACCTAACAACTTATGTCCATCCTTAGATGGGTTGAATTTTGAACATATAATAAGATAGCATTATTGTTCTTATTAAGACTCTGGGATATGGTCACAACAGTGATTGACCCAATCGAGTCCAATCGTACCGCACCAACCGCCCAACCATACCAAACCAAGCCATAACCATAAATCAAAGGGAATACCAAAAAATAATTTAAAAATTAATCCAAAAATGTAATATGATGGAATAGTGAGAAATTATGTCTGATGATGCCAGCCTCCCAACTTATTCCAATGCCAAGGCCGATACTAATATGGTACTACCTATGGCCAAAACCAATATCCATAATAAAAGAAAAATATTTAAAGAAATCCATAACATGAAATAATGCCTTTTGAAAGGATAAAAGCTCACCACTTTAGTCCAAATGCTAATACCAAATCTGTGTGCTAAACAGGAAGAGTGGAATGACCGATTTCTGTATAGCATGGGTATACATCTTCCAGTAGACAGGGTTAGCGAGTGACCGCTAACGTGAATATCAGGATAAAGATAAAATAATTCCAGTCATTAAACAAAGTTATACCATTAATATTTCATACAACCATACATATATAAGTGTTGGGAAAGGGGATCGAGTTTAATATACACTTAAAACCCTTACCTGGGCTGTGTAGCTTTACTGTCCTAACCATCCATGGGCCATATGGGTTCAGCTTCCCCTACTGAAAGGGCCTCAGTGTGTGTAGCCGCACGACCAGGGAATATCCCATGGGATGACTTGTACATACCCCAATATAAAATATGACACACACATATGGTCATCATGACCCCTCATATCGACAAATGGTAAGTGGATTAATGTGACACACACACATGGTCATCTCTTTGAGACCACCATATTCCATGACTTATCTACACACCCCACCATTAATCCCTAATTAAAACTATGTCCAAACAATTCATTTACCATTTATTAACCAAGGCTAGTATTAGAGGTATCATTATACCACCCCTTACTTGCAAGTAATATCCATAGCCAAGCCATTTAGGTTAAGGGGCCTTTAGGCTCCCTTCCATATACCAAATTAAATCTACTTGGGAGACTTTCATGTTCTCCACAAGCATAAATATTTAGCCTTTATCCTTTTCAAACCATTTAAACCATGCATAAATCCTTTGTACAGTTTAAAACATGCAAGAGTTCCACTAAAAAAGTCAATGCAATGAGCATATCTTTATAAGTATTTTATCAAACACCTTAGGGGCATATAATAACCAAAACAAATTCCAAAGATCTTTAAACTATTTCCATGCAATCCAATTTTCCGAAACCATCATTAATGCATATAAAATCATAATAAAAACCATAGGAAACCATAACCAAGCATTCATTATAAAAACCCCTAAATAATAGTTGAAAACAATAATTATGAAATAGTAAAACCATGAAATAAATTATCTAAACCATGCCTTTAGTTGAAATTACAATGAGGCAAGAGAATCATGCCTTATACCAAAGAATTAATGGAAAGAAATCACCAAGATAAGCCCTAAATCAATCCATAAGATGAAACCCTAGCCTTCTTGCCCCAAAAGCTCTAGAGAGAATTATGAAGTATTTTGGAATAGTTTCTAAGTGTTAATGAATAGAATGATAGGATAAATAACCTCCTAAGTGTATTAGAAGTTGTGGTTCCTAGTTAGGATAAGTAGGGAAATATCCAAAATATCCCCACTTAAATCCTTTAAAAACCTATCATAGGGATACGACTGATCCATACGAGTCATACCATCCTATACGATTAGTATCTATCAGTCGTATCCAAGCCTTAACCCATGGATCAAACACTTTCTAGTATATGAGTCATCCAACCAAGTCGTAACCACAACATATTATTCATACCTATAACTCATATCCCTGGTAGAATAAAATACTAGGAGGACCAAACAGTACCTACCATACGAGTCCTTGGTATGACTCGTACCAAGCCCTACTAATCACACCTCTAAGTTGTACCTATTCCAATGACCATAACTATCCTACCCAAACTGGTTAGCATAGACAGTACCATACCACTCTTACCCCAAGATATGACTCGTACCCATGAGTCATTTTAGGATTGAAGAATGGATTTTTAGTAAATTTTCTAAGGGTCAAAACCCAAGATGTTTCATAAACCTTGTCCCCTATTATGACGGTTAAGCTACATAGTCCTAAATAAAGTTTTACTATTATGATAAACTTTGTTCCCTATTCTGACATATTATGTGTATACATGTGTATGATTATGTGCATTGGTTTTGAATGATTTTGGACTAATTTTATCATGGAGTTATTTTATCCCTATTCCCTAAGTTGCATAATAGTGCTCATCCCACTAACCATATCCAAATGCTATATCCCCATGTGATATAAGAATTAAAGATACTTCTACTTTTCCTATACAGTGACTAGGTGATCGTGGGGTTGCTCATAAGTTAGATTGAAGTGGGTGAGATTCCATACTTTGGAATTCCTCACTTAATATTTTGGTTTCCTTATGTCATATACTTACTCTTGTTTTAGTTTTTGCTATTATTGGGGGAATTCCCCGACTTAGGTTGACTTTGATTTTGTTTAGAGACATGTGGATTACTATGGACTTGGAATTTGTTGTTGAATTCTTAGACTTATGTTGACTCATACTTATCTACTATATTTTACATTTGAAATCCTGGTGTTATATTATATTGTGTTCAAGTTGGCAGGCGAAGGGGGTAGTCTCTGGTCCTTGGTGGACTTGAGATATCCATTATGGCCAGGCCTTGGTTTGGGTCATAAAAAATTTGGTATTATATCTAGGTTCATGTTCAATTGGGTGTCCATTAAGCCGTGTCAAGTATAGTCTCTTTTATGGGGTGTGTATATGCCACAATTACAAGTGAAAGATTATGAGCAATTTAGTAATATTTTGCTTTCTTATGATCTACTTTCAGGCTATACAGTCTAGGGTGTTGAATTCTCCTCTAATTACCATTTGTTTACTTTCTAGATCATGTCTCCCAGGTGATCTGAAGCTTAGGGAAACTCATCTGTCCCGCATAAGGACAATGTGGGAGGATCTCGTCCTACTTATGAGGTACAGACTAGGTCATGGATCACTGCTTCTAATTGCCCCCATAGAGTTCAACCTGCCTCTACTGATCCTTCTCCAACTGGTGGCACTCGTACCCAGTCACCTCAGGTAGATATTACAAATACTAAGTTTTGCCAAAATATTCATCTATTGACCCAGTTAATGACATCTCAGTTATGTTAGATAGGTCCTACTAGAATTGCTGGAAGTTCATCTGAGGCCACTAGAGTTGGCCAGTTTATGAGGTTGATCCCTCCAACTTTCACTGGTACTAAGGTTGAGGAGGATCCTCAAGGTTTTATAGATAAGATAAAGAAGATCTTTTGGGTCATGTATGCTACTGATATAGAGGGTGTGGAATTTGCTTCTTATCAGTTAAAGGATATAGCATATCAATGTTATAAAGAGTGGGATTAGTCTAGGGATTATATTGCAGAGGTGATATTGTGGGATGACTTTTCTAGTACTTTTATGGATCTCTTCTTTCCTTAGGAGTTTAGGGAGGCAAAAGTTGATGAGTTCATAAATTTAAAGCAAGGAAAAATGACTGTGAAGGACCTCACCTTGAAGTTTCATCAACTCTTCTATTATTCTCTAGAGTTACTGTCTAGCTTGAGGGCTTGAATGAGAAAGTTTGCTTTTGGTTTATCCCATGATTTGATTTTTGAGATCAAGGCCACCTTATTGAATAAGGATATGGACATCTCTAAACTTCTAGTGTATATGTAGCAACTTAAAGAGGAAAAGAAGAAGCAAGATGAGATGGGGAGAATCAGAGTAGGAAGTTTACTATTCAGATCAAAGTGGAGGTTAGCAGTAGGATGGTAGAGATGGTGGATAATGGTGTAAGAAGAAATAAGGCAATTCAGGTTCTTATTCGACGACCAGTGTTCTTTATCCTATGCCATTTGCTGATCGCTGCTTTCAAAGAAAAAATGAGTTTAAGGCACAAGGTTCCCAATTACAGGCCAGTGGGGCCCAGTCATCTCTATCGCATTTTTTTTAGATTTTATGGATAGTTACGCTGCTGCTTTTGAGATGAGGGAAGGAATAAGAATTTCAGGTATGGCAAGCCTGGCTACATTCATAGGAACTGTTCTTTAGGTGACATTTCTACCAGGCTAATAAGGTCCTAGTTGCTGCTACTTCCGACTCCTGCACCAAGGGGTGCTACTTTTGTCTTTGACACTAGTCAAAATCATCTGTATGCTCTTGCTAGTTGTCTGGATTCTAAGGCATCTCTTGATGTTGTTACTGGTATGCTAAAACTCTTCTCTCGAGATATATATTGTCTGCTTGAGTTAGGGTTTACCCTTTTTTACGTGACACCATTTGTGGTTGTGTATTTTAGTTTTGATCCCGAGTGTATTTCAGAACCTTTTTCTATTTCTATCCCAGTGGGTTACTCGGTGGTATACAGAAGGGTCTATAGGGGTTGTGTGGTATTTGTTGGTGTTAGGGAAACTTTGATGGATCTGAATGAATTAGGCAAGATAGATTTTTATGTCATCTTGGGGATGGATTTATTGCATTCGTGTTATGCTTTTTTAGACCAACTAACCTATAAGGTCATTTTCAAATTCCATAATGAGCCAATTTTTAAGTGGGAAGAGAGTTCCCTAGTTCCGAAGGGAAGGTTCATATCATATCTTAGATCCCCAAAATTGATTTCCAAGGAGTGTCTTTATCATTTGATCCGGGTTGAAGATTCTAACTCGGAGGGTCCTTCTTTACAATTCAATCTTATGGCTAGGGAATTTTCTAAGGTTTTTCCTGATGATTTTTCAGGCATCTCTCTTTATAGGGAAATTGAGTTTGGGATCGATCTTCTTTCAGAAACTCGTCCTATCTCTATCCCTCCTTATAGAGTGGCTCCAGCTAAGCTGAAGGAACTTAAGAACCAGTTGGAAGATCTTCTTGACAATGGTTTTATCCGTCTTAGTATGTCTCCATGGTAAGCTTCCATTCTTTTCATGCATAAGAATGATGGTTATCTTTGGATGTGTATTGATTACTGCTAAATGATAAGGCAATGATGAAGAATAAGTACCCTCTTCCTAAGATTAATGACTTGTTTGACCAATTTCAGGGTGCTAAGTATTTCTCTAAGATTGACCTTTGGTTGAGTTATCATTAGTTAAAGATTAGGGAGGAGGATATCCCTAAGACTACCTTCTATATCTGATATGGACATTTTGAGTTCTTGGTTATGTCTTTTTGGTTAGCCAATGCTCCAATGACATTTATGGATCTCATGATCCAGGTATTCCATCAGTTTTTGTATTTTTTTGTGATTGTGTTTATAGATGATATTTTGGTATATTTAAAGAATGAGGTGGATCATGCCAATCATATCCGTATTATGTTTTAGACCCTAAAAGATCAGTGATTGTATGCTAAGTTTTCAAAGTGTGAATTTTTGTTTAATGTTGTTATTTTCTGGGTTACGTTGTTTCTGGTGAAGGGATCATAGTGGATCCATAGAAAGTTATGCTGGTTAAGAAGTGGCCTAGACCTACGACTCTAATCGATATATGGAGCTTCTTGGTTTTAGTTGGTTAGCATAGGAGGTTTGTAGATATCTTCTTATCGATTATCGTACCTTTAACTAAGTTGACTGAGAAAAAGGTGAAGTTTTTATGGTCTGATTCTTACGAAGGGAGATTTGAGAAACTAAAAGACAAATTGACTTCTACTCTAGTTTTGACCTTGCCCGATGGTGCTGATAGCTCTGTGGTTTATTTTGATATATCCCGTATAAGACTTGGTTATGTGTTGATTCAACATGTCAAGGTGGTAGCATATGCTTCTAGGAAGTTAAAAGTTCATGAGAGGAATTATCCCACTTGGTTTGCTAGCCATGATGTTCGCATTGAAGATTTGGCAACATTATCTATATGGGGTCTATGTTGACATTTATTCTTATCATAAGAGCCTACAATTTGTATTAACCTAGAAGGAGTTCAATCTCAGGTAAAGTAGATGGCTTGAACTTTTCAAGGACTATTACATGAGTCTCCACCATCACTCGGGTAAAGATAATATGGTTGATGATGCTCTTAGCAAGTTACCTATGGGGAGTTTATCCTATATGGATATAGAGAAGCAGGATTTGGTGAAGGATATTCACTGTTTGGCTAATCTTGGAGTTTGTCTCTTAAATTCTGAGGATGGTGGTGTATTTGTCCAAGAGGTGGCAAAGTCATCTGTTGGTGCTTAGGTGAAGGAAAAATAAGCATTGGATTCTATCTTGATGTAAATGAAGGATGATGTGGGTAATCAGAAGGCGTTGGCTTATGAGATTAGCATTGATGGTATCTTGAGGTACCGAGGGAGGTTGTGTGTTCTCGCTATGGATAGGCTGCGAGGTAGAAATTTTGTTGAAGCTCATAAGTCATGTTATTTAATTCATTATGGTTTGATGATGATACATCATTACCTTAAGGAGATATATTGGTGGAATAACATGAAGAGGGATGTGGCTAATTATTTTACGAGTTACATGGTTTGTAAGCAAGTAAGGTGGAGCACTTGAGGCTGAGTGGGTTGTATCAAGAAATTGAGTTTCTTGTGTGGAAGTGGGAAGTGATTAATATGGATTTTTTTATCGGTCTTATACGATCTCGTAGCTAGTTTGACTCTATTTGGGTCATTGTGGATAGGATGTCTAAGTCTGTTCACTTCTTGTCGGTGTGGACTAATTTATCTATTGAGGATTTTGCAAAGTTATGCCTTCATAAAATCAACAAGTTGCGTGGTGCTCCAGTTTGTATTATTTTAGACAGAGGTACGTAATTCTCATCCCACTTTTGGCGTTCTTTCCAGAGAGGTGTGGGGACTAAGGTGAACCTTAGCATTACTTTCCATTCTCAGACGGAGGGACAAGTACAGAGGATAATTTAGAATTTAGAGGATCTGCTGAGGTCTTGTGTTATTACTTTGGTGGTGGTTGGGTCGATCATTTGCCTCTCATTAAATTTGCTTATAAAAATAGCTCTCACTTTAGTACTGACATGGCTCAGTTTTAGGCTTTGTATGGTAGGATTGTTGATCTTCCATTGGGTGGTTCAAAGTTAGTGAGGATGGATTGTTTGGTCCTGACCTAGTTCATCAAGCTATGGAGATGGTTAAGGTGAATTGGGACAGGCTTAAGACAACCTAAAGTCGTCCAAAGTCCTATGTGGACATCAGGTGAAGAGAGATGGAATTCAATATTGGTGATTGAGTCTTTTTAAAGGTATCTTCTATGAAGGGAGTAATGCGATTTGGTAGAAAGAGGAAGTTGTGTCCTTGAAAAGTTGGCCCCTATTTATTTTTCAATAAAGTGGGGAATGTTGCCTATGATTTAGAATTTCCTGAAAGTTTGGGTTCTATTCACCCTATGTTTTATGTGTCTATGTTGAAGTAGTGAGTGGGTGATCCTTCCTTGATCATTCCTTTGGAAAGTATGGGTATTTTGTCTCCCTATCTTATGAGGAAGTCCCAGTTGAGCTATTGGATAGGCATGTTCGATGTTTGAGAACTAAGGATGTGGCTTCGGTGAAGGTTCTATGGAGAAATAAAAAGCTTGAGGATACTACTTAGGAAGCTGAAGAGGATTTCAAGTCCAAGTATCCATTTTTGTTTCTCGATTTGGATAACAGTGCTTAAGGTATGGGTTTCATTTTCCTCTTGCTACTTTCTAAGTTTTTCATTTGATTCTGGTATAATCTTGCTATTTCTAATGCCATAAGTGTCCTAGCTCATCATTCGGGGATGAATGATCCGAAGGAGGGGATAATGTAACATCCTCCAAATTGCGAGTATTTTATTTTTGGCCCTTCTATATACAAAAACATCAATTTTGAATTTAAATTGTGTTTAGGTATATGAATGGGGTGTCTCAGAAGAGTTTTGGAATTTTATGATGGGGTTTGAGGTGGTTTTGGACCACGGAGGCAGTGAGCCTCCACGATATCTACCTATCATAGAGGATAATCTATGCAATAGGGTCCGTGACACGGAGGATATTCTTTGCATTAGGGTCCGCGACATGGAGGTTAGCCTCCGCGATAAGGTCCGTGCCATGCCCCTATGTCAAAATTCGTGCAGTTTTATTTTATTTACTTGGGATGAAGGGTATTGGAGTCCTTTCACCTATATACGACCCTTAAGCATTATATATCCTATTCCCTTGAGTTTAAAGAGATCAATTTCCCCAATTACACTCTCAAACTCAAAACCCCAAAAAAGCATAGGGTTTCATCGTGCATTCATCCTCTGGGGCCCAAGCTCAAAATTACTTTCCAATTTTTGTGTATCTAAGGCATGTTACTCTTCTTCCACTATTATTTTATCAAAAGCAGGTTTTTGTAATTGTACCCATGTTATTAAATTATGGTGTGTGAATATAGGTTTGAGGGTTTTGGAATAAATAAATCTTGAATTGATTTCCAGGGTTCTAATACAATTGTTCATGCTTTATCTTCATGTTTTGAACTAATGGGATGCATGTGTGTAGGAAATGGAATGGAGTCAAGGTATTTCCCTAATTTTATGATTTTGGTATTGAAATTCATTGGGAAATTGTATTCCATCAACCTATTTATTTAATTGGTTTTGAAATATAGATTTGTCATGTGGTTGGACTTACTCACCAATACTTTTGCATTGCATAAATGGTTAAAAGATTAAACATGGATTTTGAAGGCCTTGTTGGCCATGTTTTGACTAAAATTGAAATCTTGGGGGTCGAGTCATTCCCCTGAGTTGAGTTGATAAACTAACAGAGGTCAAGGCATTTCTCCAACTTTATTTAATAAACTAAAGGGGCCAGGAATTCCCCCAAGTTAATGGAATTGTAATGGCATAATTATAAGCTCACAAGCGTACCCTATGGTGTTCATTAATTTATAATTCCATGGTTAATGAATAGGTTATGTGACTACTGGGACCTCTGAGTTACTGTGATTTCTGAGTTTTTCTGAGTTACGTGACTAACTAAAATCTATGGATCATAGCTTGACTGAGGATGTCTTGAAACATGACACTAGCTCTAGGTACACAGCTATAGTTTTCGGATACAAGTACCCCCAGGACTCGATGGAAGGAAACTGACACACATGACTGACTTGATCATAAGAGTAGATTCCACAATTCACAATATCATAAGTAAGGATTTCATAATAAGAATGATTCTCAACAAACTATCACATGATCGGGAATGCACACAACATGTATTTACTTGCATGGCTTCAATAACATGGTCATTCCATATCACAACAATATCATGAGCATCTCATACAACATCTTCAATCTAAGACAATAGAACGTTGAACATAAACTTAGAACATGGAATAGTCATTTAGGACTTATTATGTCATAAAAGTATGATTTCTATTCCCTTAGGTATTTTCACAAACACCTTACATGCACATCTTAGGAATAGGTGGATTCATCAAGATTACAAATATTCAACCACCAATTTCACATATTTATATATTAAATACCACAATATCCTCACACAAAACATACAAAAATCCCATCTTAGGCATCATCAAACTCCAACCACATGAACATCAACCACCAACAACATAGACATCATAATACATAATTTAGAAGATGGTTCTTGAGCTTCATGGATGAAAGGAGTCCATGAATCAACTCACACATACCTTAGAAGGAAGATTTTTGATGATTGACGGAGGAATTTCCTTGAAATTGGATCTTCAAGATTAATTATGCAATCCTAGTTGTTTTTCTCTTTTGGTGCTCTTGGATAATGAACTTTGAGATGTTAATAGGGTTGTAATGTGTTTAGAAGATATAAATTTTGTGAGGTTAGGTTTAGGGACATGTAAGGAGTATTAAAAGACTTAACTACCCTCAAAATAACTCAAAAACTAAGTGTTTTTGTGGCCGAAATCATACATAGGCGCTGCATATGATATCTCCTATATTTACATAGGCGCCGCATATGCTATCGAATATGCTTTCCAGTGGCCATGTGCGATTGGTTAGGCGACACACTCTACTTCGCAAAGCCATAACTCCTAGCTCGGGTGTCGGATTTTGATGAAATTGGTATCGTTGGAAAGCTAATTCGATTCTATATAACTTGGTGGGTAGAACTATGAAGAAATACCACATTAACATCGAGTTATACTCGTTCAAATATGACCCTTATGAAATCTAACACTAAAACTTGATGGATTTAAAAACTCTTAGCTTTTATTACCTTAAGTGACTCATATAAACCTTCTTAACATATCATAAGCTATCTTATCTCTAGTATACTCATTGTAAGTCATGTACTCAAGTATGAATCATAGGATAGGAGATTTCATATGTCTGAAAATTGGTTTGTCTCCTAGATTAGAAACATGCGGGGTATTACAATATCTCCTCCATGGGAATCTTTGTCCTTGAATGGAAATTAACTGAGGTGGGAGAGATGATAATATGAAGTACGCACAATACATACACTACTGAAACATGGGTTCATGATTGACATGATTGAAAGCTGAGCACAACATACTGAACATGCATATCTGATGCATAGGAAGCTGATTCATGAATATAAGACTGAGGATTCTAATAAAGTGAGTTTTCTCAAAATGAGAATGCATATCTGATGTACAACTGAAAGGCTGAATCCATGCATATCTGATGCATGATTACATGACTGACATGATATGTAAATGTATGAGTGAAGATACTGATAAATAGTACTTTCTCTACTGAACACGTATATCTAATGCCTGAATATCTGATTGAGCTGGATCTTGAAAGCTTGACTGATTATGCTATGGCACTTGATAACTAATTTATAATGGGAACATGAAAGCATCAAGAAAAGGTGGGGTATCTCCGCCTTGGGACACTATGTCCATCTAGGAATGTTTACCTTGCTGAGATACTGGGGTGATGCACAGGGCATCTATGAACTAGATTATAACTAAACATTGGAGGGCTGAGACTAATTCATGAAGCATGAACTAAACTAGACCTGGTGACATGTAGAGCACTTAGCCACAAAATTACTCATACTCGCTCTGGGGTCAGCTATCAAGTCAGGAACATACTTAGCTAACTGGTTGAACTTAAGACAATACTCCTTCACTGCCATGGAGCCTTGTCTCAGGTTTATAAACTCTTATACCTTATCTTCTCTCACCTCAAATGGGAAAAACTTATCTCAGAAGGCATCCTAAAATATCAGCCAAGTCATGGGAGTTGCATCTTCCCCTCTACTCTTCTTCCACAACACTACCCAATCATGAGCAATATCTTTTAGCCTATAGGACGTTAATTCCACGCTCTCCTCCTCTGACACATGCATGATTTGGGTGATCTTCTTTACCTCTTCTAGATATAGTTGCGGGTCCTCACCTGTTACTGACCCAAAGAATTCTGGAGGGTTCATTCTCATAAAATTTCTGATTCTGGCTGCTGCTGAATCCCCATCTTGCTGGGGTGGGGTTGCAGTCTATCAGTTTCCCTGAACACTAGTGGTCACAGCCTGGGCTAGCGCCTGAAAAACTGCCCGAAATTCTGTATGTGACACATTCTCATTCAAAGGATCTGCGGGCTGCGGGGCTGACTAATTCACTGTTCTATTCTAAGGAGGCATGTTCTGCAACCAGAAAAGGAACAAGGATTAAACTGAGAGTTCAACTTGAGCTTTTGCTCACTGGCACAATATGAGTACTGAAAGAAGGGAAACTGCTCCTAAAACCTCTTATAGACTCCAGTACATAAATGTGGCGCGCAACACACCTATGTACAAGACTCTACTAGATACGACTTTCAGACTTCCTAGGACTCTATTGAACCTTAGGCTCTGATACCAAGTTTGTAACGCCCCAATTTTCTGAACCGGAATGCTACACGGTGCTCATGAACCCGAAGGACCACAAGCTAACCCATGACTGATATCTGTATCTGTAACTGCATAATATATATATAAAATGCGGAAACATGAACAAAGAGGGCGTAAGGTTCAATCTTGAATAATAAAATATCTGAAATAAGGTGGTATCACAGTACCAAAACAAAATTGAAAATACTAAAGTCTAAATCTGAAAACTCTATAATCGTCTGAAAGCCTCTAAACTATCTGAATAAGGAGTTGAAGGAAAAAGTCTCCAACTAACTTCCTAAACTAAAAATAAACTAAAATACTGGAATAATAAATGTAACGATCATGTCCTCGAATGATGAGGACTCACTGCTTACTGAACTGCTAATGATGATCTGGAATCTACACCTCAGAACCTATGGTGTAACATAAAAAGAAAGCACCATAGCGCAAATACGTCAGTACAACTAAAGTATTGAGTATACGTGGGGTAGGCTAAATGCATGGGGTTTATATGCATGAGCATGCTGACTAATATGAACATGAGAATACATACATACATACATAACTGCTACTGAACTCGTGGTGATACTGACTACTTGAGGTTGAACTCTGACAACATGAGTTTCGTGATACTGAGATTCTGAATGACTGATAATCATGGATGACTGTATCTAACAGTCCTAATTTTGGGGAAAACTATATGAGTTCCAAAATATATCTGAACATCTAAGTTTGAGATCAGTCCTAGCTAATGAGTGATCTCTAAAACTGATAATGAGAATACTCGACTGAATTTGAGATTGAGATCAAGACTGTCTACTGGGTGACCTCTAGATCTAATAATAAGTATATGAATATGGGACCAAGCCTATCTGACGGGATGGTCCAGGAATCAATGGAACTATCTGAGTTCCTTAATGAGATCGATGACTGTATCTGACAGTCCTGATTCCTGATTTCTACTCTGAAGACTGATACTGAAACTGTAACTATAACTGTGACTATGGGAGGTATTAACCTAACCGACATACCCCGATACTATACTGGCGGGTCTAATCTTTTCCCTGATTGGCAGGGTGTCAATACCTTGCCATAGGTAGAGACCTCTACTATGGTCGAGCCTCTCTGACGGGTGACCCTGAACAAGAAATAGAGCCTAAGGCAATATAATAGTCAAGTATAGCCTTAATCTGATGGGTGACTCCTGTCCTGCACTAGCTACGCAGTTCTGGAGTATAGGGATTGCTGCTAACGGCTCAGCCTTTATAACAGGAAAAACCGCCATCCCTGCACTTGCTGGGTGCTAGTCCCTACTTCCAACTGAAGACTCTAAAAAAGATTAACTGTTCTGAACTGACTAACTGAACTGAACTGATTTATAAACTGATTAACTAAGCTGATAATATTTTCTTAGCTGAACTAAACTGAATTCACTGAGTTCCATTGACTGACGGAAAAGCTACTTGAGATCTGAGGTCTGACTGAGAGTACTGAAACTACTAGGACTACTGAATTACTGAGATTTCTGAGTTTTTCTGAGTCACGTGAATAACTGAAATCTATGGAGCATAGCTTGACTGAGGATGTATTGAAACATGACACTAGCTCTAAGCATACAACTATAGTTTTCAGGTACAAGTACCCCCAGGACTCGATGGAAGAAAACTGACACACATGACTAACTTGATCATAAGAGTAGAGTCCACAATTCAAAATATCATAAGTAAGGATTTCATAATGAGAATGATTCTCAACAAACTATCACATGATCGGGAATGCACACAACATGTATATACTTGCATGGCTTCAATAACATGGTCATTCCATATCACAACAATATCATGAGCATCTCATACAACATCTTTAATTCAAGACAATAGCATGGGGATCATGTTGAACATAAACTTAAAACATAGAATAGTCATTTAGGATTTATTATGTCATAAAAGCATGATTTCTATTCCCTTAGGTATTTTCACAAACACCTTACATGCGCATCTTAGGAATAGGTGGATTCATCAAGATTACAAATATTCAACCACCAATTTCACATATTTATACATTAAATACCACCATATTCTCACACAAAACATACAAAGATCCCATCTTAGGCATCATCAAACTCCAACCATATGAACATCAACCACCAACAACATATACATCATAATACATAATTTAGAAGATGGTTATTGAGATTCATGGATGAAAGGATTCCATGAATCAACTCACACATACCTTAGAAGGAAGATTCTTGATGATTGATGGAGGAATTTCCTTGAAATTGGATCTTTAAGCTTAATTATGCAACCCTAGTTGTTTTTCTCTTTTGGTGCTCTTGGATAATGAACTTTGAGATGTTAATAGGGTTGTAATGTGTTTATAAGCTATAAATTTTGTGAGGTTAGGTTTAGGGACATGTAAGGAGTGTTAAAAGACTTAACTACCCTCAAAATAATTCAAAAACTAAGTGTTTTCATGGCCTAAATCATACATAGGCTCCACAGATGATATATCCTATATTTACATAGGCACCGTATATTCTATCGCATATGATTTCCAGTGGCCATGTGCGATTGGTTAGGTGACACACTCTACTTCGCAAAGCCATAACTCCTAGCTCGGGTGTCGGAGTTTGATGAAATTGGTATCGTTGGAAAGCTAATTCGATTCTCTATAATTTGGTGGGTAGAAATATGCAGAAATACCATATTAACATCGAATTATACTCGTTCAAATATGACCCTTACTAAATATAACACTAAAACTTGATGGATTCAAAAACTCTTAGCTTGTATTACCTTAAGTGACTCATATGAACATGCTTAATACATCATAAGCTATATTATTGCCAGTATACTCATTGTAAGTCATGTACTCAAGTATGAATCACAGGATAGGAGATTTCATATGTAGGGAAAATGGTTCATCTTCTAGCTTAGAAACATGCGGGGTATTACAAGTTTTAACTATCTTCGTGGGCATGTCCCGACTTAGGTTGACTTTGGTTCTGTTTAGAGGCTTTGTGGATAATTGTGGACTTGGGATTTGTTGTTGAATTCTTATACTTCTGTTGTATCATACTTATCTACCTTGTTTTACGTTTGGAAGTCCATTGTTATATTATATTGTGTTTTCGTTGACTAGGCGAAAGGGGTGGTCTCCGATTCTTGGTGGACTTGAGATACCCATCATAGCCAGGGCCTGGTTCGAGTCATGACATGAAGCCTCTAAATCCTCTATGTGTACAAGTTGAAACCAACTAAAACTCCAAGTTTTCAAGTTAAGGCTTTCTAAATTTTCATGCCTAAAGGTGGATAAAATTATCGCTTTGCACCTTAAGCTGACCTTTTCATAGGTTTATCTTTAAAAGCATCTATAAATCTCTATGAATTAAGGTGGACAAAGTTTGTCCATTTTCACCTTAAGTTGGCCTTTCATGGATTTATTCTTAAAGGGATCTACAGATTTCCATACCTTAGAAAGGACAAATTTCCCTCTTTGTACCTTTAGCTAGCTTTTTATGTGTTTATCCTTAAAAGGATCTATAGATCTCCATGTCTTAAGATGGATAAATTTTTTCCAATTACACCTTACATTGTCCTTCCACGGATTTATCTATAAAAGGATCTCTAAATTTTTAAGTCTTAAGGTGGACAAAATTTATTCCTTTGTATCTTAAACTGACATTTTTATATATTTGCTATGTAAATTAGTCGAACTTGAAGCCGAATTCATCAGGTCTTAAGGTGTTGGATGCAAAGTTAAACTCTCGCACCTTAAGTCGGTTGCTGCATAGTCATCAAACTTGAAGCTAAATTGGATGGATTTAATTGTCGGAGTTGAAGTTTTACTTTATTACCTTAAAGTGACCCTTCATGAATGTTATTTGCTTCAAGCCTATAGAAATAAGAAAAATCATGAAGAAAGGAAAATAAATAAATAAATAAATACCTCATTGTTAATGCCAATAAATCAGTTCCAAACATTCCACAAAAGATCTCACAAATAGAGGCTAAAACAATGAGGGGCATGCCCCTATTTATAGACGAGTCATGACGGGGATTCACTCTTACATTAAGACTATTTTGGTATCATAATTCGAATAGGAAAAATATATCGTTCCTAGTCCTACTAGATATGCGACAGACATAGATGAGGATTAAGTTTGATGAAAGCATTCAAGCGGAAGTTGAAAGGGAAAGAAAAATTTTGTGGGAGCCATGCGAGTCACATGGAATTCTAAAAAAGGATTTATGTAAAAAAAATCACAGAATCTATTCGATTCCATTTTCAGCTGTAGAATGCCTTAAATTTTTTCCACTAAGGAGTTATGTAATAAACTAATAATTTAAATGGAAAAGTGGGTGCATGTGGACATTACCAGTGAACGAAAGAAATTATCTTATTGTGCTGCTACTCTTAAAGTAATGACAAATAAAAAAAATGGCCAAAATCATGTCATCTTAGTTTTGACAAGATGAGATGGCTAAGCTACAAATTGCCTTGATATTATGAATTTCCTTCGATAGTACTTCAAGACTGCTCTTTCATGCACATGTACTTCGACCAATCTTGAAGCAGGGATATTTGTGGGTAATCATATTTTGTTAAATTTAAATCCATAAGGAATTTGAATTAAATTTAGTTCAAATAAATATAGTGGATTATATAATTAGATTAATTATTTAAGTCCAATAAATATGGGTGTAACAAAATCCAATTCTTATTGGGCTAGTTCATCAATTTGAGCCAGAAATAATGAGCCCACTTTGTCAAGTACAAAATATCATCTTATTCTACAGGCCCAATTTATTGTCACATATCAAATAACATGGCATGTCAAGTTAAGCAAATGAGCCAATAAAATTATGCGAAGTATCAATATGATGCAACATGCCTAGTAAAATAAAAGACAAATAAAAACACACCACATATAAAAGTTGACATAATTTGAAACAATGAAATATGATCATGTCACCTCAATCAGTGTTACGGATCGAGACTACCCCCTAGTTGCAACTCGATGCTTAGAACCACAAGTGATCCCAAGCTGACCCATGGTACTGGTATAATGAATAAGCAACCGAATATAAGTATGTATAAGGCTAAATGACAGAGCGAAAGCTTAATCATGAAATAAACTTATCATGACCCAATTTCTTAGGTCATGATAGCGCCTACTATAACCCACAAATTAATAAGCCAAACCAGTAGTCCGTTACAACTAGTAATGGACTACCCAAAGAGATAAATAAATGAATCTGAAATAGATGTACTAAAAGATCAAATACATAATATAGTTCCAAAATATGGTAGTATTAGTACAAGATCTTCTAATATAATAAGAGTACAAAAATGAAATACCAAGGGAATTATACTATTACAACTCATCTCCGAATACAATATAGAGACTAGTCTAGTACATAAAAGGGAGAAAAGTAATATTCCAAATGTCAAAAGTTCACTCTATGCCTCCAAACTATGGCTGCTTCACACGACACACTCATTAACGAAAATAACCCGTAATATGATCTGCAGGCTGCAGAAGTGTAGTATGAGTACAAACACGTGGTATTTGGTAGGCAACTAACAACTTAGCTCTAAAGATAATGCAGATACACATAACATATAAACTAAATAAAAACTACACCCAAAAGTCCAACAACAGCATAAGAAAGCCAACAAGAAAATGAGAATAGCTATCCTACTCATAACCAAGGATCTAGCATAATAAGGATAAGGAAATATTAAGGATGACCTATCCTATTCCAGCCATACTCATGAAATGTCAACGCTATACCATATATCATCAGCCAATATACTAATAAAAGGGTGAAAGAAAGATTTATAACAATATACAAGGGCAAAGGAATTAATATACAATCTGAATAAATGAAGGAAGGAGGGGATATATGGTGATACCTTAGCAATAGATATAAAATTTAATATAAATATATATAAACAAAGTCAACTCAAAGTATGACCTAAATCATTAGACTAACATTTCAAAACATCATAATCATAGAAGGAACTATTACTAGTATACTCAGGGTATCTAATCCATACGGTTAATTATAAGTTAATTATACTTAATAATATAATTTTTAGATGAAAGAGCCAGAATCATACCTCAAATCTAAATACCAGATCATTAACAAAAATGCCATAAACTAGCCATAACAATGCGCAAAACAATAATAATAACTATAGAAATAACAACACGAGTAACTGGCTAGTCCAGACAACATTATCCTAGCTGAGCCTTTAATGTACCCCGACCACCCCAGGCTTAGAAGGTTCTATAAAAAATAACACACCACTGGCATAATCATCACACATACCAATGAAACCCCCATAAGGCTGATAGATATAGGCGCATACTAGAGATAGGCAATGCACATGCACGAATGAATGTAAAATATATAATCAAGATCATAATCATCCTCCGAACTTGAACCAGGTATATAATCTATATCATAATCATCCTTCGGCTATGCCGGGTATATAGGCATATCATCATAATCATCCTCCTGCCTTGTTAGGTATTTAAGCATATCATCATAATCATCTTTTGGCCTTGCTGGGTATATAAACATATCATCATCATCATCATTCTTTGGCCTTGTAAAAATATCATCATAATCAACCTCTGACCTTTCTGGGAATATGAGCATATCAACATAATAATTAATACAGATATATATATATCTAACATCAATAATATAATATTTCAATGAGTTTTACCTAAAAGTTATATCATCAGTATAACATCTTTCTCTATCCTATACCGGAGAGATGTATATATAGATATATAATAGGTGCACGTACTTAAGAAGTGGCTAAAATAAGTGTAAATTCGTAAATTCATTGCCCGGAGTAAACTGTGGGACTAAATCATTATAGAAGTATAGAAGGCTAGGAATTTCTCACGACTAGAGTAATTAGAAGTATCAAATCATAGAAAGGAATCTGTCTTGGTCAAATCATTAAAACATCATTATTAATTTCTACACATAAGTTATTCATTAAAACAGATAGTTATTGTTATGAAGAAATTCATTTTTAAGGTGAGAAGTGGGTTTTTTCCCTTATTTTTAAGGTGATATGATTCCTTTCACCATTATTAATGAAGATGAATATAAAGAATCTACGCATGCCATCACTAGTATTCAAATAATGGAACCATAAGCATCAATATATTCATCAACTACAACTGCATCTTTTACAAGGATAAACACTTTTTGGATGTCAAACCTATGTCATAACACAACCTTAGGCCCAATAGGTGTCTGCAATAGTTACAACATCATAATCATGGCCTTAGGCCCACATACATATCTAGAAATATATCAATAATCAAATTTGTAAGACATCTCGTATCTATAAGACATAACATAACTATGAGGCATATCATCTCTACAGGCTATCAGTCGTTTCTATGAGCCTTATTGTATATATAGTCCATAAATTATCTCTATGAGGCATCTCACATCTAGGAGGCATAATATGAATAAGCATCTCACATATTTAGGGTATAATATCAATAAGCTATCTCATATCTAGGAGGCATTATATCAATAAGGTATCTCACATCTAGTAGGCATAATATCAATAAACATCTCACATCTAGGAGGCATAATATCAATATGCATCTCAAATTTATAGGACATTTATAATAACTAAGTCGATTCCTATATTATTAAGCATGTCGATGGACTATATCATAAATCAAATCTGAAAGTCATATCATAGCTACATGACCTTAATCATAATTAGGGAAAACCATCATCATTCACCAAGTAACCTTATATTAAAGGCTCAAAAGTCTCAACTATATCTAATATGCGAACATAAATCCACAAAGGCTAACACATGTGTTGGCCTAAGATGGGCTGGCAGAACCCACTTCTAATTATCGAATTCCATATTTTGTCAAATTCTACTCCAGACTACGCTAAGGTATCTAAATTGACTTCTAGATAATACATAAACCATAATCAATCCTAAGATAGAATTCCACCTAGAACATGAGAAATTAGGTCAATACTACCAAAATTAAGGTTTTAAGATCACTAAATAGCCCAAATAAAGTTAATCATACTAACCACGCTTCCAACACTTAACCATATCTAAAATATAGCATCATATCATATCCATTCTATAAATTAGCTCAATCTATGAAGAAGGCAATAAGATCCTAGAATTATGATAAGTATTTCTCCATACAGGTCAAATCCCTTATCAAATCCCCAAACATAAATAATCAAGGCTAAGTCACAGTGTTCTATCCATAATAAATCTTAACATTCACATTCATATGTAAAATATAAAACAAATCATCTTATAGAGAAAAGTAGATAAAAGCCTACCTTGAAGTTAGACCATAAATCCTTGAATTGTCCACTAAACATCCATCTCTACTATACGATCTTGAAATACTTATATGCTTTCAAAATTGTAATCTATGTGCTATTAGGAGTAAAACAATACCCATAGTGCTATATTAAGGGTCGAGTCAAATTTTGGGTCATGAACGAGCCTGCTGGGATCACAGAATTTAAAAGTGAAACTATCACGAGGTCCTTTAAAGGACAAGGAAGTTATGCTCAAAAGTTAAGCACAAATGGAGCTCAATTTGGGTATCAAATCACCCCTTTAGTTTAAGAATTCAAAGCCCTAATTTCTAAGAATTTATCAAGAAATTAAGGAAACTTACCATAAATTAGAAGGGAAATCATGGAATAATAGATGACCAAGCTCCCCCAATAATCTACACTCTTAATCCTAAGCTTAATCTCAATAAATGGGTGAACAATGAGCTAAAATTGTGGAAAAAAGGGCTTTATATACCCAGACCAGGCAATTAGAGTCACTATGGTGATCAGTAGGTATGCGTTTACACCAACTTGGCGACTGGACATTGAGTAGTGACTTTTCTATAATGCCCCGAATCTGGTACCCAGAACGCCATATGGTGCTCATGACCCTGAAAGACCACAAGCTAACCCATGACTGATATCTGTACCTGAAAACTGCATAATATACTATATAAATACGGAAATAGTAGGCTGAAACATGACATAAGATTCAAAAATGATAAACATCTGATAAAACCATATATGAATAATGTGGTACGACAATACCAAAACTGAAATAATGTCTGAAAACATCTAGTTTGAAAACACTGTAGTCTTAAAGCCTCTAAACATTCTGAATAAGGAGTTGATAGGACATGTACCCAACTAACTCAAACTACTGAAATAAACTAAGTAATGAATAAATAAAGTAATGATCATGTCCTCGAAGGATGAGGACTCACTGCTAACTCTAACTGCTGAAACTGGAATACTACTGATGCTTTGGAGCTCGTGCTTCTGAACCTATGGTATAAAACACCATAGTGCAAATACGTCAGTACGATTAAATGTACTGGTATACAAGTGAGGTAGGATGAATGCAAAGGGTTCAAATGCATGAACAATGCAAAATGACTGTATAACATGAACATGAGAATACATGCATGAATAAGTGACTGAATTCATAATGGTACTGACTATTGAGTCTGATTACTGATAACATGAGCCACTGATAACTGATATAACTGACACTAAGTGACTATGTCTGATAGTCTAGATTCTGATGGAACTAACTGAGTTTTGTATTATTCTAAGTTGACTGTATCTGACAGTCCTAAAATTCTGAAGAACTATCTGAGTTCTATTACTGAGACTGAGTCTGAAACTGTAACTATAGGAAGTAGTCATCTAACTGACATACCTCAAATAAAGCAATATAGCTAGGTTGGGGTCCAATCTATAACCCCAATTAGAAGGGTGTCAATACCGCGCCACTGGTAAAGAAAAGCTGTGGGTGACCCTCATCTGATAGTGTCCCCAAAAGAGAATGGTTGGAACCTCATTTGACAGTGTTTATCCACCTCATCAACCCTCATCTTTCAGTGTTGATGTCTCAACCTATGCTGGCTACATAGTTATGGAATGCAAGGATTTCTTCTAAGGATCACACCCTCAAATGTCAGTGTGTATCCTCATCCTTAGGTTCACTCGATGCTAAATCCTACTCCCATCTGAATAAATGCTAACATGATCAACTAAAATAAACTGGACTGAGTTCATTGAGTTCCATTAACTGATGGAATACTACTGAAATTACGGAAGTACTGAGCTTTCTGAGATTACTGGGATTACTGGGGCTAGTGAGTTTTCCTGAGTCACATAACTGACTGAATTCTACTGAACATGGCTTGACTGAGGATATCATGAAAAACATGACACTGTATCTAGGCATACAAATAAATTGTCAGGTACAAGTACCCCCAGGACTCGATAGAAGGAAACTGACAAGGCATGACATTCTTGAATACACGACTAACATCAATAATCCATAATACAATAAGTTGGGGATTTCATGAAGTACATGGTTAGCATAATATTGTACATGGTAGGTATGCATATACTCAATGTCATAATTTCATACTCTAACATCATGAGCATTCCAACAAGCATCTACATTACACGTCAATAGCATTGGAGTCATTTGAACATAAAGGTAAAACATGAATCCTTTACTTAAGTCACAATTGAGTCATATTACATAATTTTTAGTCTCTTAGGCATTTTTCAAACACTTAGGGTGCATGACTTAGGGCATGGCATAATAATCAAATTAACATATCATAACCAACTAAAATTCATGGTTTTCAACTCATATGCTAACATATTTTCATAAAAACACATAAAGATTCCAACTTGAGAATTATACTACAACAACAACCACATCAACATAATCAACACATAGCATGAATATCATAATTCATAGTTTAAAACTTGATTCTTAGGCTTCATGATTGAATGGAATCCATAAATGAACACTATGCATACCTAAGAAAGGAAACCTTGAAGGTTTTTGGAGTTCTTAGATGGATTTCTTGAGATTGACCTTGATTCTGAAGGGCTAGGGTTTTGTTTCTTGGGAGAGAATGCTCTCTTTTTGGAAAAAAGTGAGTAAAATCATAGTTTTAAAATGTTATTAGGGATTAAATCCCACAATTGGACGTGCTAAAACCTTGGGAAAAGATCAATTTATTCCTGGGCAAAATATTTAATTTTCATCAAAATTTCCCGATTTGGCAGGTTGGCGCGCCGCGGAGCTATCGCGCCGTGTCACTAGAATTTGTCAACTAGGAAATTAGGAGATGGTGCGATGCATATATATCACGTTGCCACTTTGTTTGCGACCTGGAAGTTTAGCACGACTTGGAGACATCGCAGAGATTCACTGGAAAAAGAACAATTGGGATTTAGGAGCCCTGCGACGCACTGTAATTGCAGAGTCTTACTGGAAACTGACAAATGTCATTTTGGCTTATGGTACAAAGCACCACTGGTTAAAATGATGGTGTTTTATGATTGAAACTTTAAATATCCATAATTCTTACCTGGTATCGGATTTAGGCGTATTTGGTAACGATGGAAAACTTATTCAATTTTCCACACAACAAAAAGTGAAAATATTGAAAATTACACATATATAAAAGTGTATTCATATTTAAAGCATGTATTTTTCATCTTTGGAATATCAAGTTATATGCAATACGTATCAGTGTGGACCTGACAATATGTGAACATCTCAACCAATATCAATAATAAAATAATAAAGTGCACTAAATATGCCATAACACAATATATCTAGATTCTTAGTCAAATTCAATGTTCATTATTTATATGGATGAAATCAATTACTAAATTAATTTACCAATCATAAATAACACGAAGTACAATTCACAAAGTATTAAACTTATTTTTAGGCATGGAGATCAAATTATGTCTATAACTACCATTTAAATCATAACCTACCTCAAATGTATGCTCGAAATTCTTTAATTCTCCAAAGCTTTCCCTTTCTTGCCTTTTCTAACTATTCTAAGTCTGAAAGCAATATATGAGGTGAAATTAATAACTTATTTTCTGTTTAAACCAATTAAGAACTAATACCCATATTTTTTAACCTATTTCATAGTCTAAACTTCCAATTTGAGGGGGAGGGGGGGTCACCCATTGATTCACTAAATTTCCCCATAACTTATGTTAACGATGAAGAAATCTATCTTAGAAAGTCAAGTTTAGCAATATAAAATCATTTATAATTGATTTTAATCTTACCCAAGGGAAAATCTCTTTAATTTATCATTTTAGGACTTAATCCTTGAATTTCTTCCCAATTCATAATTCTAGTGGATTCTAGAGATTAAAGCAGTTAATCTATGATAGATTGATAGAATAATTTGACCTCAATAATAAAAATCACCCAAAATTGGAGGAAATTACCTCACACGGTCCTAGGATGAATTTTGAATGTTTTTGAGAGAAAATAACATTAAATATCAAAACTCAAACAATTAAACTGCTCGGTATCCACTATACCTGTTATAGTAGCTTAGAGGCCTGTTATAGCTCGGTATCTGCTATAGATCAGTAATGGCTATAGATCGGTAACCGCAATATTTGATTTTCAACAACACAAATTTATCATGTCATGGCAAATACTATAATTTGAGTTCTATAAATCCAAAACCCAAATTTTGTTTTATAAGTTTCTATGGATTACAAAACCCTTTATCCATCACACCATACCTATAAGATCAACATACCAACCTCCACAATAAACAAAGGATCTCTGCACCACACAATACTCCGATTTCATCCGAATTCACCAGACTAAAATTTTAATAACTCTTATCCTAAGGCAACTCTAAACGAATAATTCCACCATAGGCAATGTTATAACACTGGTATGGGTTATTGCATCATATACTAATTAAATAATTATTCATCCCCAAATGACTACTAGAAAATAAGAGAGGAAAACAAGAAAAAATTATCTGAATCAATGAACAATTATAGATAACATTTGCACATGTTTGCTTCAGTCTCCTAATTGACCTCCTCAATTAGAAGGAATCTTTAATGGACTTTTATAGATGGAATCACTTTACTTCTCAACTTCCAAACATACCTATCAATAATGGAAATAATCTTTTCTTCATAAGAGGTCCTCATCTAGTAAAATTAAATTCCAATAGATGATATAATCACCATATCCATAATACTATTTAAGTATCAAACATAAAATATGGAATGGACTCGCCACAGACTATGAGGTAGAGATAATCTATAAACCATAACCAAACATCCTCTAAAATATCATATGGTCCATTATCTTAGACTAATCTTACCCTTCTTCCCAAATAATATCACACTCGTCATTGGTGAAATTTTAAGCAACACATGCCCACCCTTCTTAAAATGTACATCTCTTACATTTCTATTTGTGTACTCATTCTTCCAGCTTTGAGCTACCACCAAATTCTCTTGTATAAAATTTACCTTCTCAATTGACTCCATCAACAAATCAGTGTCGTAATGCCTCACCTTAAAGGAATTAAACTACCCAGTGGGTGACCTACACTTTTTCATATAAAAATCTTCAAAAATAGTTATTCCTGTACTTAAAATAATAATTATTATTGTAGGCAAAGTCACAAAAAGATAAGAACTAGTCCCAATGACCACTAAAATCCATGACTACCGCTCGGAGCATATCTTTCAACACTTGGATTGTCCGCTCAGACTAGTAATCTATACGAGGAAGAATGTTTGTACTTAGATCCACTATCATACCCAACTTCACCATAAGAATGTTTGAGATAAAATCACCCACATGAGGTACAAAAACTCATCCTATAATCCTCAACACACCTTTATCATCAAGAATGGCCTCCTTGTCCTTAATTTGCAATAATTTTTCAAGAATCTTACCCAATGTTTTATCTTTGAACTGACTATCTTTAATTTGGACAAAAAAAGTATACCTCACCTTAATATTAGAAAATAGTCCTCCCATTCAATCACATACAATCTAATAAAACTAATAGCTAAGGTCTAGACCTCTCTAGAAAATAGAAATCTAGAAACATCCTAATATATCAAACTACCATACTCCTTGTCTCCCGACTAATCTATTTGCTACCATATTTTCCTTGCCTAGATGGTAGAGGATTGAAATATCATAATTCTTTAGTAGTTTAATCCATCTTTTCTCCTCAGACTCAAGTCTTTTTTAAGTGAAAACATGATGCAAGCTATGATGATCTGTGGATACCTTATACTTCATCCCACACAAATAATAAAGTCTTATCTTGAGAGAAAGCACAATTTCTACTAAGACTAGGTACTAGGTTGAATAATTCTTCTCATGAAACTTTAGTTTTATTGAAGCATAGGAAATCCCATTATTTTCTTACTTCAATACAACACTCACACTAGAACGTGAAGCATCACAATTCATAATAAGTCCTTACCTACAATGTGCAAGGCAATAATAGAAGCCAAAATCAGAAAAAAAAACTTGACCTTTTAAAAGATCTCTTTGCACTCATTAGTCCATACAAATGGTACTTTATTCTGAGTCAATCAATTCAAGTGTGAACTAGTAGAAGCAAACTTTTTAATGAACCTGCGATAGTAATTAGCCAGTCCCACAACATTTTGAATTTTGTTCATAGCAGTATAGTCCAATTCTTAGCCACCTCCTTTTATTATGGGTCTAACATGACCTCTTTCTTATAAACCACGATCCATAAAAGGGGAACTAAAAACAACCAAAATTCACACTTATTATGTTTAGCAAGGATCTTCTTCTCCTTTAGAAACCCTAAAACAATGCAAGTGAGCCTCATGCTCCTCCTTACTCTTAGAGTATACCAAAATATCATCAATAACAATAATGACAAAAGAATCCAAATACAACTTAAACACCCCATTCCTTAATCCCATAAAAGTATCTGTGGTGTTAGTTAAACCAAAGAACATTACCAAAAATTCATAATGACCATAAAAAAACAAGAAAGTAGTCTGTGATGTGTCTTTACCCGAATCTTAATCTAGTAATAATCAGGCCTCAAGTCAATTTTGGAGAAAAAAACACCATTTAATTGATCAAACATGCCATCACTCATATGCAATAGGTACTTGTTATAAATAATAATTTTGTTTAGTTGTTGGTAGTCTATACACATACATAGACTATTGTTCTTCTTTTAAAAAGACAAGATCAGAGCACACCCATGGATAAGAACTAGTACATAAAACCCTTACCTAATATTTCTTACAATTGGGCCTTTAGCTCTCTTACTATAGTTGATGTCATTCCATAGGGAGAAATGGAAATAGAATGAGTGCCTAACTCTAATTATATACCAAAATTACTATCACGATCAAGTAGCAGCTCAATTAGATCATCAAAAAACACTTGTAAGAATTCACATACTACTAAAACTAATGCAATTGGAGTGACCTAAGCACTAATATCCCAAAGATGAACTAGAAAATACTGACACCCCTTCCTAAATAATTTCTTGGCAAGTCAAAGCTATAATTCTCAAAGGAGTGCGCTTATAATGACCCTCCCACTCCAATCTATCCATATTGAGAATTGCTATAGTTATTGTTTTGACATGATAGTCAAGAATCACGTGGTATAGAGATAACAATCTCATCCACAAGATGGCGTCAAAATCAACCATGTCTAGAATTTTTAAATCATCCTAAGCCTAATATCTCATGAGCAAAACAAAGAAACCCAAAAAACTAATAAAAACTATGGAAATTCCAACTAGTGTAGATACATACATAGGGGTATGAAGCATTTCAGAAACTACAAGAAATACCTAGATAAAGCATGAAATTTCTCATAACACCACAACCAACACACTTCTTTTCTCGAGTTCAGTAAACTCATTCAACTTTTTGTCTATCAAAGTATGTGGCATATACTTCTAAAAAAATACCAAATAAAGCTGATCCTAAGTCAGTGAAGGAAAAATTATAGGCCTATGCTCGACTAATGACCCCTACCATAGTTTGACATTCCCATGCAACTAGACAGTAATGGATTCCACACCATACATTTTAACCACACCTACCTTGTGAAGTCACTCATGACAATAAATAATAAATTAAGTCTTATCCCCTATCTCAGTACCATACATCATAGGAGGTTTCATCTTTAGAAACTTATAAATAAATCATGCTCATCTCTAGTCATCACTAGATCCAATTCCTAGAATAGGAGGGCACCTGTATTTAACCTTTCATCCATCTGTGGAGCCATGATTGTGATATGCTACAAACTTGGATATTGAAAAACTAGAACTATCAAGGTAGCACATGTATGAGCTAACCTACTCAAAAATCCCAAAACACACTAAATCAACTCCTAGGACTTCTAAACTTGTGTTAAAACTCCATGTATGGGTACAACATCACCCTAATTTGTAACCTCCCAACACTCTAATATCACCTTCTCATTCTAAACCTTATCCAGAGTAGCCCCATATAATAAGGAGATAGTGATCTCTATCTAGTAGGTCCTCCATCAACCTAGTCTCTACCTCTAGTAGGTGTTTTCTCTCTACCTCTTCCCCTTCCCATTTATTTAATTCGTGTTGTACCCTAAATTGTGGACCCAACGAATGGCTTAGGTAGTGTTATGGAACACATATTCACCATCTATGAGAAAAGTGTAAAACCAGTCAAATACCAATTTGGATAACCAAATGTCAATTAGAATCCAAATTGATATTGCGTACTAGAACAAAATAAAAGGGAAGAGCGTAAATTCCTAAAGTATTGTAGCCTCTCGAAAAAAAGTGCAAATATCTCTACACTATTCTATAAGACACTGCTAGAGTTGTTTTTCTACGATGAGATCGACAAACCAAATGCTCTAATACTATATTTGTCATGACCCAAATGTTCATGAGTGGCGTACACACTAACCTCCTATGGAAGAACCATTTAACCCAGATATGACCAAATAATTAAGCCATTCTAAATCAAATTAAATAACAATCTCTTCAAAGATTACTATTAGTTCTCCATAATTTAGTAAGTGATAAAAATACAAAATTAACTACTAATTACATTATCCCAAGGAACTAAAAATCACCATAAAAAACACTCTAAAAACCATAAAACTGAAGTCTGAATAAATATCTAAAAAAAAAACTAGTAAAGAAATGTCATTGTCCAAAAGAGTGGACATACTAATCAGAAGATCCAATGGCTTCCTATATATAGTATCTAACACTTGGATTAATAAGTTGTTGTTCAAGAACTAAATCTGATGTCTCATATCAGTTGCTGGAATATTTTTTGCACTTAACAGTCCCTCGACGTAATTTGTGGACCACTAGAGCGGTCCCATTGTGGTGTCCCCATGGATACTATAATAGAACCTAAATAGTAGATCAAGGGAATTTTATATTTTCCATTTTTCACAAAGAATTCTTTGTTTTTCAACAATGCGAATTTATCCTAGAGGGAAAATTACTATAATCGGAGTTCTGTATACTCAAATTTCATTCCATAAGTTTCTATAAATATCTAACCTCCTTATCTATCACAACACACCTATAAAATCAACATGCCAACTACTATAAGACACGAGGATCTTTATGCCACATAACTCTCAGATTTCATCCAAATTTACTCTAACCTGATATTTTTATAACTCTCATCCTAAGGGAAACTCTACCCAAACTCTTGCACCACAGACAAAGTTACAACAATGGGATGATTTTTTATAATTGTAACAGTCAGCAATACACATAGTGATCATCTACTTGCTACAGTGACAATTGATAATGAAATTGGTAAAATCCTAATTTTTAACCTTATTTCTCCCTAAAATCTCTATTTTTGACCTAAGGATTGAGAGAGATAATTTCCTACCAACTTGGGTGATTTTTATTATTGAGGTAAGATTATTACACTCTTCTACTATAAGATTAATCCTTTTAATCTATAGAATCATTAGAACACGTGTTATGGTGAAATTTTTGAATTTAGTCTCTAAGTTGATGAGTTGGTAAGAATTACCTATAGGTAGTTCTAAAAGTACTTTATAATGATTATGTTGTTACATTATACTTCCTAGTGTAGATCTTTTCCCTTTAACATAAATTATGAGAAATTAGGGAAAATTAATGGGTGAAAGACCCAAATTGATGATTTAGGCTATAAACTAGGTTAAAATTAGTAGGTTTTAGTTCATAATTCCTAGAATGAAAAATTAAGTTATTGAATAATCTTTATTTGTTTGTTTGTTATACCGAGAATGATCGGAAGCTTGAAGAAAGGGTGAGGCTTTTACAGAGTAATAGCATTTTGATTCTTGGTTGAGGTAGGTTATGTATTTTATTAGAGTTGTTGACTTGAATTAGACTTTATTCTTACTCCTAAATAGAATTTTTGTCAATTGGACTTTGGGCATGCATGTAATTTTTGAGTTGGGGGTTATTGTTTGACTGCATGAGTTAAATGGTAATAAATTTGACAAAGTCAATTATGATGATTGTGTACTTGTGATATTGATGCAGTATGATATATCCTGAGTAATAGTCATTGTATTTATAACATTATTATATTTTTAGGGTCTAATGACGCACCGTTATAGATATTTTATTATTATTATTTTGAAGGATCGGGTACCATGTTAGTATGGTACATGAGAGAAGTTCATTCCTTTTAGGTCATGACTATAGGGAATAAATAAGTCCCCTTAGCATATGTTTACATAGTTGAGTTGATACTTGTGATGACGTGATGTATTATGTACAAGGTGATTTCATTGATTCATATATGACATGTATGATATGTTGCGGTGACCTAGATTGCATTATACTACTCATGTGATATTGATAATTTTATTGATGATTAGATTTTAACATTACACTTATAGTCTTTTAGTGGACTTATGTCCCCAGTTGCATTGTGAATGTTGTACATGTGGAGTGGTAATACAAACTGATAATTAGGTTGGTTTTGCATGGTCCAGTTATGGATGTTATTTCTTTGGCTTTTTTAAAGTACTTGATATATGTTGAATGTTAGTTTACTTGCTATTTTTTATGTTTATGTTTGGGTCTCAGTTAAGTTGGTCAATCATATCTACTAGCACGTAGGGTTGTATGTTGATACTACCATATGCTCTTCTTTTGTTGAGTGCGGGATATTTTACATAGAATCCTACGAGACCTTACCTTTAGTGTGTGACTAGCTATTTCTGATCCATGGTAAGCACTTATCTCCAAGATATTATGGATCATCTTAGTAGATCAGGTCTATTTATTTGGACAACTATGCTCTTTACATTTGATTAGATTTTTGATAGTATACTTATACATAGTTTTTATTTAGAATTTCTTGTACAATGACTTTTGGGTCCTTGAAAATTATAATACGATGAATTTTGGGTCCTTGGAATTATAATACGATGACTTTTGGTTCCTTGGAAATTAGTTTCGTTTAGATATTTATCATTAGTATTGATTGGTTGATATTTTTATGTTAAAAATAGCTAAGTATTTTGGCTAAGTTTTGGGTTAGAAGATTCTCCCATAGTAGAGTTAGTATGGATCCCACTCATGATCATTTAGATTATTTTGGAAGAATTTCCATATTTGTCCTTACTCCTTAAAAAATATAGAAAAATTACATAACACCGCTTCTGAAGTTACCTAAACTACTTTAAATACCTACCGTTTATTTAAATTACAAATATACTTCATTTTAAAATTTTTAGTACGAATATCGGATACATCCTCCAACTCTTTTTTTTATACATCCCCACAAAAATAGTAACTACTCGAACAATACTACAAATCAAGCTACAAGATCTTGCAGTTACTTCATATTTTCCAAATTTTAAAATGTGCTCATTCCCCCCAAATGCAGCTTCACTTACACTTAACAAGTTCAACAACTTCTTTCAAATTTCAATTAAGTTTCATCTTCATTTTCTACGAACTTAGTTTGTTATCATTATTTTTAAAAGTTGAGTAGATCAAAATTTAGAGACTTTATCAGTTCAATTTATAGTTCTAAACTCAATAGCAAGTTATACAATGGATCTAGGTTCAGTACCATCTTTAAATCTTGAAATTTCTCAATGAAACAATATCAACCAAGATAAAGATGTTGTTAATTTTATTTCTGGTGTTTTCGATGTCTCTAAAAATTTTCATGAAAATTTATCTAAACACCAAAATGATCCCACTATGATGAAGAAGTTGCGTGAAAAGATAACAGTAAAATCAAAGAAAAAAAGCTGATGATGCTAATAGAAGAGGATTTGGCACTTCTAGAGGCAAAGATGGCGCCTCAAAACAAAAACTATTGTTGTTACAACAAGAAACATCCTTCCAAAGGTATTGCATATTTTTAATGTAGATGAAATATGATGAGATGCATCACTAATAGTTGGAGATATGTAATACATCTTACATCTATATGTTTTATACATATGTAGATTATGTATCTCTTTTATTTTTGTTTACAATGTACAATAATATAGTTTAATGTATCTTAATTATATTTTTCTTCTGAGATACATGATTATTTACACTGAGATACGCCATTAAGAGATGAAGATACTTAATATATCATAGGGCTATGTATCTGACACATATGTAGATTATGTATCTCTTATATATTTTTTATATAGTAAAATGGTATAGTGCATACATCTCAAGTATATTTTTCAACTGATACATGATTTATTACCCTGATACATTTTACTGATGAGTAACCCAATTTTGTATCTCATTTTAGGATATGAATTATTTTATCAATTAGATTCCACCACATCTCTTAAGGTTTGGTAGCTCATGCAATGTCAAGTTCCTAGATGATTCTAAAAATATTCTAGAATAAGAAGTAGTTGAGTTGTTCAGTCAGATGTATTTTGGTTGTTACCTTATTATGTCAAAACGCAATTACATGGGTCAAATACCAAATGTCTGTTGATGCCTAAGATACAGTAGAACAACAAAGATAAACTTCATGTATGCGTCAACTGCACTGTTCTTAGATTTTTCATCTCTGAATTTGGCTTACTCACTGGTTTGAAATACACCAATAATGTTGATGATTTAGAATACACAGATTCATCTCCCAACAACCTATGTAGAAGTATTTTATGTAATCAAAAAATGGTGTTACCAAATGTAACGACCTAAAATTACCTCCCGGGACATCACACGGTGCTTAGGACTACAAGTAGCCCCAAGCTATCCCTTTGAGCCTATCACTTCTCATAATAACTCATTCAAGCAGAAATATACAAAACAGAGGCACTGTAATATCAAACGAAAACAAATAAGAAGGTAATACTCGGTCCAAACGACCATAATACTAGAAATCCCAACACAACCACAGTCTGATAACTAGTCAGACAAAGCCTCTACTACTCCATAAACTCGAAAGTCGTTGGGACAGGTCCCCAACTAACTCAAACTGAACTGAAAGTAATAACAAAACACTTGAATACTGAAATGTCTGAAGATAGTTCCTCCAACCATGAGGACTCACCACTGTAGAAATATAGATGAAGGTACTCGGGAATCACTGACTAAGCAGGGACTGAGCACCTGAACATACATTAAATGACAATGTAGCACATAGACGCATATGTGGATCAACACTTGGGAATGTACTGAGTATATGGGGGTATATGCATTTACATAAAACAATATCAATACTCTTTAATCAAATTATGCATGCAAATCGGAATGACTCACATGGCTTGAATAATTCTAAAATGTAAAGCTCATAAATCATGTAGAATGAAGCATGTAACATAAATCTCGTGAGTCATTATACTTTTGCTTTAAAATTTGTGCTCTCCTCTTACTCTCGTTACTCATAGGATGAAGGAATCTTTAAACAATACTTTCAACTCATGTATATCTCATGGAGAGTAAAACTTCTTTATTGCTCAAGGACTAATAACTCTTTTGAACTCAAAAACATGGAACTCGGAATCATATGACTTTGGTTTAAAAACTTATGATCAACTCTTATTAGTAGAGAAAACTACTTCCTTCTTTGGAAAATACTCAAAAGCAATTCGTTCACTTTAGAAAATATCTCATCTTAAAGCTTCAGGGAAAATATTCTATCTCAATAAAAATACTTTAGTTTAGGAAGGTTCTCTTAACTGACATAAACCATGCGAGCTATATGGAAAGGTTCTCTTAACTGACATAAACCATGCGAGCTATATGGAGTCCAATGTCTTGTCCTCCTAAGAAAGAAACCTCACATTGGGGAGAGACGTCATACTCTTTCAAAGGAGTAAAACCTCAATTCAGTGATCAGTTATCTCTACCTCTGGCCTAATCATCTCGACCTCAGGCCAGGCCTAAAATCTCAAACATATGGTGGCACGTAGTTCTGGGGTAAGAAACCGTGGTAACTTACCCAACTCAGTGCTAAATACAACTTCCTTTAGTTTATGTTGCTCATCTCATGGAAATCCACTTTCAAAATAATCTCATGGTTCATAAGAACCCAATAATCAAATCTGTAATCACATGTGGTAGAGTGGATTTCAACACTCTTTGACTATTAGGTCAAAATATTTCTCAATAATCTCAAAATACTCAAATCATGGGTGCTTATAGAACAATAGTTCATAAAATTGCAAGTCTCAAGTAGGGCTTAGTGACCCATAATTCAATCTCAAGTTAAAACTCATCATAATGCATAATAGATAGCATATAGATTCATAATTCATGTAGAAATCTGGAAGTTACAGCAATTTGTCTCAAAATATCAACATACTCATATACATCAATTTCTAGAACATTGAAACTCTTAAATTCTCAAGGAATAACAACATAGGGTATAAACCCAGCTTTAATTTCTTAAGGAAACATGCAAAATCATACTATTAAACTCTCAATTCATGGGAAACATCAAAATATTGCAACCAATAACAATAGGTGAAAAAACTAATTCAGTTTCATGTAAAATCTCATAAGTTGCAGAAAATTGTAGTTTAAATAAGCCTTTGGGCACAAGGGTGAAAGAATTACCCATGTTCAAAACCCCACATACCTTAAAATATGAAATTAGATGAACAAGCTTGCTTTAAACTCTTATTCTTACTCTTGAGAAAGTGTTCTTGCAACCCTTGAACTTGGGGAACTCTAATCTCAACTCAATTTGTATAATCTATGGTGAGTTCTTGGATTTCTAAGAGAAGGGTATTAGATTTGATCTAGAGGGAAAAACTCTAGCTCTCTTGTATTTTGGATGATGAATGAAGCCATTTGATTCAATAAAATATATCTAATTGACAAAAGAGTGGAGAAGACTGAAAATCCTTTTTAAAATGAGTTAAAAATACTGAATGGGGGCTACGACGGTCGAAGCGATAGTCCGTCGCTAGTCTGATGGTCCGTCGGATCGTTCATCGCATGTCGGTTAGAAAAAGAACACACTGCCTTGGTGTGATGGTCAAAGTGATGGTCCGTTGCTGTCTTAATGGTCCGTCGGATCGTCCATCTCAGATTGACCAGGTTGAGACCACACTGCCTCAGTGGAGACGGTCTCACCGATGGTTCATTGCAACCTTGATAGTCCATCATCCTGGACATCGCACTTAGGCCAGGAAAAGGAGTTACTGCCTTTGTTGCTACTGTCTGAGCGATGGTACGTCGTAAACTCGACGGTCCATCGCAAACTCGACGATCCATCATATTGCCCGTCGCACCTGGGCAATTTCGATAACTCTCAGTAAAATGGCCATAACTTCTCACCCCGATACTGGATTTGGACGAAATTGGTATTGTTTGAAAGCTAATTAAATTCTCTACATGAAAAAAAAATTCAAATTTAAGAAAATTGTATATGGTTTAAACTCCAATCACTTAGGAAGTCACTTCTCAATCTTTTAGGGCCAGAATTACACTTCACTTGACACACTCTAAGGCCCGGACTAGGAGGGAACTTTGCGGGGTCTTACAATATCTTCCCCTTGGAAACATTCATCCTTGAATGTCGCTAATTAGACTAGGAAGAAAGGAAAATAGAGTACACATAGCTGAAGCAAGTCGCTAAATGGCTCAAAATCTCTTTAAGCTCTTGAATACCTCGGAAATTGCAAGAACTCATGCAAGAATAGATATATAGCTGAACTTTATATTAGAAGGGCTGAATTAAGGAAGAATAATACCTTCGGATTGATCTGAACTCACAGAAAAAAGGTGCGGGTACTTGGCTCGCATGTCTACTTGTGCTTCCCAAGTAGCGCCCTCAACTGACTGGTTTCGCCACAACACTTTGACCAAGGGAACCTCTTTGTTCCTTAGTCTACGGATCTGAAAATCTGGGATCTCAACAGGAATCTCATCGAATAAAAGACTGTTCTGAATAGCATCACTCTCAGAAGGATCTACCACAACGGAATCACCAATATGCTTCTTAAGCATGGAGACACGAAAAAAAGGATGACCAGCTGATAACTCCACAGGCAACTCAACCTCATAGGCTACTTTTTCAACACGGCTCAAAACTCTATACAAGACAACATAACGGGGACTAAGCTTTCCTTTTTTAGCAAACCTCTTTACCCCTTTCATTGGTGAAATCTTCAAGAACACTAAATCACCTACTTCAAACTTAAGATCTCTTCTCCTCACATCGGCATATGACTTTTGACGACTCTGAGCTATCCTTAACCTCTCTCTAATAAACTTAACTTTCTCCATAGCTTCAAACACTGTATCAGGCCCAATCACGGTAGCTTCACCCACTTAAAACTAACCTATGGGTGATCTACATCTTCTACCATACAAGGCCTCAAATAGTGCCATCTCGATGCTAGCATGGTAACTATTGTTATATGCAAACTCTACCAATGGAAAATGCTAATCCTGACTACCTTTGAAATCAAGAGCACACGCCCTCAACATATTTTCTAGGGTCTAAATGGTTCTCTCAGCCTGACCATCTGTCTGCAGATAAAAAGCGAAACTCAAAAGAACCTGGGTACAAAGACCCTGCTGAAACGCCCTACAAAACTGAGAAGTAAATTGAGTACCCTTATCCGAAATGATAGACGAGGGAAATCCGTTCAGCCTGACTAACTCTCGGATATACAATCTAGCATAATCCTCACCTGTATAAGATGTATGCATGGGCAAGAAGTGTTCGGACTTAGTCATCTTGTTTATAACAACCCAAATAGAATCATGATAACGATGCAAAAGAGGTAACCTGGTCACGAAGTCCATATTCACCACCTCCCACTTCCAGGTGGGTATACCAAACTCTTGCATCACACCACCAAGTCTTTGGTACTCTACCATAACCTATTGGCAAGTTGTACACTTTGCTACAAACTCAGCTATATCGTTCTTCATACCATTCCGCCAATAGATTTCCCGCAAGTTGCGGTACATCTTAGTAGTGCCGGGATAAATAGAATACCGTGCGCCATACGCTTTAGCCATAATCCTCTACCTCAGATCATCAACACATGGAACACACAATCTACCCTGTAATATCAACACGATAACTCCCCTTTGGGAGAAAACCTCTACCTTTTGGTCCTTAACTGCCTCCTTCAGTCTGACCAAACTAGAATCTCTATCTTGCATCTCCTTTACTTCTGAAACTAAAGAGGATTCAGAACTATTTTCCACCAAAGTACTTCCCTCAGCTGAATCAAGAAACCTAACACCTAATCTTTGCACACAATGCACATCTCGAGCTAACTCTTGCTTACCTTTCTCTACATAAGCAACACTACCCATAGACAATCTGCTAAGGGCATCGGCCACTACATTGGCCTTGCTCGGGTGATACAACATACTCATATCATAGTCTTTTAACAGCTCTAACTACCTCCTCTGCCTAAGATTCAACTCTCTCTGAGTAAACACATACTGTAAGCTCTTATGATCAGTAAGCACATCAACATGAACACCATAAAGATAGGGTCTCCAAATTTTCAAAGCAAAAACCACAGTAGCTAACTCAAGTCATGGGTTGGGTAATTCTTCTTATGCGACTTTAACTATCTAGAGGCATAGGCTATAACCTTACCTCTTTGTATCAACACACAACCCAAACCAATTCTAGAGTCATCACAATACACCGCAAAACTATCTGTACCATCAGGCAAAGTCAACACAGGGACTGAAGTAAGTTGAGTCTTCAACTCCTGAAAAATCTTCTAATAGGAATCTGACCACTAGAACATAACTTGCTTTTGGGTCAACCGATTCATGGGAGACACAATAGAAGAGAAACCTTCAATAAAACAGCGATAGTAGCCCGCTAGACCCAAGAAACTTCCAATGTCAGATGAAGATATAGGTCTAAGCCAATTTCTTACAGCTTCTGTCTTTTGGGGATCAACTCTAATACCTTCGGCTGAAATAATATGACCTAGAAAGGCTATAGACCTAAGCCAAAATTCACACTTACTGAATTTGGTGAACAACTGGTGGTCTCTAAGAGTTTGCAAGACAATTCTAAGGTAATCTGCATGATCATGCTCATTGCGGGAGTAGACAAGGATGTCATCTATGAATACTATGACAAACATATCAAGATATTGCTTGAACACTCGATTCATGAGGTCCATAAAATCTACTGAGGCATTGGTTAGCCCGAAAGACATGACAAGAAACTCAAAGTGACCATAGCGGGTTCAGAAGGCTGTCTTTGGAATATCACATTCTCTCACTTTAAGTTGATGATAGCCGGATCTAAGGTCTATCTTAGAGAAATAAATTGCACCTTGCAACTGATCAAACATGTCATCAATTCTTGTAAGGGAGTACTTATTTCATACTGTGACCTTGTTAAGCTGACTATAGTCAATGCACATATGAAAAGAACTATCTTTCTTCTGCACGAATAGAATAGGTGCACCCCAAGGAGAAATACTGGGACTTATGAAACCTTTGTCTAAAAGATCTTGAGTTGCTCTTTCAACTCCTTAAGTTCAGCAGGTGCCATACGGTATGGAGGAATAGAAATAGGACGAGTGTCAGGAAGAAGGTCAATGCCGAATTTTATCTCTCTATCGGGAGGTACCCCTAGGAAATCTTCTGGAAAAACATCTAGAAACTCGTTAACAATATCGACTGACTAAATAGTTGGAACCTCTGACTTAGTGTCTTTGACTCTAACTAGGTGATAGATGCAACCCTTGGATATTAGCTTTTTGGCTTTGAGATAGGAGATAAAATAACTCTTGGGAGATATCGATCTCCTGGACCACTAAAAAATAGGCTCATCAGGGAATTAAAACTTGACCACATGGGTACGACATTCTATAGATGCATAACAAGAATGAAGCCAACCCATACCCAGAATAAGGTCAAAATCCACCATGTCTAACTCTATGAACTCAGCAAGTATGACTCTATGAAGAACAGTAATAGGACAATCTCTATACACTTGTGTAGCAACAACTGACTCCATTAATGATGTGGAGACTAGGAAAGGCTCAGGAATCTTTTTGGGGCTCATTTCAAATTTCACAGCCACAAGTTGGGTAATAAAGGAGAGCCTTGACCCAGTTTCCAACAACACATAAACATCAAAACAAAAGACGTGGAGCATACCAGTAACAACATCGGGAGAGTCCTCCTGCTCCCGACAGGATGGTAAGGCTAGAATCTATTCTGGCACTGACCACCAGCTCTGCTAGATGAGGCGCCCTTAATAGGGGCAGGATGAGGGACAGGAGCTGGTGTACTAGTAGTCTATGCCTGAGGTCGGGCATCTCTGGTCCCCTGCCTAGCATGCAAACAATCTCTAAGCCTGTGGTCCTGCTTGCCACAACCAAAACAACCTCTCAAATTTGTGAAACACTCACTGGGATGATCCCTACCACACTTAGCACAAGGAGGATAACGACGACTGTTACCAACACTGTTCTGTGACCTAGACATAAAAGACTTGCTCTCTTACTCCTGCCTACCTCTAGGAGTAGGAGAACTAGATGATGAAGGCGGTGGAATAGACAGACGCCTCTGAAACTGAGGGCAGTTTCTTCCATGGAACCTAGGCTGACTATACTTATGCTGGTCAGATCTAGCCCTTTTGTTACCCATCACTCTATCTCTCTCTCTAATATTATCCACCATTATTTATTATGCATGCGTTATCAACCTAGATAGATCTATATCCTTATGCAGCATCGCAGTCCTGCACTCTTTCAGCACCAAACCAGAAACACCAGTCACGAACTTGCTCATACTAGATCGGGTGTCAGAAATCAAATAAGAGCATACTTGTCCAACTGGTTGAACTTCAAGCAGTACTCCTTAACAGTCATGGAGCCCTGCCTCAAGTTCATAAATTCCTCAATCTTTGCTTCCCTCATATCAAGCGGAAAGAACTTGTCTAGGAATGCATCTTGGAATACCTTCCAAGTCATAGGAGCAGCATCCTTACCTCTACCCTTCCTTCATGATACAAACCAGTCATAAGCCATGTCCTTCAACCTGTAAGATGGAAACTCAACACTTTCTTCCTTGAAACATGCATCACCTGCGTGATCTTTTTCACCTCCTCAAGATACAACTGTGGGTCTTTAACTGCCTTGGACCCATAAAACTCTGGCAGATTCATCCACATGAAATCACGAATCCTAGAAGTAGCAACATCACTTTTCTGCTGATTTACAACTGTGGCCTGGTTATTGGCCCAAACATTAGCGATGATTGCTTGGGCTAACGCCTAAAAGGCCGCCCGAAACTCAGTATGAGACATAGTCTCATTCAAAGAATCAATAGGTGGGGGTTGCTCATCATCATTTCTGTGGGCATTCACTCTTCCGGGAGGCATTTTCTGAAATAGAAGAGCACAAATTATTAGATAAGAGGGACAACTGTAGGCACGATAGAATCTGAAAGAAAGAAACAACTTTTTCCTAAAATGTCTTATAGTCTCTTGCTCACAGATATGGCGCACTACACATCTATGATCAAGACTCTACTCAACATAGCTTGTCAGACTCCCTAGGACTCTTTTAAAACCTTAGGCTCTGATACCAAGTTTGTAACAACCCAAAATCACCTCCCAAGATGTCACACGGTGCTTAGGACTACAAGTAGCCCCAAGCTAACCCATTGAGCCTATCACTTCTTATAATAACTCATTCAAGAAGAAATATAAAAAACACCAGCACTGTCATAACAAATGAAAGGAAATACAAAGGTAATACTCGGTCCCAACGACCATAATACTGGAAATCTCAACACAACCACAGTCTGATAACTAGTCTGACAAAGCCTTCACTACACCATGAACTTGAGAGCCATTAGAACAGGTCCCCAACTATCTCAAACTAAACTGAAAGTAATAATATAAACACTCGAATACTAAAATGTATGAAGATAGGTCGTCGAACCATGAGGACTCAACACTGTAGAAATATAGAAGAAGGTACTCAGGAATCACTGATGATGCTGGGACTGAGCACTTGAACCTACATTATAAGACAATATAGCACATAGACGTACATGTGGATCAGCACTTGGGAATGTACTGAGTATATGGGGGTGTATGCATTTACACAAAATAATATCAATACTCTTTAATCAAATCATGCATGCAAATAGGAATGACTCACATGGCTTGAATAAGTCTAAAATGTAAAGCTTATAAATCATGTAGAATGAAGCATGTAACACAAATCTCGTAAGTCATTATACTTTGTCTTTAAAATTTGTGCTCTCGTCTTACTCTCATTACTCATAGGATGAATGAAGCTTTAATCAATACTTTAAAATCATGCATATATATCATGGAGAGTAAAACTTTTTTATTGTTCAGAGACTTATAACTCTTTTGAACTCAAACACTTGGAATTTGGAATCATATGACTTTGGTTTAAAAATTGATGATCAACTCTAATTAGTAGAGAAAACTACTTCTTTCTTAGGAAAATACTCAAAAGCAATTCGTTCACATTAGAAAATATCTCATCTCAAAGATTTAGGGAAAATATTCTATCTCAACGGAAAATACTTTAGTTTAGGGAGCTTCTCTTAATCGACATAAACCATGCGAGCTACATGGAGTCCAGCTTCTTGTCCTCCTAAGAAATAAACCTCACGTTAGGGAGGCGTCATACTCTTGGAAATGAGTATAACCTCAATTCAGTGATCACTTATCTCGGCCTCGAGCTCAATCATCTTGGCCTCAGGCCCAAAATCTCAAACCTATGGTGGAACGTAGTTCTGGGGTAAGAAACCATGGTAACTTATCCAACTCAGTGCTCAGGGAAATCCACTTTCAAAATAATCTCATGGTACATAAGAACCCAATAATCAAATCAGTAATCACATGTGGTAGAGTGGATTTCAATACTCTTTGACCATTAGGTCAAAATATTTCTTAATAATCTAAAAATACTCAAATAATGGGTGCTTATAGCATAATATTTCATAAAATTACAAGTCTCAAGTAGGGCTTAATGACCCATAATTCAATCTCAAGTTAAAACTCATCATAATGCATAATAGATAGCATATAGATTCATAATTCATGTAGAAATTTGGAAGTTACAGCAATTTTTCTCAAAATATCAACATACTCATATACTGCAATTTCTAGAACATTGAAACTCTTAAATTCTCAAGGAATAAAACATACGGTATAAACCCAGCTTCAATTTCTTAAGAAAACATGCAAAATCATGATATTAGACTCTCAATTCATGGGAAACATCAAAATCTTGCAACCAATAACAATAGGTGAAAAAACCTAATTCAATTTCATGTAAAATCTCATAAGTTGCAGAAAATTGTAGTTTAAATTAGCCTTTGGGAACAAGGGTGAATGAATTACCCATGTTCAAAACCCCACATACCTTAGATTATGAAATTGGATGAACAAACTTGCTTTAAAATTTTCTTCTTACTTTTGAGAGAGGGTTCTTGCAACCCTTGAACTTGGGTAACTCAAATCTCAACTCAATTTGTATAATTTATGGTGAGTTCTTAGATTTCTAGGAGAAGGTTATTAGATTTGATCTAGAGGGAGAAACCTTAGCTCTCTTGTTTTTTGGATGATAAATGAAGCCATTTGATTCATTAGGAATATATATGGTTGATAAAAGAGTGGAGAAGACCGAAAAGCCTTTTTTTAAATGAGTTAAAAATACTGAATGGGTGCTACGACAGTCGAAGCGATGGTCCATTGCTAGTCTGATGGTCTGTCGGATCGTTCATCGCATGTCGGTTAGAAAAGAACACACTGCCTTGGTGTGATGGTCGAAGTGATGGTCCGTCGGAGTCTTGATGGTCCTTCGGATCGTCCGTCGCACGTTGGCCAGGTTAAGACCATACTGCCTCAGTGGCAACGGTCTCAGCGATGGTTCATTGTAGCCTTGACGATCCATCGTCCTAGACATCTCACTTGGGCCATGAAAGGGAGTTACTTCCTCAGTTTCTACTGTCCAAGCGACGGTCCATCACAAACTCGACGGTCCATCGGATTGCCCGTCGCACCTGGGCTGTTTCGATAACTCTCAATAAAATAGCCATAACTTCTCACCCCGATCCCAGATTTGGACGAAATTGGTATTGTTAGAAAGATAATTCAATTATCTACATGAAAAAAGTCAAATTAAAGAAAATTCTATATGGTTTAAACACCAATAACTTAGGAAGTCACTTCTCAATCTTTTAGGACCAGAATTACACTTTACTTGACACGCTCTAAGGCCCGGACTAAGAGGGAACTTTGCGGGGTCTTACAATATCTCCCCCTTGGAAATATTCATCCTCGAATGTCACTAGTTATACAAGGAACACAGGAAAATAGGTAGCATATAGATTCATAATTCATGTAGAAATGTGGAAGTTTGAGAAATTTGTCTCAAAATATCAACATACTCATATACTTCAATTTATAGAACATTAAAACTCTTAAATTTTCAAGGAATAACAATATAGGGTATAAACCCAACTTCAATTTCCTAAGAAAATATGCAAAATCATGCCATTAGACTCTCAATTCAGGAGAAACATCAAAAGCTTGCAACCAATAACAATGGGTGAAAAACCCTAATTCAATTTCATGTAAAATATCATAAGTTACAGAAAATTGTAGTTTAAATAAGCCTTTAGACACAAGGGTAAAAGGATTACCGATGTTCAAAATCCCACATACCTTATATTATGAAATTAAATTAACAAGCTTGCTTTAAACTCTTGTTCTTACTCTTGAGTGAGGGTTCTTGAGACCCTTGAACTTGGGGAACTCAAATCTCAACTCAATTTGTAGAATCTATGGTGAGTTCTTGGATTTCTTGGAGAAGGGTTTTAGATTTGATCTAGAGGGAGAAACCCTAGCTCTCTTTTTTTTGGATGATGAATGAAGCCATTTTATTCATTTGTAATATATTTGGTTGATAAAATAGTAGAGAAGATTGAAAAGGCCTTTTTAAAATGAGTTAAAAATACTGAACGGGGGCTGCGACGGTCAAAGTGACGGACGGTCGCTAGTCTGACGGTCCGTCAGATTATTCGTCGCACGTCGGTAAGAATAATAACACACTGCCTTGGTATGATGATCTAAGCAATGGTCCATCACAGTCTTGACAGTCCGCTGGATCATTCGTCGCACGTTGACCTGGATGAGACCACACTGCCTCAGTGGCGATGGTCTCAGTTACGGTCCATCACAGCCTTGATGGTCTGTCGTCCTAGCTATTGAACTTGGGTAAGGAAAAAGAGTTAATTCGTTAGTTGCAATGGTCTGAGCGACGGTCCGTCGGATTATCCGTCGCACCTGGGTAGTTCCAACAACTCTCAGTAAAATAGCCATAACTTCCCACCCCGATACTGAATTTGGACAAAATTCGTATTGTTGGAAAGATAATTCAATTCTCTACATGAAAAAAAAAGTCAAATTAAAAAAAATTCTATATGATTTAAACACCAATCATTTAGGAAGTCACTTCTCAATCTTTTAGGGCTGGAATTACACTTCACTTGACACGCTCTAAGGCCCGGACTAGGAGGGAACTTTGTGGGGTCTTACAATATCTCCTCCTTGGAAACATTAATCCTTGAATGTCACTAGTTAGACTAGGAACACAGGAAAATAGGTAGCATATAGATTGATAATTCATGTAGAAATCTTGAAGTTAGAGCAATTTGTCTCAAAATATCAACATACTCATACACTTTAATATATAGAACATTAAAACTCTTAAATTTTCAAGGAATAACAACATAGGGTATAAACCCAACTTCAATTTCTCAAGAAAATAAGCAAAATCATGCTATTAGACTCTCAATTCATTGGAAACAACAAAATCTTGCAACCAATATCAATGGGTGGAAAACCCTAATTCAATTTCATATAAAATCTCATAAGTTGCAGAAAATTATAGTTTCAATAAGCCTTTGGACACAAGGGTAAAAGGATTACCCATGTTCAAAGCCCCACATACCTTAGATTATGAAATTGAATGTACAAGTTTGCAAGAAATTCAAGAACTCACCATAGATTCTACAAATTGAGTTGAGATTTGATTCATTTGGAATATAGCTGGTGGATAAAAGAGTAGAGAAGATTGAAAAGCCCTTTTTAAAATGAGTTAAAAATACTGAATGGGGCTGGGACGGTTGAAGCGGTGGATGATCGCTAGTTTGATGGTCCGTCGGATCGTTCGTCACACGTTGGTCAGAAAAAAACACACTGCCTTAGTCTGATGATCAAGGAGACGGTCCGTCGTAGTCTTAATGGTCCGTCGGATCATTCATCGTACGTTGTCCTAGATGAGACCACACTACCTCAGTGGCGACGATCTCAGTGACGGTCCGTCACAGCCTTGATGGTCTGTTATCCTGGCCTTCGCACTTAGGACATAAAGGGAGTTACTTCCTTAGTTGCGATGGTCCGAGCGACGATCCATCGCAAACTTGATGGTCCATCAGATCATCCCTCGCACCTGGGTAGTTCGGATAACTCTCAGTAAAATGGCCATAACTTCTTACCCCGATACTGGATTTGGATAAAATTTTTATCGTTGGAAAGATAATTCAATTCTCTACCTGAAAAAAAAGTTAAATTTAAGAAAATTCTATATGTTTTAAACACCAATAACTTAGGAAGTAACTTCTCAATCTTTTAGGGCCAGAATGAAACTTCACGTGACTCGCTCTAAGGCCTGGACTAGGAGAAAACTTTGCGGGGTCTTACAATATCTTCCCCTTGGAAACATTCATCCTCAAATGTTACTAGTTAGACTGGGAACACAGGAAAAAAGGTAGCATATAGATTCATAATTCATGTAGAAATTTGGAAGTTAGAGCAATTTGTCTCAAAATATCAACATACTCATAGACTTCAATTTCTAGAACATTGAAACTCTTATATTTTCAAGGAATAACATCATAGGGTATAAACCTAGCTTCAATTTATTAAGAAAACATGCAAAATCATGCTATTAGACTCTCAATTCATGGGAAACATCAAAATCTTGCAACCAATAACAATGGGTGAAAACCCCTAATTCAATTTCATGTAAAATCTCATAAGTTATAGAAAATTATAGTTTAAATAAACCTTTGGACACAAGGATAAAAGGATTACCCATGTTCAAAAACCCACATACCTTAGATTATGAAATTGAATGAACAAGCTTGCTTTAAACTCCTCTTCTTACTCTTGAGTGAGTGTTCTTGTAACCGTTGAACTTGGGGAACTGAAATCTCATCTCTATTTGTAGAATCTATAGTGAGTTCTTGGAGAAGGGTTTTAGGTTTTATGTAGAAAAAGAAACCCTAGCTCTTTTGTGTTTTGAATGATGAATGAATCTATTTGATTTATTTGGAATATATCTGGTTCATAAAAGAGTAGAGAATACTGAAAACCCCTTTTTAAAATGAGTTTAAAATACTGAACGGGGGCAGCGACGGTCGAAGCGACAAACGGTCGCTAGTATGACGGTCCGTCGGATCGTTTGTCGCATGTCGGTAAGAAAAAGAAAATACTGCCTTAGTCTGATGATCAAAGTGATGGTCCATCGCAGTCTTGCTCATCCGTTGGATCGTTCGTCAAATGTTATCCCGGATGAGACCACACTGCCTCAGTGGCGACGGTCTTAGTGATGGTCCTTCACAACCTTGACGGTCTATCGTCCTGGACATTGCACTTGGGACAGGAAAGGGAGTTACTTCCTTAGTTTTGATTGTCCGAGCGACGGTCCATCACAATCTTGAAAGTCCGTTGGATCATCCCTCGCACCTGGTTAGTTCCGACAACTCTCAGTAAATTGGCCATAACTTTTCACCCCGATGTCGAATTTGGACAAAATTCATATCATTGGAAAGATAATTCAATTCTGTACATGAAAAAAAGTCAAATTTAATAAAATTCTATATGTTTTAAACACCAATCACTTAGGAAGTCACTTCTTAATCTTTTAGGGTCGGAATTAAACTTTACTTGACTCGCTCTAAGGCCCGGACTAGGAGGAAACTTTACGGGGTCTTACAATATCTTCCCCTTGGAAACATTCATCCTCTAATGATACTAGTTAGACTAGGAACACAGGAAAATAGATAGCATATATATTCATAATTCATGTAGAAATTAGGAAGTTAGAGCAATTTCTCTCAAAATATCAACATACTCATAGACTTCAATTACTAGAACATTGAAACTCTTAAATTTTCAAGGAATAACAACATAAGGTATAAACCCAGCTTCAATTTCTTAAGAAAACATGTAAAATCATGTTATTAGGCTCTCAATTCATGGGAAACATCAAAAGCTTGCAACCAATAACAATGGGTGAAAAACCCTAATTCAATTTCATGTAAAATCTCATAAGTTGCAGAGTATTATAGTTTAAATAAGCCTTTGGACACAAGGGTAAAAGGATTACCCGTGTTCAAAGACACACATACCTTAGATTATGAAATTGAATGAACAAGCTTGCTTTAAACTTCTCTTCTTACTCTTGAGTGAGTGTTCTTGCAGCCATTGATCTTGGGGAACTGAAATCTCAACAGAATTTGTAGAATCTATGGTGAGTTCTTGGATTTCTTAGAGAAGGGTTTTAGATTTTATCTAGACTGAGAAACCCTAACTCTCATGTGTTTTGGATGATGAATTGAAATTTTTCTATAAGTTAACTACTGATTTCTTTCAATCGACTCACCTGCAGATTAGTGCACTTTCCAAAAAAAATTAGATTTAACATAATTAAGCAAATAAATATTTAAACACAAAGTAAAGACACAGGGATTTATCCTAGTTGGGAACACTAATGTGGTGCCTACTTACAGTCCCCTTGGGTTTCAATGTTTCCTTAGATAGTTCAATGTTGGGCTCGAGTAAAATGATAGGAAATAAGTTCTAAAGACTTATTTGGATCTTCAAATCTTATGAGACTGCTTCAGTTGATGTTACAAAGTTGACTCAACCCTACTCTTTATAGAATAATTGCAAACTAAAAGTTACCAAGACTTGTGGGACTAAGATTGAAGCACTTTAATTTTTGTCCTTGAAGTTTCATAACCCCAATCCATCTTTACTATTCTTCTTTTATAGTCTTCTTCTTCCATTTTCATAAGAAAACTCAAGAGATTTCTTCTGTATCAAGGGTTTGAATTTATTCCTTGATTAAGGGATGGCACCATAATCTATGTCCGTATCGAATATGTCCATACGTGGTGCAGTTTCATAATTATACATGTCCATATCAGATATGTCCATGTAATAATAATCGTCTTTGTTCCTTTTGCTTTAGGTCCTGATTGATTTGGTTTGTCGTGATTCTGGAATTATGATCCTTCTTCCATTTCTAAGATATTTGATTAATTTGCTTGCCATACTGTTTGAATGTCATGATCCTCCTTTTCATGATTAGATGTTCTTTGATTTTAGGAGTTGGTTCCCATGCTTGCTTCCAAGTTGAGTTAGTCTTTTTGATTCTCTATATCTTTGGGTAAGATACCCTTCAATCTTCCAATATCCTTTTTCTTTTTTTACTTGATCATGATTGATCTAATTTTTTATGACTTTTGGGGCTGAGATTTTTCCTTTTATTTGTTCTTATTGTGACTGATTTACTTGGATGTCATAGATTATGAATTAAATCCTTCCAACATAAGCAGTCCTCTATATCCTGAAAAGATTCACTTGTTAGTTTGTCATTATTAAAATGTAGAATTAGGAGGCTAATACCGTTTTCCACCTGAAGATGGATGGACAAGCGGATAGGATCATTCACACTTTGAAAGATATGCTTCGTGTATATGTGATTGATTATAGTGATAGGTTTATGACCATTTGCCTTTTATTGAATTTTCCTATAACAATCGTTACCACTCTAGAATTGGTATGGCTCCTTTTGAGGCATTGTATGGTAGGAGGTTTCGTTCTCCTATTGGGTGGTATAAAGTTGGTGAGGGTAAGTTTCCTAGATCTAATTTGGTTCACCAAGCCTTGTAGAAGGTGAAGATGTTTCGTCATAGGTTTAAAGCCGCTCATAGTTGCCAAAAGTGCTATGTAGATGTGAGGCATAGGGATTTGGAGTTTAATGTTTGCGATTGGGTATTCTTGAAGGTGTCTTCCATGAAGGGAATGGTGTAATTTTCTAAGAAGGGGAATTTTAGTCCCCGGTATATTGGTCCATATTTGATTTTGAAGAGGGTTGGAAATATTGCCTATGAGTTAGAGTTTCCCTCTAGTTTGAGCTCCATACATTCGGTATTCCATGTGTCTATGTTTGGGAAATGTATGGATGATCTTTCATTGGTTGTTCCCTTGGAAAATGTTAGTATTTTGGACTGTTTATCCTATGAGGAGATCCCTATGAGGATCTTGGATTGACAAGTTCGTCGGTTATGAATGAAAGAGGTGGATTTGGTGAAGGTTCTATGGAGGAACCAAAAGTCTGAGAAAGCCACTTAAGAGGCAGAAGAGGACATAAAGTCCAAGTATCCACATTTGTTTTCCATTTCAAAAACTCACGTTTGAGGTATGTGTTGATCTTCTTATCTTTGTTGTATGTCTTTATTTTCTAACTTGGTTAAAGATTGGTTTAATGTTCAATGATGTGTTGACTCATGCTTGTGCTTGCCTTACCCATCATTTCAGAAAGAATGATCCAAGTGGGGGAGAATTAAAACACCTAGGCTTTGAACCTTTAGAGAATTCCCTATGTTAGAGATTCTTGGTAGGGTACGGTTTGAGCATACCCCTTATATCCTAGGGTATGGTCTAGTACCCACCCTCTCATATGATGCTCATTTTAGGTTGATAACATTCAGTCCAAGGTATGGTTTGGCCTCTCCCTAGTCGTATGTTAGGGTACAAGTCGTATGTTGAAAAGTCGTATGATGTCTTGAGCTTGACGTAGTGTATTCTTCCTAGGGTACTAGTTGTAGGGTACTTCTCATACCTTAGGGTATGAGTTAACCTAGCATGGTCATATGTTGGAAAGTTTGGAGGTGGTATACCTAGGGTACGAGATAGGGTACCACTCATACCCTTGGGTACGATTTAGGTGTGAAAGTTGTACCCACCTGCGAGTAAGTTTTCAGCATTTAAGACGAGGGCATTCCAAACATTTCCCACCCCAAAAACCTTGAGAACCATGACTTATAACATTATTTGGCCTTTTATTCTTCACTTAACAATATCAAAAACACTCAAAAATCCTCTCTAAACTTCTTCAACAAGATTAGGTGCTAGGGTTTTAAGAGGTGTTCATCTAGAGGCTAAAAAGGTCAAGATCTTTCCATGAATCATCTTGTATAAGGCATGTGACTCTCCCCTCATTGTTATTTCTCAAATATCATGTGTTTTATATAGTGATTAAGATTCTTCTATGGTGGTTTGAAAAACAAAATTGAGGGTTTTGTTGCTTATGGTTGAATAATGTCGACTCTTGGTTTAACTTATGTTTATACATGTTTTTGGTGATGGTTTACACATGTGGGTGCTTGTTGATTTTGGTCTAACAAATGGGTCATGAGTAACCCTAATATTGATGGTTTTCACTGGGTTTAAGTCATGGTAAAGGTATGCCCTCAAGGAGTTTGTGAAAATGTCTAAGAGAAATAATTAGTTACATGTTAATAGTGTTTTGAAGTAAGGCAATGTCTTAATGAGCAAGAATGATTGGTAAATGACTTTGTAAAGGACTTATTGGCCATTTAATGAGTTAATTGGTAACCTTGGTGGTTTGATTGGTTAAAAGGGTTTGAGTACCTAAACATGAAATTTAATTATGTTTGAACTAAATCTTGGTGTAAGAATGCTAATTTAGAATGAATGGTTTAGTAAAGGTCTTGATGACCACAATTTAACTTGAATGGTGGTTGAAACTAAGGCATTGGCCTATTAAAGTGATTGATTGATAAATTCTTCATAAATACCTTATGGTCATGTATGGTGTTGAATTGTAGCCTTGATGGCTTTAATTGGCTAAGTGGGTTAGAGTTCTTAAATATTAAACTGAGTGGATATGAATGCATGGACAAAGGGTTAGAGTCCCAATGTCAACTAGTAATGGATACGATGACTTATGGTTAGAGCCCAATTGTTTAATCAGATGGATTATGGTTAGAGTCCACTTTTCTAATAAAATAGCTTGTGGTTAGAGTCCACTTGCTTAATAAGACGGTTTGTGGTTAGATTCCACTTTCTTAATAAAATGTCTTGAGGTTAGAGTCCTCTTGATTAATATAATTGGGAATTTCAAACCTCCATACTTACGCGAGTGGGAGTTTAGAGTCCTCCACTTCATGGTTCACGATTTAGTGATTCAAAATGCAATCTAAGCCTTGTTCCCTTGTTTGGCACTTTATGTACCTATATATATCTACATATATGTCTATGTATATAAATTTGGTTGCTTATGATGGTTTGACTTGGTTTTGAATAATGGTACTATTTTATCCTTACCATTGAGTTACATACTAGCGCTCCAAACCTTAATCATCTCCGAACGTTGTGTACCCACGTGACATAGGGGTCGGGGCTTCTTATCTTCCTGCGCAGTGACTAGGTGTTCAATCGGTTCGTGTGTTGACTTTGATGTGGTACGCTTCCATACTTCATAAGGCATACATTTCATAGTCGTTCTACCCTATGTCATATATTTGGTTTAGACTTGGTTTTAGCTATTCTCAGGGGCATTTCCCAACATATTTACACATCAGATTTGTAGAGGCTTGGTGGATGATTGTGGACTTGGATATGTTGGTTTAGTCTGTTGAACATTAATGAATTGATCAGATACTTCCTAAGTTATGATTATTTGTCTTGTTTCCTCTATCTTGATTTATGTTCAGAGTTCATCCAATACTTGTGGATTGATATGATGGTGGGGTCAGGTTAACAGGGAGATCTTCGGTCTTTGTTGGGCTCGAGATGCCCATTACGATAAGTCCCGAGTTCGGGTTGTGTCATAATTTCTATTATATATTGTCCCTTTAATATTTTTTTTTCAATATTATTTTATCGTGAGTCGGGAGTCTATTGGACACAACCTCTCTATCTCACCTCTGAGGTAGTGATAGGACTGCATACACTTACCCTCCCCAACCCCATTTTGTGAGAGTATACAGGGTATGTTATTGTAGTTGTTGTTGTTGCATCTGTTATAGTAGTTTCATTAGTTCTTAATATTATGTATCTGATATTTTATTCATATGTTCAAAATTCTCTAGGATGCCAATACTTAACCATTTTTTGATAATGGTGTCGAAGAAAGAGAACCGTTCATATCAAGTCCTTTTGTTTATCTATCCACTTTACATTTGATAGTCTATACTCCTTCACCAATCACTAAGACCTAATTTCTTATTAGTGGTATAACATTACTAGGTGAGTTTCCTAGTTAAAAAAGGTTGTAATTGATGACACAAAGACACTTGCACAAAACACTAGACAGTCATTAAAGGTATTTGATGCTAGTTCAAAAGGAAAGAAAAAAGTCATTTCTATTGTGCGTCAAATATATTTGTTTGGAGGTTATAACATTTCTAGGGTGGGTCCAATTGATCTAATATTATTGTTTGAGGAATGGATATGGGACGGTCTTTACAAGCAACACGCACACAAGTAAGTCACTCTTTATTCTTGAACCTTAAAAATAATAACGTTCAATTATTAATGCTATCGTGTTCAAATTTACAGGAAAGATAAGGATGAACTACAAAGTTAAATGCTCTGCTCTTGAATTTCGACAACTAAATTTATAGTATCATTTCCAAAGATGATGAATTGATTCTAACTTATATACCAACCCAATAAATGTTAAAATGATGAGGTATAACGATGCCATCTATATTTATATTCAAATTATATGTCAAATGATGCAACAGCTACATAAATTTATATAAAATCAATGTCATAAATAAGTTGCATATAACATAATTAATGTATCATATTTTTTTAAGCTAGATGATGTAAATAGTCCTTGTTGACTCCTGATCACTACAAACCTCTAACATGTATGTGCCTATATTCTTGAGTTATTTATCATTTGTCAATGAAATTATGCAATTATAGATTTCACTTTCTACTACTTTCAGAACAAGTCAAAGAAATAGAATAATCCAAAATACTATACACCTTCGCAGATATTTTTTTAAAGTCTACATTGACAAGGTGTATAGAATTACTATTCAGAGGCGGGAAAGAAAGCTCTTCCTAATGAGGAGGCATTTTCACATTTTGGTGTTATTTCTTAGTATGAAGAGTCACTAATTAACACTATCAGAATATTTAGTATACCCGTTTATCTGTCTTGACATCTTGAAGATGAGATATATACGCTGATAAATTATGATGGTGAGTTTTATTGGGTCCTAGCAGTCATTGTACTGAAGGAGCAACACATTCTTATGTATGATTCCTCATCAAGAAATAGAGAACATTCTAGCGAGGTCTAAAATTTGGCTATAATGCTACCAACTTACCTTCATTACAGTAATTTTCTAGAACAAAAGGTTCCAACTAACTGGTCAGTCCTTAAATCTTACAACAAAAAGAGCAAAATGACCTATTTGAAGTTGAATATGTTTCTAGAATTTCCCAACAAGCAAGTAGCAGTCTATACGTATCATTATCTTTTTTCATTTTTTGCATTTATCATTATTTGTATTTAGATTATTTTCTTATGATTTACGATGTAGGGATTATGAACTATTTGTAGTTGAGTTTGCCGAGTTTCATAGTGATGAATTACAAGTATCATCTTCTGAGATTGTGGAACAATACCATCGATTAATATATACATTTTTGTTATGCAATTATGGAGCTGTAGAGGCTGGGGATGGATATATTAGTCACAATAAAGACCTACCAAGACCTAAATCCAACTTCACACCACCAGATAAATAAGATGCGGTTACTGTTGAATATTTTTAGGTATGTGTCACGACCGGACTTGAGGCCTTGGCCACAACAGGCGTCCTGAACCATCAATGCCCCGAGATACCCCTGAACTGCTCAACCCACTAGTGATATTATACGCACTGGGCCCAGGCCCAAACGGCTTTAAAATATGTTACTAGGGAGTAAGGCTTGCTTACTTATATACCCAACATCCCTCCTGTGTTTTACCGATGTGGGACTCTTTCTCCTAAGTTGGGGTTGGGGCATGATATTATGTTGGTTATGTGAAACTTTGAAATTATATTTTTGATTGGTCCAGTCAGAAATTTCTAAATTGACGTTTCTTGTTTGCTCACATAGTCAAGTCTTTATATTATGTATTCTAGTTTTTGGCTAATGTTCTCATTTGAATTACATTTATAATAGATTTAGTTTTGATTTTATTACGAATAACTGAAAGTCTACCACTTAAAAAATCATTGAATATTATTCCAACAGTTATATTTATTGCTTCTGTGTATTAGATCTTTTATTATATGTATCAGATACATAGTTTAACAAATAAAATTATACATTACTTATGCATCTAATGTATTAATGAAGTGATGTATCTCGACCTTAACATACAAAATCAATGTAACATCACCTTGATTTCCTATATTAATATGTCAAAAGTTCTAACAAATCAATTTATAAGTAAATAATGTATCTTACGTATTAATGGAGTGATGTATATCAACATTTACATACAAAAGTGATGTTTAACAAATACGTAAGCTAATTTCTTATTAGGAAGGTCACCCATTAGAATGCATATAAAGTTAGATAAATATTATACCACCAATTCTAGTTATGTGTCAAATGTATATTAACATTTCTAATATGTATCTACAAAATAATATGCATCTGTTGTCATATTGAATGGATGTATCTACACAATAATATGTTTGCATGTACTAAATAGTGGAGAGTTTTGAATATCACAAAGTATCAATTCATTACATTACATTGGTTTAAAGGTATTTTAATGTGCAAAAAAAAATTATGTATCTAATAACATGAAAAAAGTTTCATCCTTCATAATACATTTTACAGTGTGTCATCACTTCCCAACTTTGGCACAATTTGTGAAAATAGTAAATGAATAATTATTCAAACATAGCAGTGTGCAATTAACAAAACAAAACAAGAAACTACTAAATAGTAACATATCCCAACTTAATGTAGATCGAAAGGTAATTCCTCTTTTGGGAAGAAATTCCAAGTGTAGTTGTTGTGACTGTCTTAACCACATCGCCCACAATAATTATTGTTCGATGGAAGAGTTTCCCTTTATTTCATGTGACTCCCCTTCTTTGGCCTTATAGGTGGTCTTTTGTACTTTGGTGGTAAGACAATTTCATCAAGAATTTTCTGTGCATAATCCAATCTTTCTTGTTGGGCATTGGTAACATCAAAACTTCATACATCTTAACTAAAGTTTCTAAATGATAATACTTAGAGAAATAAATCTCCATATCATCTACATGTTTGTTTTCAAGGAACACAATTGCATATTGACATCTTATCTCGTCTAGTTGGAACCTTCAACAATTGCATGTTCTACTATCTAGACAAACAATGAATCTCTAGCTCGTCATCATAAATAGAGTAAACATAAGGTTGTGAAACCTTAACTTTCAAAAAATAGTCATTGTTTAATAAAGTGATACATAACAATAGTTATATATCACTTATAAAAACAGAAAACAAAAACAAATGTTGATACATAATCAATAAAAATAAAATAAACACTGAGTCAACTGTAATATAACTCTACCAATATCTCTGAAGCCTAAATTTTTTTTTAAAAAATAACTAACTGTCAATTGAGAAGATTTTGATATATTTAACATTAGAATATTTTCAAATTTTTTTTACCAATGTTGTTTTAGTATATGATGCTCTTTCTCCATTTTTGTAAATTCAAGATCCAAATAGTATTCTTGTTTGTTCTAGAAAATCTAAGATAGTCAATTCATGTGCCTCAACTAGTTTTCCATTGGTAAACTAAGCTATATTTGAAGTTATCATTCTACCTCGATTAACTGCTGCATATACTCTTGCCCACTTTTCATATCCAGCCTTTTTCAGGTACTCTTTTACTCTGTGATCCACCTTGCCAATCTGATATATAAAAAAATGGAAATCTTCTTGTCGGTATGCCTTCACCATTGTATAATACACATCGTTAAGTCTATATTTACTCCTTCTAAAGTTCATGCATACATTCTTTTAAAGATGTCAAATGCATGAAAAATGTGAAACACTAGGATATGCAATGTAACAAACTTAATTATTCTTTAGTTACGATTAGATACAACATATATTTTCATAGGATCCAAAGTCACTTTTAAACTACAAAAAAAATCAAGACCTTGAACAATCATTTTCTGAGTCTACGACACCAAACTCGATTGGCAATATGTATCCTAAAAACAGAAAATGTCTCTTATGTCATTTCTACAGTTCCATCTTATTAAGTAATTAACCAAAATAGATTAATAAACTATTAAAATTAACTATGATATTATATTTAAAATATATCATTTGACGTACCTTCTCTATTAAGAGTGGTTATTGAGAGAAATGTTTCTTTATATGATCCACCCAAATGAGCCCCATCCACCACAACTACTGGTCTACAAAATTGTAATCCTCTCATTAATGGATGTAAGGCTATGAAAAGATATATAAACTTGTTGTCTTCAAATTTATGCATCCTAATATGTGATCCAAGATACACCAAATTAATCATATATATATGTATACAGGCATTTGACAGTAATCATCTGTTGGTCCATCCTTAGTATCTCAATTGCACACTCCTTGGTCCACTATGCTTTCTGGTAATTAATGTGAACACTAAAATCAGATATATTATCTTCAACTATGTCAGTTTATGTGTATATTCTCTTATGATTGACAAGTTTTAAAGTCGTGAAATCGCTAATGAACAACACCATAACTTGAATTTGGGTGAATATTCTATCTTTCAAAGTAAAGGTATGTACATCATGAAAAAACTTACTTTAAAGAGTTCCAAAGACTTTCAACAAGACATCTTGAGATTCAACTACAATCCCCTGAATAACATTTTAGGACATAGCTGCAAAAAAATAAACATATTAAAATCATACCCTTTTTTAACAATGTATCTCTAAGTAAAAAACACATGATGATTATCAATTTCAGAAAGCTAGCCTATCACATGTTGGCTAATACTAGTTATGAATTTTTGTATACAATCTACTAATAAATGTATGTATAGTTGTAACATTCACACTTTGTTATGTATCTTTTATTATGACATTCAACATTATTATTCAGTAAACAGTATAATGATAAACGTATATATACACAAACTATGTCTTGAGGTTGTCATATTTTGATGTATCATGCTTTTAAAAAATGTAACATTGATATTATATCTAATATGTGAAGAACTATTTGTATTTTAGCAAAACCAAACAACAACAAATACATTCATCCTTATAAATATGGCCTTCCTTAACAACTGAATTATTGCAATCTGTTATTATGTTATTCACCTTAATGTCTAACAAATATGAAGCCTCTGAAAGTTCTAAATCAACAACAGCTAGTTCTAAGCCTTCCATTTCCATTTACTCTAAACAAATAATTGCTCCAGTCTCACCTCAAACAATATCTATCTTTTATTTTTATCAATTGTACTAATGTTGTAATGACCTACATGTCCTTTCCTTGATTTCCATGCACTTTCAAACATTTTGGCCCTTCCTACTGTGGCTACAGGATATATTTATAACTTGTCGAAACTATTGGTTTGATTATCGGAGAATTCATTTGAATTTTAAGCTGATTTCCCTAAATTTGAGCTTTTGTTATTTATGATTTGGTCTTGGACCAAAACTCCTAGTAGATTACTCGTATGAGAATCCCAAAAGCGCCATCAGCTTTGGAATATTGACTTTAGGCTAGGGGACCCTTGGTTTAGGCCCCATGGCTTTCACCCTTATTTTGGTCTATTAGGTAGATTATTTAAAATATGAAACTATAGGTGTGGGTCTCATATTTAGTCAAAATAATCTCAAATGATAGTTTTGATGGTTCCAATGAATTTAAAGCATCAAATTTAGTGAGGTAACATATTTTATTTATGTGTATAGGGTTTTGAATGAATCTCAAGCACCCGGTAGAAGTTTATTCAAACTTAGAAAAATCTGGTGCATCAAGTTACTCATGCAACCTCTTAAGATAATATAGTGTCACTCAAGCAAACCCATCATACGAGATATGTAGTCGCTTAAGTGACATTGACCATTTGGTCAATGTCCTCTTAAGAAATCACTGAGTTTGCTTAAACATGTATCTCTTAAGCATCTTGGAGATCACTGAGTTTGCTTAAACATGTATCTCTTAAGCATATTATGTTAGTTTCTTGGATAATAATAGAATATTTATCCTTATCATCTCCTTATATTTATTATTTAGTTTTCTGGATATTTGGGTGTAGTTTACATTCTTGCTTCCATGCTATTTATATTTGTATTATCTTAGGAGTGCAGTCGGAAGATGCCTATTGAGTATCATGTGTTGGTACTTATACTTCACTTCTGCAGCATGTAGATTATAGTACGGGTTCTCATCATTTTTGTATGTGTCGTGCGGAGCAGCTATGGTTCGAAGACGTAAGGTGAGATCCTAGTTTTCAAAGTATTGTTATTCTTCCTCATATGTTATTCCTAAGTTGGTGAATTGAGTGTTCATTTCTTAGATGGAGTATTGGATTTACCAGTTTCTGGCTAAGGTGGCATTTTTCTGAGTTGCTAAAGTTTTGGTTATTGCTAGTGCAATTTGCAGCTGTCATGACCTGACCCTGTGTTTAGTTGTAATGGGTATCTCTTGTCGATCGAGGTTTGGAGACCTCCCCCTCTGCGTAGCTAATAGATCATATCCAAAATAAATAGGAAAAGACAACCCAAATAGTATATATAGAAGATAGATAACTTACTGCAGTACCCCATATTTCTCAAGCTTAACTTAACTCTCAGTTCATGAGTTATCCACTATGAAATTTTTGAAATGCTCTGTACTTTTCAGTTTATAGCCTGCCATTGCATAGGAAATTAAATTAGCTTTCCAATGATATAAAATTCGCCTAAATTCGATAATCAGGTAAGAAGTTATGGCTATTTTAAATTTCAGTAGTTAAACACCGTCATTCAGGCCAGTAGCACATCGCGGTGTATGTCAAAATAGCAATTGTCAGTTTCCAGTACGGTACCGCGATACCGGCACATCGCACCACAGTTTATGTTCATAATTGTCCATTTCCAGTATACCAACGCGATTCCACCGCATCGTGGTGAACTTACAGATCTCAACCAAAGTGGCAACACGATACCACTGCATCGCGCCACATGCATTTTCCCAGTTGGCAATTTCCAGAGACACGGCGCGATAGCGCCGCATTGTGCCAGATGCCTATTTCGGAAAATTTTGAAGGGAATTAAATGTTTCATCCAAGGATAAAACAGTCTTTTCTGATGATTTTAACATGCCCAGATATGGGATTTAATCCCTAAAAATGTTTTAAGTCATTACTCACTCAATTTATCCCTAAATTAAAGCATTCTCTCTCAAAACTACAAACCCTAGCTTCAAAAAAAATAATAGAAATCTCAAGGGATTCACCAAGAACTTCAAGAAACTCACAAATTAAGGTATGTTAGGTGTTTATCTATGGTTCCTTTCACCCATAGAGTCCACGGAACCATTTTCAAAATACAAGATTGTTGAATTAAGAACTTCCATGCTTGAATTAAATTAAATTCATGTTCATGTTATTGTTGGGTTTTAGTCCATGATTAAATTACATGCTTTTATGAAATTAATCATTGTATGTGTTGAATTACATGATTTTCATGATAAACCCTTCAATTTGCAAGATGATTGTTGAAACCATGTCAACCCTAAGTGTTTATGATTTAATGATTCAGTTATACCTCCCCATGTGTTAGATAAAATGCCTATGAGAATGAAATAGTTCCATTATAACATGATAGCATGTATTCCCCATTCATGTACAAATTAATGTGTTACAAGTGTTTGATAAAATGTCTTTATGAATGAATTATGGATAAGTGTATAGTGTTATGTATTTCAAGATTATGCTATGCCTTTCTTTGATGCTATCGAGTCCTGGGGTATTTAATACCTGACAATTTAGCTATTTACCTAGAGCTAGTGTCAGTTACAGAATCTCAGTCATATCACGATCAGAAGTACTCTCAGTCTATTATAGAGCTTAGTAGAACTCAGTTGGTTACAAAACTCAGAAAAACTTAGTAAACTCAGTATTCAGTCCAGTCTAGTTCAGTATTATAACACCCCAAAATCTGATCCTCGGGATGCCACATGGTTCTCTGAACTACAAGTAGTCCTGAGCTAACCCTAGCTGCCTTTTCTAAATTTGAACCTCAAAATAAGGGAAAATAAAAATGAAAAGTCATAATATATGTGAAAAACTGTCTGAATCATCTGTCTATATCTGAATCATACTATCTCAAAAGTCAAATAAAGCAAATACTGAAAATCTAAGTACTAGAATAAAAATCTGAAAACTAAATCTGGTAGTCCGACAAGCCTCTACTATCTGATTCTTGAGAGTCACTGGGATAGGCCCCAGTTGACTCAAACTGTCTGAAATAAAATGAGAAACATCTACTAGTAAACTGAAAGTGTAAACAACTAAGTCCTCAAACTATGAGGACTCACCAACTGCAGGAATGTAGAAGAGATGCTCGAAGATCACTGACGTTGCTGATATTTAGCACCTGAACCTACATTACGAGACAATATAGCACATAAACATATATATGGATCAGTACTTTGAGGATGTGCTGAGTATATGGGGGTGCAAGAAATAAGTAAACAACATCATCACAATTTATAAAATTCATGCATGCTAAATGTAAATGACTCACACAGGCTTGAGTAATCTAAAATCGGAAGATCATAAATCATAAATGATAAAAAAATAATGTAAACCTTGTGAGCCATTACACTTAGTTCTGAAGTTTGTAAAATAGCTTATATTAGGGCTTAAAATCTTAAGACCATAACTTTCAAAACATATGCTTTTATCTTAAATTTTTAAATTAATAGACTATTGAAGAGTAGGGGACATCTTATTGGGAGGTTCTTCTAACTGACATACACTATGTGAGCATCCATCGAGTCCCACGTATGGCCCCCATTAGGTAGGTCTATTCTACGCTTTCCATCGGAATAGAACTTCAATCTTAAGTGATCACAATCTAAGTCATCCACGTAGAAGTAGGAATAAATCTGAATCCAACGTTGGCACGTAGTTCTGGGGTATGAAACCATAGTAACCTACCCATCTCGGTGCTAAATACTACTCCCATTCTCATGTTCAAAATCATAAAAAATCCACTTTAAAATAGCACAAGGGTTTACAAGAAAACCAATTATGCTTTTCTTTCTTTAAATCTCAAGTTATCTAAAATAAGTAGATTCTTTATCTTAGCTTAGGACCAAAAGGTCAAATCTTTATCAATATTCTGAGAATAATCTTATCTGAGGGTGCTTATAGCACAAATAATCTTGAAATAGAAATCTTAATTAGGGCATAATGACCCATGCAACAATCTCATCTTAAATCATCAAAAAATTCATGCTTGATGATGTAAACACTTATAATTCATCATAAAATCTGGAAATTTCTGCACAATGCATAGAAATGTAAATATAATCATGTAATTCAACTTCTAAATCTTGGAAAATCTCAAAATCTTGCAAATAATGATAATGGGTATAAACCCTAACTTGAATTTCATGAAAAATCTCATAAATTGCAGTAAATTTGTAATTAAAGTAAAGTTTTGGGCATAAGGATGAAAAAATTATCCTTGTTCAAACCCCACATACCTTAAATTGATGAGAAACTTGAATCTTGGATTCCTATTGATGCTTTGGAGATGAATTCTTAGAGTTCTTGGATTGGAAATCCTTAGTCTTGAATTTCCTTGGAAAATTAATGGAGGAATTTGGGTTTCTTGGAGAAGGAGCTTTTGATTTCTAGGATTTTATTTTTGAAAAGAATGGTGAATAAAGAGCATAAAGTGCTAGAAATATGATTAATCTTTTGTTTTTGAGTGGATTGGGGGTTGGAGATTTACCAAAATACCCCCTTTAAACGTTTATACAAAACTGTAAAACATACATTTTCTTGATCTAGGTGGCTACCATGATGCATCACTATTGCGGTGGCTCACTGGAAATGGACGAGCGGGAACTGGGCTTTCACCGCGACGCACCACAACCGCGGAGCCCGTTAGTTTTTTATTTTGACTACTGGCGCGATGTGCCAGTATCGTGAGGTCGCATTGGAAATTGTCAAACGGGAAATTAGGCCTTTCCAGGATGCGCCAAAATAGTGGAGTCTCACTGAAAATTGACAATTGTGATTTTACGCTTCTCCGCAACGCGCTAAGGTCCCAAATCATGGTGTTTTATGACTGGAACTTAAAATAGCCATAACTTCTTACTCGGTTATTGGATTTAGGCAAATCTTATATTGCTAGAAAGCTAATTCAATTTTCTACGCAATGGAAAGTCCAAATATAATGAATTCCATACCAAATAAATAGAATTTGTTTTGGAATCTATCCCTTAACACTCTAAGGATAAATTTAAGCAAGGAAAAATCATGGGGTATTACAAGTATACTCTTTCAGTGTCTTTCAGTTGGGAGAAGGATTCATCACCAAGTGAACTCAAGGATAGGGACTCACCTACCAGTAGAGGGTGTGATCCTTAAAAGCAATCCTTGCATTCCAGAACTATGTGGCTAGCATAGGTTGAGACGTCAAACCTACCAGTTGAGGGTTGATGAGGTGGTCTAACCTACTAGATAAGGGTTCCACCATTCTCATTAGAGTACCTACCATATGAGGGTAACTCTTCAGTATCTTTACCCATGGCACGGTACTGACACCCTTCCAATTGGGGTCACAGGTTTGACCCCAACTCAGTTATCTTATTTGGGGCATGTTGGTTAGATGATTACTTCCCACGGTCTCAGTCTCAGTCTTCAGAATAGAACTAAGTTCAATTCTACAGAATCAAGACTGTCAGATATAGTTAATTAGTATCAGTAACTCAGTTATCAGTAACTTCAAATATCAATTAATCAGTATCAAAACTCAGGACTTAGCTTTAGACAAGCTTAGTCATAGTATTTATATGCACATTAGTGCATACTTAGTATTTACAGCAGTATCAATTGTCTATGTAATCTTATGTTTAGTTACTCTATACCATACAGTCAGTTATTGTTCATACATATGAACACTTGCATTCAGCCTTACCTCATCTATGAGTACATTCCACGTACTTACGCATACTATTTCTTTACGCTATAATGTCTCATATCATAGGTTTGGATGCTAAGATTCGCGACCGCGTATAGATAGACTCAAATTAAGCCAGCAACATTAGATTAACAGTGAGTCTTCATCATTTGAGGATATTTTTTTATTTCAGTAGACTCAGTATTTCAGTAGATGGATTTAGTTGGGGATTGTCCCATCAACTCCGCTTTCAAATAATTTCAGTTAGAGGCTTTTCAGACGAGTTTTCAGATAGAGTTCAGTTTTGCAGATTGTTTTTTCAAATGATATAATTTATCAGTATTTTAGATATTTTGAACCTTATGTCATTTCAGCCTATTATTCCACATTTATTACAATATCATGTTTCAGTGCTCACAATATATATCAATCATGGGTTAGCTTGTGGTCCTTTGGGGTCGTGAGTATCGTGTATCACCCAGGGTACAGACTCAGGGCGTTATAAATATCTCCCCTTTGGTAAAATTTGTCCTCGAATGAGACTGATTATACTGAGATGCTGATAGACTGAGTTTACACACTGAATATGCATCTCTGATGCATGGCTACATGACTGAACTACTGATAAAATGAGCTCTTACACTGAACATGCATATCTGATGCATGGAATTTATGATTGAAGCTACTGGAAAGCTGGGTTTTCATACTGAACATGCATATCTGGTGCATGAGTACATGACTAAACTAATTCATAAATGCATGACTGAACATACATCGATAATGGATACCAAGTTATAATTATAGCTAAACATGGAACTGAGTAAAGCTAAGGAAGACAGTTACCTTAAGCTGGATCTGAGGTTGCAGAGAAGAGAAAAGGAAACTTGGTCTGCATATCTGCTTCTTCTTCCCAAGTAGCTCCCTCAATGGAATGATTCTACCACAAAACTTTGACTAACGGAACTTCTTTGTTCCTCAGTCTACGAATCTAATGATCGGAGATCTGGACTAGGACCTCTTCAAAAGAGAGATCATTCTAAATATTTACATCCTCTAAGGGAACTATGACTGCTGGGTCACCAATGCATTTCTTTAGCAAGGAGACGTGGAATACTGGATGCACTGAGGCTAGATCTGAAGGAAACTCAAGCTCATAAGCTACCTTTCTGAAATGGCTGAGAATTCTCTAAGGAATTACATATTGGGGACTAAGCTTTCCCTTCTTGCCGAACCACTTTACCCCCTTCATGGGAGATATTTTTAAGAACACAAAATAACCAATTTCAAACTCGAGATACTTTCTCCGCACATCTGTGTACAACTTCTATGTCTTTCTCTGATTAAATAAACCTTTTCTAAGGCATCAAACACTAGGCCAGGACCTACTACTATGGCCTCACCTACTTCACACCTACCAATTAGATATCTGTATTTTCTACCATAGAGAGCTTCAAACATATCCATCTGAATACTGGAATGATAGTTGTTATTGTATGCAAACTCAATCAGAGGCAAGTGGTCATCCAAACTACCCTTAAAATCAACAACGCATGCTCTTAGCATATCTTTTATAGTCTGAACGGTCCTTTATGCTCGACCATCTATCTGCGAGTGGAAGGTTGTACTGAGGTAAACTTGGGCATAATCCAAACCTACTCTAGATGTATCACAGTACACAACAAACCCATCTGAACCATTTGGTAGAGTCAAAACTGGGGCTAAGGTGAGTCGAGTCTTTAACTCCTAAAAACTCTTCTCGCAAGAATCAGACCACTAAAACTGGACTTTCTTCTGAGTCAATCTGGACATAGGGGATGCGATAGCTAAAAACCCTTCAAAAAACCAACGGTAATAGCCAGCTAAACCCAAGAAACTGCTGATATCTGATGGAGAGATGGGTCTAGGCTAGTTTCTCACCGCTTCGGTCTTTAAGGATCAACTCTAATGCCATCATCGGAAACAATATAACCAAAGAATGTTACTGACCTAGCCAAAATTTGCATTTACTAAATTTGGCGAACAATTGATGAGTTCTGAGAGTCTAAAGTACGATTCTGAGGTGATCTATGTGATCATTCTCGCTGTAGGAATAGACAAGAATGTCATCGATGAAGACTATGATGAACATGTCCAAGTACTACTTGAACACTCAGTTCATCAAGTCCATGAAGGCTACTGGGGCATTAGTAAGACCAAAGGACATGGCTAGAAACTCGAAGTGACCATACTGGGTTTTGAAAGTTGTTTTCAGAATGTCATATTCTCTGACTCTATGCTGATGATAGCCTGATCTGAGGTCTATCTTAGAAAAGTAATTGGCGCCCTGAAGTTGGCCAAACAAGTCATCGATTCTGGGAAATGGATATTTGTTCTTGACTTTGACTTTGTTCAACTGACAATAGGCAATACATATTCTGAGGGAATTGTCTTTCTTACGCTTAAATAGAACTGGTGCACCCTATGGGAAGATGCTGGGTCTGATGAATCCCTTATCTAGGAGATCTTTCAATTGTTCTTTTAACTCTCTGAGTTCTGCTGGAGCAGTTTTGTATGGAGAAATAGATATGGGCTGAGTATCTGAAAAGAAGTCTATTTCAAAGTCAATTTTCATAATGGGAGAAACTCCAGGAAGATCTTTGAGAAATATATCTGAGAATTCATTTACTACTGGAACTTACTCAAGACTGAGAGTTTCTAAACTAGAGTCCTTGACTCACACAAGATGATAGACCCATCCCTTGGATATTATTTTTCTCGCTCTAAGGTAAGAAATCGACTGACCCTTAGGCGTTGTGGTACTACCTCTCCATTCAAGGACTGGTTCATTTGGAAACTGAAAATGAACAATTCTATTTCTACAATAAACTGAGGCATAGCATGAATAGTGTTAATCTATGCCGAGAATTACATCCAAATCTATCATCTCTAGCTCTACAAGGTCTGCTGAAGTAACTTTTTGAGATATCATAACTGGACAGTTCCTGTAAACCCATTGGTCTATGATAGATTTACCCACTGGGGTAGAAACTGAGAAAGGCTCTACTAGGATTTCTAGACTGACTTTAAAGTAACGGCTATATAAAAAGTTACAAAAGATAAAGAAGCTCCTGGATCTAGCAAGACATAAACATGTAAATAGAAGATCTGTAATGTACCAGTGATTACATCAGGAGAATTTTCCTGATCTTGTCTGGACTGAAGTGCATAAAGCTTGATTGGGCATTGCCCACTGGTGGCACTAGAAATGGCACCCTGCTGATTCGAGTGACCTGACTGAGCTGAAGAACGAGTATGCTGACCCTAAGAACCTGACTGAGAACAATCTCTGACTATGTGTCCTGGCTTGCCACACCTGAAACAAACATCACTGTCAGCTCTGCAGACACCCTTGTGGTTTCTGCCACATGTCTGACAAAGAGGATTTATTATAGTACTGCTGACACTACCCTAAGATTTAGAGCCTAGCTCCCTATCATTGTTACCAGTTTTGAACTTAGGTACTAGAGCATTGGCTGAGGACAGAGCTAGAACTGAAGATTTCGGACAAAATTGGGAATGGTTAACACCCTCTGACTTAGGCTGATTGAAATTGAAGCTACCTGTTCTACTATATTAATCTACCTCTCTCTCTGATCTTAGCCTCTTCTATCTACTGAACATGGACCATGATCCTAGATACATCAATCTCCTTAATCAACGACATTGTTCTGCACTCTTTAACCACACTATCTGATACCCCAAACATGATCTTACTTATTCTGGACCTACTGTATGCTACTACATGGGGAGAATACCTGGATAACTGATTAAACTTTAGGGAATACTCTTCCACACTCATACTACCTTGCCTAAGGTTGATAAACTCTAACACCCTGGCTTCTCTCAGCTCTAAGGGAAAAAATCTCTCTAGGAAAGTAGTAGCAAACTCTTCCTATTCTATGGGGTTTGTATTTGTGCCCCTATCTACCTTCCTCTGCTTAAACTATGTATGAGCCACATCTTGTAGCTGATAGGCAGCTAACTCAACACTCTCACTAGAATTCACTCCCATAATATCTTTGACTTTCTGAACCTGATCGAGGAACTCCTATGGATCCTCTTTTGACTTATATCCTGAGAATAGAGAAGGATTCATTCGGGTGAAGTCTTGAATCCTGGCTGCAGTAGTATTGGCCACTGGATTGGCCAGAACAGCAACTGGCCATTTATTCCGAGCTATTATTGAGTTGGCTAGAGTAGTGAATGCAGCTCTAAATTCTACATGGGAGACATGATCATCCAGGGGATCTGCCTGAACGGGCTGAGGTGCTGATTGATTTTTGATTCTCCTTTCGTTAGTCCTTTTGGGAGGCATGTTCTATAAACAAAAGGATGAAACAAATTAGACTGAGATTTTAACTTGAGCTCATGCTCACTCGCACAACATGAATATTGAAAGAAGGGAAATTGTTTCCTAAAACATCTTATAGCCTCCTATCCATAAGTATGGTGCGCTACACACCCATGCATAAGACTCTACTAGATGCGACTTTCATACTTTCTAGGATACTGTTGAGCCTTAGGATCTGATACCAAGTTTGTAACACCCTGAGTCTGTACCCTGGATGCTACACGGTGCTCACAACCCTGAAGGACCACAAGCTAATCCATGACTGATATCTATTGTGACCACTAAAACATGATACTATAATAAATGCAGAATAATAATCTGAAATTCCATAAGGATCAAAACATTTGAAATACTGATAAATTATATCATCTAAAATAACAATCTGTAAAACTAAACACTGTCTGAAAACTATTCTGAAAAAAACTCTAACTGAAACTGTCTGAAAGTGGAGTTGATGGGACAATCCCCCAACTAACTCTGTCTACTAAAATAATGAAGTAAAAGAATATCCTCAAACGATGATGAGTCACTTCTAATCTACTACTGATTGTTGAATCTGAGTCTATCTATGCACGGTCGGGAACCTGAGCATCCAAACCTATGATATGAGATATCATAGTGCAAAAAAAGAGTATGTGTCAGTACGTGGAATGTACTGGTATGCTAGATGATGTAATGCTGAATGCAAGGGTTCATATGCATGAACAATAACTGACTGTATGATATAGAGTAACTGAACATAAGAGTACATGGATAACTGATATAGCTGTAAATACTGAGTATGCACTAATGTACATATAAATAAATATTATGACTAAGCTTGTCTTAAGCTAAGTACTGAGTTCTAATACTGAGTAACTGATATCTTGAGTTACTGATAACTGAGTTACTGATACTGATTAACTGTATCTGACAGTCTTGATTCTATAGAACTCAACAAAGTTCTATTCTAGAGACTAAGACTGAAACTGTGGGAGGTAATCATCTAACCAACATGCCCTAAATTAGATAACTGAGTTGAGGTCCAATCTGTAACCCCAGTTATAAGGGTGTCAGTACCGTGCCATGGGTAAAGACACTAAAGTGTTACCCTTATCTGGTAGGTACCCTAATAAGAATGGTGGAACCTTCATCTAGCAGGTTAAAACACCTCATCAACCCTCAACTGGCAGGTTTGATGTCTTAACTTACGATGGCTACATAGTTTTGGAATGCAAGTATTTCTTCTAAGGATCACACCCTCTACTGGTAGGTGACCCCCCATCCTTGGGTTCATTTGGTGCTGAATCCTACCCTCAACTGAAAGACACTGAACTAACTATACTAAACTGGACTGGATTGATTACTGAGTGTACTGAGTTTTCCTGAGTTCTGTAACCAACTGAGTTTTACTAAGTTTTGTAACTGACTGAGAGTACTACTGATTATGACATGACTGAGATTCTGTAACTGACACTGGCTCTAGGTAAACAGCTAAATTGTTGGGTATTAAATACCCCCAGGACTTGATAGCATAAAAGAAAGGCATAGCATAATCTTGAAATACCTAACATTGTACACTTTTCCGTAATTCATTCATAAATACATTTTATAAAACATTTGTAATGCATTAACTTGTACATGAATGGGGAATACCGATTCAACAATCAAACACTTGTAATGCATTAACTTGTACATCAATTCAAGCATGGAAGTTCTTAATTAAATAATCTTGTATTTTAAAAATGGATTCGTGGACTCTATGGGTGAAAGGAAACCTTAGATGAACACCTAACATACCTTAATTTGTAAGTGTTTTGAAGTTCTTGGTGAATCCCTAGAGATTGCTCTTATTTTCTTGAAGCTAGGGTTTTGTAGTTTTGAGAGAGAATGCTTTTAATTTGGGGATAAATTGAGTGAGTAATGACTTAAAATGTTTTTAGGGATTAAATCCCGTATTTGGGCATGTTAAAATTATGGAAAAAGACTGTTTTAGCCCTGGACAAAATATTTAATTCCTATCAAAATTTTCTAAAATAGGCATCTGGCATGATGCGGTCCTATCGTGTCTTGTCTCTAGAAATTGACAATTGGGAAAATGCATGGTGGCGTGACACGGTGGTGTTGCGTTGCCACTTTGGTTGTGACGTGAAAGTTCACCACGATGCGGTGGAATCATGTTGGTACACTGAAAATGGACAATTGTGAAAATAAGTTATGGCGTGATGTGCCAGTTTTGCGGTACCTCACTGGAAAATGACAATTCCCATTTTGACATACTCTGTGATGCGCTACTGGCCTGAATGATGGTGTTTAATGACTGAAACTTAAAATAGCCATAACTTCTTGCCCGATTATTGGATTTAGGCAAATTTTATATTATTGGAAAGATAATTCAATTTCCTATGCAATGGCAGGCTCTAATCTGAAAAATGCTGAGCGTTTCAAATATTTTATATTGGATAACTCATAAAATGAGAGTTAAGTTAAGCTTGATAAATACAAGGTACTACAGTAACCCAACACAAAGGTTCTTAGAATTCAAAACATTAACCCAATCCATGGTTGTCCACAAAAGCCTTTAACAAAAAACTGAATATCAAACTAGGTTGGGATATGCCCCCGACCCTGGCCAAAAGACAATTCAAAAGTATTAAAGAAACTAATGAGATTTTGAAAATCATAAAGAATGAAAGGAAATGTTTGACATTTTGGAAGATGGAGGGTCACCACTTCAATGCAGACAACCGAAGAATCAGAATTACATAACTCTGCACAAGGTATCTAAAGAATCGTGTAGGACTCTACATCATGAAATGATGTAGCATCCGAGGATGGTTAGAAGGGTGAGATCGAGCATGTAACTCAAAATAAGGGATAATATAAGGCCATTTTAGAAAACAAAACCCAACAAGATGTATATGTTCATATACAAGTTTATATATATATATATAAAATGTCGGGATAGGGTACAGGGTTTAAGTATGAGATTTAAAACCATTAATTTGGATGGTGTAACTCTAACCATCCTAAAAATACACAAAGGAAATATAGGTCCGAATTCTCCCACTGGAAGGGCCCAAGTGCATGTTAGATGTAAGAACTAGAGAAGTCCAAGAAAAGGCCAAGAAATCCACAAACCCATGCCAATCAAATAAAATACCCTGGGTATTGGGCTATTGGAAATTTCTTAATCTTTGAGCTCACTGTCCTAGTGATGACATAACCATACGAGCCTTATGGTATGGGTACGGGTCAAGTGACCCTAGTCATTAGGTGTCCAGTGATGACTTGGTGGTATGAGTCTATAGGTTTGATGATGGGTCATTAGGACGATCCTTAATGAAATCAGTAACTTAGTGACTTGACTTGGCTCTAAGTATGAGTGGCTCACAAAGAGTTGTGAGGATAGGTTAAGAGTTGTAGGGTTGAGTCGTATGTGGTCTAGCGTCCAACCACTTTGGGTTCTATCTTGGATATAACTACACCGTACGAGACGTATGGTCTGGTATCAAGTGGGGTCATGGATTTGTATGATTGATAGTGTATAGGTATCCAACTAACTATCTTGGTGATGACTCAAAGGTATAATTCGTATGTTGTGGTCACTAGTCAAGGGGGTCGACTAATAACCATCTGTGACCTTTTTACCATTTTAAGATGGGGGAACTTTGGATATTTTCCACTCAAAATCCTTAATACCCCACGTCCCTATAACATTTTTGGGTCATTTATTCCAAATATTACAAGATTAAACATCCTTTTTACCCTCTCAAAATTCTATCATGTAAAATTGGGTAGGGTTTCTCAAAAGTGGTCATCTAAGGTCTTAAAGATCAATTTCTCTTCGTGAATCTTTGTAATTCAGGCATATGACTCTTCCCTCATAGTTAGATTACTAAAAGAACATGTTTAAATCATGGTTCACGAATCTGATATGCCCAAATTATAACTTTCGTTAGAAAGTGCAAGCGGTCGCTGTCAAATATAGAACCCAACTGGGTTGGGTGTCGAATCCCACAGGGAATACTATGATCACTAAGTATTCTGATTATTATTAGACTGTTGATCGAAGGTTACAAAGTAAAGGGGGGTTTCAGTTTAAGTGCACAATAATATTATCGGTGTAACAACGAGATGATATGTATAATAATATTTGATCACAGAGAATGACAAGTTAGGGTTATGTCCACCTTGTAGCTTCTACTTCTCTATTAACTATGAGTAATACGGATTTTATACATGCATACACTTATAGAGAGACGTATTCTAATTCTAAATTCAAGTGTTTCTCAACCATTAAGGATTTATTCACCTTAGTTCTCTCGAATCCAAAGTGTACAACCAATTGTACGAACTCTCCGAGAAGTTAATCCTACTAAGGCATTAACATGTAAAATAGAGGTTGGAAACCCTATTTTCTTGTCACGCTCTCTTTTCCAAACAGTAACTTTTCTATCAAACAAGTTATTGCTATAATGGCGCATTCCCTATGTTTGCAACCACGAGAATTCAATCAAAATGAAGAGAGTAATGATATAAGTGGATTAACACATCATAAATTCAAAAACCCATAGCAATAGAGAGTATACTACAAGGTTTCCATAACCCTAACAAATAAACTTAGCTACTCATGAATAAAACGGAAATCACAATAGAAATATTCATCATACCAAAACTTAGAACGATCTTGGTGGAGAAGATGAATAGCGAAAATAAGAGAGAAAAATGTTTCTCTCTCTCTCTCCTCAAGCTAAGCCGCTTTCTCTTGTTTTCAAAAAAACACAGAATGTCAATTCTCAATAAAAATTCAGCAATAAGGTTTTTAATAACATCCTTCTCTAATAAATTGCTACTGTATCCTTGACTATTTAAAAATACTGAGTTTGCTCAGGAAAAAGTTCCCATGCATCACATTCAGTCCAAAAGCTACTTTTCCTTTTATGTAAAGTTTTCTTTTGCTGTCCACAGGTCCCCAAAGTGCTGAAATCTTCTTCATTAGTACCTGAAAAGCATGCTAATCACATAGGTCAACTCACTTACTAAAAAATGGACTAAAAGTGCAAGACTTATGTATTTTATCCTCAAAACATAGCTAAAACATGGGTAAGTTATGGTGATTAGACGTATAAATACGCCCAACATCAGAATCGTTAATAGTGGTTTTGAAATTAAGGTTGATGGGTTTGAATGCATATTATTGAATATTGTTTTCTATTGTTTATATTATGATTATACATGTTTTAATTATGGTTTTACACACGTGGGTACCTAGGAATGTTGATTTAATAAAGGGTCATGGTTGAACCCCCACAATTTGATGAGTTTGTCCTTGATAATGGCATGCCCTCAACCTATTTGTGAAATTGTCAATGAGAATAATTTTATCACGTAGTTTGACTATTTTTGGAATATTTGCATTACATAAATGGTTAAAGAAAATGAATTGATTTTGGTTGGTTTTTGGAAAGGCATTGGTGGACATGGTTTAATTATAAATGGTTTTGGTTTAATTAGAAATGGTGGAGTCTTATTTGGTTTAATGGTTTATATGAAATAAGGTAATAGACTTGCAAGCTCTAATTTTGGTATAATGATACCAACAGTTAATGCCTAATTAAAAGACTCCTTGGTAAATCATTAGGAATATGTAAAGGCTTTTATTATAAGCTTAAAGGGGATGGTGTAGAAAAGCCATAGAAGTTGGAAGTCCCAGGAGGACCGATACTAAAAAATCATATTTTATGATGTAAGGGTGGTCTTGGTGACCGTATGAATTATGTCACACTTCATATCATAGGTATGTACTCATCATACTAGGATTTTCTCCGATCGTGCAGCTAACATGCATTGGGGCCTTTTCAGTAGGGGGATGAACCCAATAGCCCATGGGTACCTTTAGGATGTCAAATGTTACACAGCCCAGTTACGGTTTTAAATTCTTACTAAACCTTGTTCCCTATCCCGACACGATATATATATATACACATATCTATGTGATTGCATATGGTTATTAATTTAGTTTAAAAATAATGGCATTATCTTATCTTTACCCCTGAGTTTTATGCTAGCATTTACTCTACTAACCATCTTTGAGTGTTGTATCCCTATGCGATGCAGGAACCGACCATACTACCATTCCTCCTTCTTGATGACTTGGATTCGGGGACAACATTGAGTCAAATTAAAGTGGTGAGCTTTCATACTCTGAAAGGCTCTATTTCATGTTATGGACTTCTTTTTATTATTGTTATTTTTTGGGTTTTTGTTTTTTCTATGATAGGGGGCATGTTCTGACCGGATATATTCATTAATTGTGGTTTGAGGCTTTGTCGGATTATTATGGGCATGGGTGGTGTCGGTATTAGTGTTAGCATTGGTATTGGTATTGACATTGGGATTGGAAATAGATGGTTCATTGGTTGTGGATTTTTGAATTTGGTTTTAAGCTTACTATATTGTCTTTAGTTTAACATTGTCATATCTTGTTATATGTTTGGAATTCACCCGACATAGGGGTGCAGGGAAGATAACAATTGGGTATTGGGTGTGGTCTCTGGTCCTGGTTGGACTTGAAATACCCGACATGACTATTCCCTGGTTTAGGTCATGTCAGATTGGTATCATAGCCCTAGGTTCATGGTCAATTGGGAGTCTACAAAGCTGTGTCGAGTAGAGTCTCTTTTAAGGGTGTGTAGCGCACCACACTTATAAGGGAGAGGCTATGAGGAATTTAGGAATGTTTCTCTTTCTTGTGTTCTATTTTTAAGCTATAGAGTCTAAGGTCCTAAAATTTTCTCTAATACTCACTTGTTTTATATTCAGATCATGCCTCCCCGAAGATCTGAAGCTCATGGAAACTGCTTTGTCACACCTAAAGACAATTTTGATAGGACCCATCCTACTTATGGGGTCCAGACCCAGTTTAGGTGTCCAGTACCTAATTGTCCTCCTAGAATTCCACCGGTCCCTTCTAGTCCTTCTCAAGCTCCTCAGGCTAATGTGTGAATGCTGAGTTTTGTTAGTCTATTCATATATTGGCACTGTTGGTATCTTCTATGGCCGAGTATAGTACTTCTGTTACACAATCTTCTGAGGCCACAAGGGTTGGTTAGTTTATGAGGTTGAGCCCTCATATGTTCACTGATATTAAGGTTGAGAAGGATCCACAAGGTTTTATTAATGAGATGGAAAAGATCTTCCTAATTATGCATGCCACTAATATGGAAAGAATGGAATTTTCTGCCTACTAGCTAAAAGACATGTCCTATCAGTGGTATGTGGAATGGGAACAGTCTAGGAGTGACGATGCTGAGTCAGCCCTATAGTATGATTTCTCTAGTGCTTTTCTGGACCACTTATTTCCTCCGAAGTTTAGGGAGGCAAAGGTTGAAGAGTTTGTCAACTTGAATAAAGGCAAGATGTCAGTCAAAGAGTATGCCTTGAAGTTTCACCATTTGTCTTGGTATGCTCCGGAGTTAGTTTCTACCATGAGGGATAGAATGAGGAAGTTCGCTTCTTATTTTTCCCAAGACTTGATATTGGAGAGTAAGGCTGCCTTGTCTAACAAGGACATGGACATCTCCAGGTTGGTTGTGTACATCCAGTGGTTGAGGAAGAAAAGAAGAAGCAGGACAAGATAGAGGAAAGAAAGAGCAAGAAGTTCAAATTTTTTTAGCAGGGTGGTGGCCAATAGTAGAGTGGCAGAGCTAGTAGAAAATGGTCCAAAAAGAAGTGGGGCAATTCTGGGACTTACTCTACGGCTAGTTCTCCCTATCTAAAGTCGTCGGGCGACAGACAATTTCATGGTGGCAAAAATTATAGGGACCAGGGTGCCCAATATTAGGCTAGTGGGGCCCAGTCAACTCCATCCTATCCTCCCTATAGATTTTATGGTCAAATACATCAGGGTTACTGTGATGAAAGAAAGGACAAGCACTTCTACTATGGTCATCCATGGCATATGCATAAAAGCTTTCTCATTCAAACAAATTTGAAAACGTAATACATATTTAAATGGTTAATTTGGTAAATCATATTGTATTCATTGAGATATGTTGACTTTGTATACCATTCCATTGTAAAAATTGGTCAAAACCAAATCTAAGATCTCACTACCCGTCAGGAGTTCAAGGCATCTCCCAATGTCGTTACTGGTATGTTGAAACTCTTTTTCCATGATGTGTACTGTTTACTTGATCTAGGGTCCACTTTTTCATATTTGAACCCATTTGTGGTTGTACATTTTGGTTTCAACCCCGAGTGTATTTTGGATCTTTTTCCTATTTCTACCCTGGTGAGTGACTCTGTGGTTTTCAGGAGAGTTTATATGGTTTGAGTGGTATCTATGAGTGGTTGGGAGACATTGGTGGATCTGTTTGAGTTAGACATAGTTTATTTCAATGTCATATTAGGGATTAGTTGCACTTATGCTATGATTCTCTAGATTGTCTGACCCATAAGGTCATATTTAAGTTCCCAAATAAGTTGGTTGTTGAGTGGGAGGGTGTTTCCCTAGATCCTAAGTGGAGGTTCATATCATATCTTTATGCTCAGAGATTATTCTCCAAGATGTGTCTCTATCATTTGGTCTGGGTTACAAATTCTAACTCGGAGGTCTTTCTTTACATTCTGTCCTGGTAGTGAAGGGATTTCCTGAGGTTTTCCCTAATGACCTTCTTGGTGTTCCTCCTGATAAGGAGATTTATTTTGGGATAGATCTTGTTTTGGACACTTTTCCTGAGATATTCAGTTCAGATTTGGTTTACCAAGCAATGGAGAAGGTGAAGGTGATTTGGGATAGGCTTAAAGCCACCAAAAATCCCTAAAAGTCCTACACGAATGTGAGGCAAAGGGAGTTGGAGCTTAGTGTTTGTGATTTGGTGTTCTTAAAGGTATCCCCCATGAAGGGCGTGATGCAATTTGGTAAGAAGGGAAAGCTCATCCCCCGGATATGTTGGTCCATACGTGGTGTTGAAGAGGATTGGGAATATTGCATATGATTTATAGTTGCTGATGTTCCAGCTTTTGACGAAACATTTTAGGCCTTTTTCTTAGGATAATTGTGTGTTTCCAAGTAGCTATTGTTGTATTTAACAGTGTACTTTAGTGATTTCAGGATAAAAACTATGTGAAGGATGACTTGGATTAAATTAGGCAAAGCAAAGGAAAAATGATCACCGACGGACCATCGACCTTGCGATGATTCGTCGGCTTGAACCGTCACCCAAAAACCAAAGACAGTGACTCTGGATATACTACGATGGTCCAGGCGATGAACCGTTGACTCTGTGATGAACCGTCGGCCTTAACTATCGCCAAAAAATAGAATCAAGAAAGACTGGAAGTCAAGCAATGGTCCAGGCGATGGACTGTCGGCCCTTCAATGAACCATCACCCTACCCGTCGATCCGAAAAAGAAAATGAAAGCACTGGAGGTCCAGCGACGGTCTAGGCGATGGACTATTGGCCTTTTGACAAACCATCGCTCGACCTGTCGACCATGAAGAAAAAATTCCAAGTTTGAATTTTAAACCCCCAATTTTAGTCTCAAATAAATACCAAGTATTAGGGTTTATTTCTGATCTTTGGTCATTAGTTTTCACACTTTCCCCTTTAGTGAGAGTTTTGTAACACTTTTCATTGGGATTTGAATCTAGAGATATAGATCTGATTGTTAGTTTTTATATTTTCCATTGAAGATTGAGAAGAACATAATTGTGACTTTTGTAAGTACTCTTCTAAAGCTATTTATGAATATCAATATATCTTTGATTTCTTATATGGAGATGAGTAGCTAAACTCCCATAACTAGGGTTATGGGAGCCTTGATGTAGAGAACTATTTGGATTATGAATCGGTTGGATTTCTAACGTCTATAAAAATTGTATGAGTCCTTCTTCATTATAATGACATCTCTTGGTTGCAAACTTTAGAAGTGCGCCCATGAACACCACTTATCTGACAAGAAAGTGGATGTTGGGAAAAGAAGTGTTTCACATGAGATCCATAGGTGCCTTTGGGTTAATGGGTTGATTCCTTAATAGGATTAACCTTCATGAGAGTATTATTGAATAACGCATGAATCCTTTAAGTTCGAGAGCAGTAGAGGGTGAAACACCCATTAGGTTGAGAAATACGTGGGTAATTCTTAGAATGCAATAATTCTTGCAATTGAATACATAAGTTAGAATTTGATCACAAATTCAGAACCCTAACTGTTTGAACATCTTGGTGAGTATAAATCTAGTTAATTCATTCTCATTGAAATTACATATACATTAACTTTCATTAGTTGGACCTCTATGTGATACAACTACGAATGAATATTGTTACCATATCAAAAATCCCTTTATTCTAAAACCTTCAATCAACAGTCTGATAACAACCGTATTACTTAGTGAACACAGTAGTCCCTGTGGCATTCGATACTCAATCTAGTTGGGTTCTATATTTGACAGTGGCCGCTTACACTTTCATAAGAAAGTTGTAATTTGGGCGTATTAAATTTTGGCGCCGTTGTTGGGGAGTACGGTTGTCAATTAAGTTTATGTGTGTTAATTGACTATTAGTCAAGTTTCCTTATTTTATGTTTATTTGTTGTTTTTTTCATTAAAGGCTCATTGTTGTTTATTTCATGAACCAGAAGATCAAGAGAACAATTATTACCCTTCAATCCAAAACCTCATCTCATTAAAAGAATGGCTAACCAATAGGAAGCTGAAATATTAGCCACTTTGGCTACTGCTCAATAAAATCAACAGAATGCAGATAACCCAGGTCGGGTACCTAATCTAGATGAAGAGGACCTAGGAGATGATGATTTAATTGACCCAGCTAATAGGAGGCGTGCAACGGGAGTAGTTGCACCTGTAAATCAAAGTTGTCCATTCAGAGGAAGACTAGACCGCCAAGCTGTGCAGTTTGATATTGACAATGATGAGGACAATTTAGATGGATCTGGAGCTACAGGGTCAATCACTCCACCACCACTAGATACTGGGGTGAAATTCAACATCACTAGTACTATGATCCAGCTACTGAATTTGAAAGGACTCTTTGGTTGATTACTTGGTAATGATCCAAATCAACATTTTGTAAATTTCATCAATATTTGTAAGTCGTTTGATAATCATGGAGTGGGACAAAATGCTATTCATTTGAGATTGTTCCCACTGTCTTTGTATGGAGAGGCAACTGATAACGCTCAACTTACACTTCAATTTAGTGCAAGGCGATCGTCGTCAATATATTTACCCAACTTTGAAGTTGGGGTCGAATCCAAAGGGAACAATGTGAGTGGTGATTAAACTAGTTTGAAACTAAATCTACAAATTAAATTCAAACAAATGATACAAAAAGATAAAATGGCATTTTTTGATAATCAGCAAATAATTGTTAGTCACTTTAGTTTCAGTGTTTGCAATCAAGAGTTTATGAAATAACCAGAATTATGTTCACTAGGGCTTTCGGTAAATGATAGATGCTAAAAGTGGTTCAAGATTCTCGCGGTGGGTAGGATAACAAGCTATCTTTATTGATGTTATTCTTAAATATCTCTCGACCTACTTAAGCGTTTAATTCCCTAATCCTCTCGGAATAGGGAATTTCTATTTAGTACCCAGATTTTACCTCAGGTTAACCAACATTGTTACAACGCTGATTATTAAACGAAGTATTTCCGAGTCCCTGTTAATAATTCACTTCCTACTATATTTGATTTCTTTCTCAAGCAAATCAAAGCAGGTGTGTCTACTGTTTGCAACCAAAAGACGTTAATTTAAACTTCAGAATTATCAAGAAATCCTACCACCTTTTGAATCTTGATACTTAGCACCTTATCAAGACCTAACCCTAGATCATATAACTCAGGTTAATGGAGTTTATCCACTCATGATGTAACTAACGAAACACATAATTGAATTCATGATTTGAAAGATAAACTTACAGAGCAATGAAAAGCAATAATTGTTTCTTCAATTCAATCACTAGATAACTCCACAAAAAGCAATAGTAATCTCTGCCAAGTTAATGGTGACAGTGTATCCAAAACTAGATAGAGAAATACTAAAGTTCATGAAGTTCAAGATGTCTAAGATTTCTCCCCTCTTCTTTAATGAAACCCTAAAAGCTACTATTTATAGCTGTAACTTAAAGGAAATTTGGAATTAAAATTTTTGAAATTCGTCCCTTAGATGACTCAAACTCTTAAGGAAAACCTAGACTTTGTCCTTAAATACTTAGGCTAATTATAGAAACAAAATCACAGGTTACAACTTTTTCTCGGAATAGACAACGACATTCGTGATGCCTTATCAGGGTTCTGATGCCTTATCAGGAATGTCGTTAGATCTTTTTTAATTTTGACATTCTCTTCTTTAGGTTGATGACGAAACTTGATGTCTTATCAAAACTTTGATGATTTATCACCAATGTCGACACAGATTCCAGCTGAAGTCCATTCTCTGCTTTGGGCTGACAACGAAACTTGACGGCTTATCAAAAATTTGATGAGTTATCACCAATGTCATCACGGATTCCATCTGAAGTCCATTCTCTGTCTAAGGATGACGAGGCTCTTAATAGATTATCAAATTTCTGATGACATATTAGGAGATGTCATCACACTTCTGCTCCAACTTCATCACACTTCCTCTAGCTGACGATGGACCTGATAACTTATCACCAAGTTGATGACTTATCATAAAAGTCATCAACTGCTCTTCTGCAATTTCTTGGCTATTTGTTCCATATTCCCCTCTTTTTGTCCTTATTGTCTTAGGTTTTCTTGCATCTTGCCTTTCACTGCAATATCAAAGAAATATCATCAAAAACAACGATAGTTACTTAAGAACTTACAATTATTCCGAGTTAAAAGTCTTAAATGTGCTAACAAAATGCTAGCACATCAACACCCTCAACTTAAAACAATTGTTTGTCCTCAAGCAACCAAAATATAACTAAGAGAATACAAAGTACATTCGGCAGTCAATTTTCTATATCATCTCAACACAACTTCACCTTCTCCCAGGTCAGTCAATTCAAACTCAATTGTGTATACTATTGAAAAACAACAATGCAACACACAGAAATCAAGATATGGCATAAATTCAGCAATAGAAACCATGCATGTACCAAGATCACACTATCCGAATAAGTTAGCAACTAGCAACATAACCTGTGTACCCTCACAGCAAAGAAATCCCTTTTTCACTCATATCAGAAATCACATATATACACTTAGGGATAATCACGAGACTCACTCTCAGAATAAAGTTCCACTTAATGTATGTCAAATTCCATAGGCTTTCCCTTATAGTCAGTACCAAGGTTTTCAGATAGGTCAGCTAGGATCACTATAGGTTTTTTTATTGGCTTATAATGTAGGCTAGGGGCTGGTATGATATTTAAGGGTATTTAAAGTGACTACGCCTCCTTGACACTATGCTAACCTCTTGGGGTTTCACTTCTTAACCTTTTTCTCTTCCTCTCTTTTATTTGATCACACATGCTCAAGGTGGGTGCTATCTTTTCAAAAACCAACTTATCTTTTTCTCATCTTTTACACAACTTTTTCTTTTCTTATTCTTTTTGCACCACACCCGACTTTTTATTCTTTTGTCTTATTCTACCTCTCTTCATACTCATTTTGCATCACGTACCCCTATGATATCCACCCTCAACTAAGGCTATTTTCCTAAGTCAAGGTGCACAGTGTCCAAGGAGGACTAGGGCAAAAACAGGTTCATTATGATGTAAATAGGAAGGTGAGAGGTTTCATAGAAAGAAACAGGCATATTGGCTCAAATCAGGGATCAAGGGATATTATTCACATTGGGAAGGTCAGTTAGGATGAAAATGGGTTACAATAAAAAATGTCCTATGATCTTTTCCTAACCCCTATCCTACAACCAAAGAAAGACTAACCGGGCAAGTTCTGGATTCACACACAAAGGAAACTGAGTAAGTCCTCACACACACATGGCACAAAAATATATCACACATCACTACTTATTCGGTTAGTGCAATTGTTTAGCACTGATTATCAAGTTGCCAGAACTAATGCCACCAAAAGATGCACTGTGGTCACAAATAAATGCAATTCACACAGTATTACAAATAGACACTTGGAGAGGTGCTTAAAAATCACAAAACATATTAACTGCCTCACTACTTGTATTTCTTTTAGTTAACCACAATACATCACAAAACAAAACACAATACGCCTAAACATATCAGCTCCACTAGGAACAAGACTCCGGGGAAAAGAGGCACGACAACAAAACTCCATGGAGGACATCAACACCCACAAGTAGCCCCACCCTTAACTTAAAATCATGCAATGTCCCAAATGCATCAAACCAAAACAAGAGAGTTAGAAACATACCTGTGGCACCACGGGTGCGAAGATCTGATGTCAATCACATAATACGAATACAAACAACAAAATACCTTGGGTTGCCTCCCAAGAAGCACCTAATTTAGTGTCGCGACACGACTCAGTTATCTTGACTACTCAAACTTCATCAATATACGTTTTTGATAATTATTTATGTCTCCACTTAGAGGATTTAAAATGTCGACCCAACTTTTGATCAATACATCTTCGAGGTGTGTTGGGAAAATATGAGGGCATACTGAGGAATGTTCTATCACGCCACTTCGAAGACTTGAACTGCTTGCCCAATTTTTCATTGAACTTTTCTGTGGGCTCATTTGGCAATGGTAAGAATCTTAAACAGCCACTAAATGGACATCGATCTTTAAGCTTCTTGTCCTTCAATATTGGGGTTGTAGTATACCATTTTGGAAGGAAAAACTCCAAAATGTAAGAATCTTCCTCCTCATTTTCAAAATTAATCATTTGCTTGGGTGATTCGACTTTCATCACATCCACCAAGCATAATGTTGAAAAGTGGTTCAAATGAGGATTAACTCTCAATTTTGGAGTAGCATCCCTGTTAGTATTTTTACCCCAAAATGGACTAGAGTCTTCACAAGGATTGTGCTTGATTTCTTCTTTTGACTCTAGTACCATTTTCTTGTCTTTGGCATCTTCATTCATAAATGGTTCGGTTAGTTGGGAAATCACCGAGGGTTTCTCAACATCAAGCTCATCATCAACATCGGATTCATGCTCCTCATCTTCACACTTGTCCATTATGTTAAATGATTTCACAGACAAGATATCATCTAAACATAATGTGGAAAAGTGCTTTGAATGCTTGACCTCTATAACCATATCCTCTATCATTCTTCTTTCCTCATTATTTGCCCTTATGTCTTGATGTATATCATGTATGATATCATTCATTATGTCCACACACTCCAACATTAGTTGAAGCATAGCTTCAATGCCACTCTTTCCGGAGCTTCGTTCTTCCTATTCTTGACCATAAGACCAAACAAAATCATAAGAAAAACTAGAATTTGGGTTATCATACCGGGGGAAGGGGCATTTAGGCAATCACTCCAATTTCTATCTTGACCACCACATAACGAACAATCATACTCCTAGTAGGATGGATATGGTGCACACTTCTCTCTCCGGAGAGCATATCTACAATTTTGCCAAAAGTGAGGTCCATCACAATATAGACATAGATCATCAAGATAAGATTTCCAACCACCAAGCTCATGTTTATTTCACGATGCCATAGTAATAAGTAAACTAAAATAAAAATGTACATAACACAAGAAATAAAAGAACACTAAAAACAAATATTTACAAGTTTGAATTCAAGCAAGTAGGCTAAAATTCCAAACCAACTTAATATGCCAAATTGTTCCTCAGCAACGACGCCATTTTTTATAACGCTCAACTTACACTTTAATTTAGTGCAAAGAGGTCATCGTCAATATATTTACCTAACTTTGGATTCGTGGTCGAATCCACAGGGAATACTATGAGTGGCGATTAAACTAGTTTGAAACTAAAGCTATAAGTTAAATTCAAACAAATGATACGAAAAGTTAAAATGGGGGTTTTTGACGATCAACAAATAATTTTTGGTCACTTTAGTTTCAGTGTTTGTAATTAAGATTTTATGAAATAACCAGAATTATGTTCACTAGGGCTTTCGATAAATGACAAATGCTAAAAGTGGTTCTAATTCTCGCAGTGGGTAGGATAACAAGCTATCTTTATCGATGTTATTCTTAAATTTCTCTTGACCTACTTAAGATTTTAATTCCCTAATCCTCTTGTACTTAGGGAATTTCTATTTACTGCCCAGATTTTACCTCAGGTTAACCAACCTTGTTATAGCGCTCATTAGTAAATAAAGTATTTTCGAGTCCCTTTTGATAATTCACTTCCTAGTATATTTTATTTCTTTCTCAAGAAAATCAAAACAGGTGTGTCTATTGTTTGCAACCAACAGACATTAATTTAAACATCAAAATTATCAAGAAATCCTACCACCTTTTTAATCTTGAATACTTAGCACCTTATCAAGACCTAACCCTAGATCCCATAACTTAGGTTAATGGAGTTTACCCACTCATGATTTAATGAATGAAACGGATAATAAAATTCATGATTTGAAAGATAAACTTATAGAGAAATGAAAAGCAATAATTGTTTCTTCGATTCAATCACTAAATAACTCCACAAAAAGCAATAGTAATATCTCCCAACTTAATGGTGACAGTGTATCCAAAACTAGAGAGAAATACTAAAGTTTGTAAAGTTCAAGATGTCTAAGATTTCTCCCTTCTTCTTTAATGAAATCCTAAAATCTGCTATTTATAGCTGTAACTTCAAGGAAATTCGGACATAAAATTTCCGAAATTCATCCCTTAAATGACTCAAACTCTTAAGGAAAACCTATACTTTGTCCTTAAATACTTAGGCTAATTATGGAAACAAAATTATAGGTTACAATTTTTTCTCAGAAAAGACGATGGCATGTGTGATGCCTTATCAGGGTTCTGACACCTTATGAGAAATGTCGTCAGATCCTCTTCAATTTTGACATTCTCTACTTTAAGCTGACGATGAAACTTGACGGCTTATCAAAACTTTGATGATTTATCACCAATGTCATCACGGATTCTAGATGAAGTCCATTATCTACTTTAGTCTGATGAAGAAACTTGACGTCTTATCAGAACTTTGACGAATTATCACCAATGTCATCATGGATTCCAACTGAAGTCCATTCTCTGTCTAAGGCTAACGATGCTCTTGATAGCTTATCAAATTTTTGACAACATATCAGGGGATGTCATCACACTTCTGCTCCAACTTCATCACACTGCCTCTAGCTGATGATGGACCTGATAACATATCACCAAGTTGACGACTTATCACAAAAGTCGTCAACTGCTCTTCTGCAATTTCTTGGATATTTGTTCCATATTCACCCTTTTTTTCCTTATTGTCTTAGGTTCTCTTGCATCTTTCCTTTCACTACAATATCAAAGAAATAACATCAAAAACAATGATAGTTACTTAAGAACTTACAATTATTCTGAGTTAAAAGTCTTAAATGTGCTAACAAAATGCTAGCATATCCGCAACTATGTGGTTGAATAAGCTGACTCCTGATTCTATAACAAAATAGAGGTAATTGAAAGGAGCTATCCTTGAAAGGTTCTTTCTGCCTTCTAGAATGTTATAGTTGAGGGATGAGATCAGTAACTTTAGGCAATTGGCTAATGAAGCTTTTCATAAGACTTGGACGAGGTTTAAAAAGAAGTTGACTCAATGCCCAAAGCATAAGATTACTGATGAACACTTGATGGAAACATTCTATAAAGCCTTAAACTCACTTACAAAGACAATAGAGGATAATGCTGCAGGAGGAGCTTTTATGGAGCTCACCTTTACTGAGGTTGTGGACATGTTAGAAAGAATGACTAAGACAAGTAGAGCTTGGCATACCAGAGATTCTATGGTAGCAAACAATACTGGGTCTAGTGTAATATCAGCAGAGCATCGTAGGAGAAAAGGGGAGCATGATCAGGATATGGCTCATATGAAAACCCAGATGGATCTGCTCATAAAATATTTGTTATTGGGAAAGACAGAGAAGGTTAAAGTTGTAGCATCACAGGGAAGGGCTTACTTCGATTCTAAGAAGGAAGACAACTACTTGAACAATCAGGGGGGTTTCCGAGGTGGTGGCCAAGGAAACCAAGGTCAAAACTATTATGATAAATCTGTATATAAGGATCGTGATCAAGGAAATTAGAAGAGTAAGGGTGACAGGAGTGGATTGCATATCCCTCCTGGAAACCATGAGGCTTCTGCATAGAGGACATGATGGCCAAGCTATTGAAGGGAATAGAAGCAACAAGTACCGGGGTGACTGAGATGAAAAGTGAGTTATACTCAATGAACCAGCTAGTTGACTCTCACTTTACTTCGATAAAATAGTTGGAGCAGCAAATGAACCAACTTTCTGTTGCATTTAATTAGAGAAAGACTGCACCCTCCCAAGTAACATAGCGCTGAGCCCAAGGAAGGATGGGTCATGTATGGAAGTCACTACTATAAGTGGTAAGGTATTGTCAGGCACTCTTATGGGAAATCCTGTGGTTGATATAGTAGCAGATGATATTGAAGAAACAGAGATTGATCATCCGATGAAGTTTGGGAAATCGGATGAGGTTATTGATGATGCAACATCCAACAGTCAACAGGTTGATGAGTTGGAGAAGAATAAGGTAAAGGAGGCATAAGTGGTGGTTACCACTCTTCCAAAACCACATCCTCCATTTCCCCATCGGTTGAAGAAGAAGGCCGATGACACAAAGTTTGGCAAATTCATGGCTATGCTTAAGTAGTTGAAGATTAATCTACCATTGGTTGAGGCATTAGAGAAAATTCCCAGATACGCAAAGTTCAAGAAAGATCTCATCACGAAGAAGTGGTCAGCTAGTTTTGAGTCGATGGACAATCTTCATCATTGTGTTGCTATTTCCACAAGGTCTCTGGTCCAGAAAAAGGCAGATCCAAGAGCATTTACTATCCCATGCACTATTGGGCCTCTTTACTTTGCAAAATCTCTATACAACATAGGAGCTAGCATCAATTTGATGCCGCTAGCTGTTTATAAAAATTTGGGTTTGGGAGACCCCATACCTACCAACATACAACTTATGATGGAGGATAGGTCAGTAAAATGACCTATTGGTATTTTGTATGATGTGCTGGTGAAGGTTGGTAGCTTCATATTTCCTATGGATTTTGTCATTCTAGATTGCGAGGTGGACTTAGAGGTGCCCATAATCTTGGGTCGACCTTTCCTTGCAATTGGAAGTGTTCTGATTGATTTGCGAGCTAATGAGCTCTGATTTAGGATGAATGATGAAGTGGTGTGATTTGATGTGTGCCAATCAATGAAGCAATAGAAATAAATGAGTGTGTTCTCAATTATTGATATATATTATGAGGGTGAGCATGAGGTGCCTATAGAGGAGAAATTTTCTATCGAGCCCTTAGCTGCAGTGCTGATGAATTTTGATCAAGAAGGCATTGAGGAGTATGAAGAGACTATTTGTTCTTTGAAAGGAATGGGATCATACTCTTATTCTCCTAAAAATCTAGATCTTGATCTGACGAATCGATCAACACCACCGGCTAAACCATCCATTGAAGAGTCGCCGATGTTGGAATTGAAAGAGTTGCCCGAGCATTTAAGGTATGTATTTTTGGGCAATCAAAACACGCTACCTATTATTAATGTAGATGATTTGGGTGAGAAACAGGTGGAAGCACTTATTTTGGTACTTCATACGTACAAAAAAGTAATTGGCTAGACTATTGCAGATATTATTGGCATTCCCCCTAGCATTTACACTCATAAGATACAACTTGAGAAGGATTGTACTCCAACCATCGAACATCAACACCCTAAACTTATGGCAATTGTTTGTCCTCTAGTAACTCAACACCATGATACATATATGAACAACGTCTTGATGGGCATTTCACAGTAAACTCAACACGATCATACAATCATTCCACTACCTATTTGGTTATGCTATCTCAACATACATGGATCTATTACTTAAATTAACTACTAATGAGCATATTCACAGCTACAGATACGACACCCCATAGAAATAAGTAGAACGGATATAACTCAACATGCCCTCACAGTCAAAGAAGTCCACCTCAAATTACACAGTTCAATTGTGGATAAAACTAAGCTTCTCACTCTCAGAAAAGAAGTTACAAAACATAGTGTACACCTATAAGCTTCCCCTTATCATCTAATATTCTCTCATGATTGACTCACCAAGATCAAGTAGGGCTTGTTAAGGGTTGTAATGAGGTTTTAGGCTTGGTGAGGGTTATTCATTTGGATAAGTGACTTAAAGTACAAAACTTCACTCTCTTTACCCTTTTTGGTAGCTAGTTACCAGAATTAAAGGTCCTTTCAATGTGTACTAAAGAAAGGGGGCATGACTGTTGTTGCAAATGAAAAGAATGAGTTAATTCCTCTCAAACCTGTGACTGGGTAGAGAGTTTGCATGGACTATCGCAAACTAAATTCATGGACTTTAAAAGACCACTTCCCAATGTCCTTTATGGATCAAATGCTTGATCGATTGGTGGGAAGGGGGAGGTATTGTCTCTTGGATGGCTATTCTGGCTTTAACCAAATCTTTATTGCTCCTGAAGATCAGGAGAAAATGTCATTCACATGCCCATATGGCACTTTTTCATTCAAGCAGATGTTGTTTGGGTTATGTAATGCACCCACTACCTTTCAAAGGTGCATGATGTCTATTTTCTCAAATATAGTGGAAGACACCTTAGAGGTGTTCATGGATGATTTTTCTGTGGTAGGAGATTTGTTTGAGATGTGTTTGGCAAACCTGAGTAGAGCCTTGCAATGGTGTGTGGAATTTAATTTGGTGCTTAACTGGGAGAAATGTCACTTTATGGTGAAGGAGGGCATTGTTCTCTGGCACTAAATTTCAGCAAAAGGGATAGAGGTTGATAGATCCAAGGTGGAGTTTATTGAGAAGCTACCACCTCCCATCTCAGTGAAGGGATTTCATAGTTACCTTGGACGTGCTAGCTTTTACTGGAGGTTTATAAGGGACTTCTCAAAGATTGCAAATCCACTCTATAAAATTTTGGAGAAGGAAACTAAGTTCTCCTTTGATGATGATTTCTTGAAGGCATTTGAATGCCTTAAAAAAACATGGTTGAAGCCCCTATCATAGTTGCACCAGATTGGTCGAAACCATTTGAGATCATGTGTGATGCAAGTGGTGTTTCCCTTGGAGGTGTGTTGGGGTAAAAGAAGGATAAATTGTTTCATCCAATTTATTATTCCATCAAAGAACTGAATGGAGCTCAAAAGAACTACACTGTCACCGAATAGGAACTTCTTGTTGTAGTCTATAATTTTGAGAAATTCAGGGCTTATCTGTTAGGAACCAAGGTGGTGGTCCACACTGACCATGCATCCTTGAGGTATCTGATGGCTAAGAAGAATGCAAAACCAGGGTTGATAAGATGGGTGTTGCTGCTCCAAGAATTTAACTTTGACGTCAAAGATAGAAAGGGTTGTGAAAACCAAGTTACAGACCATCTGTCTAGGATGGAAGGTGAGAATGCAGTTAGAGATGAAATAGAGATCAATGATGCATTTCTGGATGAGGAAATCTTGGCTGCTGTTATGGATAAAATACCTTGGTACGCTGATTTTGCAAACTATATGGTTAGCGAGTTGATTTCGGAAAATCTTTCTTTTCATCAAAGAAAGAAATTCCTTAATGATGTGACACATTACTTTTGGGATGAGCCATATCTATTTTGGTGGTTTGCTGACAATACTATAAGGAGATATGTGCCAGAAGAAGATGTATTGAGTATATTGGAAGCATGTCATGCTTCCCCAGTTGTAGGTCACCATGAAGGTGATTGAACTGCTAGAAAAGTGTTGCAGAGTGGCTACTATAGGCCAACTTTATTCAAAGATGCTCACGAGTTTGTGCTTATGTGTGACAAATGTTAAAGGCAGGGGTCAATATCCAATCGGTATGAGATACCTTTGACAAAGATGTTTGAAATGGAATTGTTTGACGTTTGGGTTATCAATTTCATGGGCCCTTTTGTAAGCTCGTATGGGATGAAGTACATTCTAGTTGTTGTTGATTATGTATCAAAGTAGTTTGAAGTCATTGCCTTGTTTGATTATGAAGGAAAGAGAGTTATTGTGTTTCTAAAAAAAGAACATCTTCTCTCACTTTGGAGTACCACGTACTATTATAAGCGACGGAGGATCTCATTTTTGCAACAAAGTGTTTCAGGCTGCTTTGGCGAAATATGGGGTGAAACAGCATAGAGTAGTAACTCCTTACCACCCATAAACTAGTGGGCAAGTGGAGATTTTGAATAGAGAGATTAAAGCCATCCTAGCCAAAACAGTGAATGCCAGTAGGCAAAATTGGTCATGAAAGCTCGATGATGCTTTGTTGGCGTATCGGACTGCTTTCAAGACACCCATCGACATGTCATCGTATCAGTTAGTCTATGGAAAAGCATGTCACTTACCGATATAGATGGAGCACAAGGCTTTATGGGCACTCAAAAGTTTAAATCTGAATTGGAAGGAAGTAGGGGAACTAAGTCTGGGGAAACTAAATGAGATGGACGAGTTTCGTCTCGGGGCTTATGAAAGGGTAGACCTATACAAGGAGAAGATGAAGAAGTATCATGATCGGAGGATTAAAAAATGAGAGTTCCAGAAAGGTAATTTGTTGCTTCTGTTTAATTCCAGACTCAAACTGTTCCTAGGTAAACTTAAGTCAAAGTGGTCAGGCCCATTTAAAATTTGTCAAGTCTACTCATCTGGAGTATTTGAACTTGAAAATGAAGATGGAAGTGTCTTCAAAGTCAACAAGCAAAGAGTAAAACTTTATATCGGTCCAAAAGACTCGATAAAAAGTATTGTTACTTCCTATCTTGATGAAGTCTGAGTAATCAAAATAACTAAGTCATGTCGCGATGATAAATCAAGCGCTAGTAGAAGGTAACCCACATTGTGTTGTTGTATAGCATTAAGTTAAAGTTAATTTGGGTGATTATTTTGTTGTTTTGTACAATTTGAAGGGTTTGTATAAGTGTGTAGGTTTGACAGTGTAGGAAAACAGAAGATGAGAAAGTTTGGGGTGACCGACGAGCAACTCGACAGACCGTCGATGACTCGAGGGACCATCATATAACCGTCGTGACAAAGTCCAGAAACCAATCTATTGGAAGAATAGTGATGGGTTGACCGATGGACCATCGTATGTACGATGGACTATCACTTAACCCATCGCCAATATACCCTAAGTTAAGTTATCTGGAATGTACCAACATGTCGCCCAACAGATCGTCGCTTATGCGATGGACCGTCGCACTAACCGTCGCACATAACCCTATTTCAGTGGGTCTGGTCGGATCGATTTAAATAGCTAAATTTTTCATTCGTATCCGATCCAAATGGTTTTAAATATAGATAATTTGAAGCAGTTAAGTAACTCCCAAACTATTCAACGCACCTGAACTCTTTCATTCTCTCTTAAGACTTTCCACTTCCATTTTCCTTATCTATTTAAAGTATATATTCTCTTTGTTCTTTTAATCACAAGCAGCAATAGTTCTTCATAAAAGTCAGGTGTTATATTGTGTTCGGTGTTTAGAGTACAAGTCAGGAGAATAATCAAGTACTGCAACACTAAGGTATGTTCTCTCCATTACTTTCTATGTTATTCAACACCAAGAATAAAGAATACATGTGAAGTTTGCAATATTGAAATATTTCTCTCTGATCTTGAGTTCTTCTTTGTGGGTATGAGCTGAGATAAAATATGACAAACTTTATCCTAGGTAAAGTCTGAGTAGCCCACGGATCAGGAAAAAGAAAAATAAGTAGTGTATTATTGGTGAAAAAGCCATGAATAATCGTGCTTGAAAGGAATGTGAACAAGGTGTTTGATAAAATGCCAAAACGAAGCCTAAAAGTGAAAATGGCAGGCGACGGTCAAAGAGACGAACTGTCAGATACTCGACTACCCATCGCCTAAAACCATTGCCACTTTCTCAGTATCAGTGTTACTGGAATGACCCCAATGGTTTGGGTCGACCGCCCATCGCAAGCCCGATGGACCATTTCTCTAGCAGTCGATGGTCAATAAATTTTCCTATCTTCTAGTTTAAGTTTGTGAACTGATAAATATTTTTCTTTCAGGTATCATGGCAAACAAATTACCACCCACCAGAGGTAGAGGTAGAGGCCAAGGGTCCAGACAAGGGCTATCATAAGATGCAGATGCCCCGACACACAACACCCGGTGTAATCGTTAGGTCATTTATTCATTCTCCCAGTCTGAAGAGGAGGCTGAAAGCAGTAGCAGTAGTAGCTCAAGTTCAACTCTGATTGAGGAAGGGGTTGAAGTAACTAACCCGATCTAAGAGAATAGTCCAGAACAAGAGGACCCAAATTTAGTTCGACGCAAGGATCTACAAGTGCGGGAAACTATAAGATGGCAGTTTGAGGGTGCTCGAGAGCATTTCTACAAAGGGTTGGCACCAAAAGACAGGCTAGCCATAAAGAGGTCCATTTTATAAGAACATCACATTGTGACAACAAACTTGCCCGATTACCCAGAACTTGAATGTTGATTTAATGAATACGAGTTGGCATGGATGAGCAGACAACTTGGATGCTATCAACGAAACTTGGTACGTAATTTTTTTGCCAATTACTTGGCATTGTTGGAGAAGAATTGTCCCCCAGTCAAGTCAACTGCTGACATGAATAAGCTGGACACAGTTTCTATTTGTAGAGTTAACATAGACATTTCAGAGCGTACATTGAATAGATTTTTATTTGGGGCCGAATATCAAATACCAGGGGTAATACCGGACTTAGAGCATCGGTTGTTCACACGGACTCAACAAAAGCCGTGGTTAGCTAGAATATTGACAGATGGAGGAGAGCCTATATGGATACACAATCCCCACGAAAAGATATCTAAGTCATCCCTAAACTTTAGGGCCAAGTTTTGGTGGGCAATTATTAGGATGAGGTTGATGCCAACAGGCGGTGATGACCCGCCTAGAACTAACTAGAGTTGTGATTGTTGTTGCTTTGATTGATGGGTTGATAGTGGATTTTGGCCACATCATTTCTGACAAGTTGTTTTACCGTGATCACAAGACCCAGACTGCAATGCCATTTCCATGCCTTATCACAGAATTGTGCAAGAAAGCGAAGGTACCTTTGACCAGCGGAAAAGATAATGCGATCCAGGAAATACACAAGCAGAATATTGAAAAGAGTAAGGATGACTCGAAGTTCAACATGAAAGTCAATAGACCCCAAGCTCAACAAACTCAGTCGGCACTAATTCCTGAGTCATCTGAATTCCCATTCGGTATGCCACTGCCTCTTGCTACGTACATGCCTCCAACCACATCTGTAGGTTCAGCTTCGATGCCTATGGGTGGGACCACAGATTCTACATCAGTTCCACCCTATTATTCTGTGTATAGGCTGAGCCAAGAGAATTTTACAAAGACAGTCCGAGCACAGAAGAGGTTTGAAAAGTAATTAGCTATATAGGGGCAGATTTCAAACCCTTCATTGAAAGAATTGTGGAGAAAGCAGTGAGGCCTTTCAGGATTATGCAACTAATAATGGACAACATGGAGGAGCAAATCAATAAGAAGTTGGATGCCATGTCTATTCCAGATTTTGCAAAATTGATTGAGAAGGTCAGACAAATTCAGGATGATGTAGACAAGATAAATCAACAGCAACAACAGCCTATATTTGATCCAGTCCAGATCAAAAATAATGAATACGAAGGTCTTGTGGAATTAATGGGGAGACCAATCAAGGATAAGAGTAAGAAAGTAGCTGAAATATATGAAAAAATTGAGAAAGTTGTAAGGAAAACCGCCAAAAGAAAGAGGTTCGAAGCCATGACACCGGAGGAACAAGAGCAATATAATATGAAGAAATCAAGAAAGAGATCAAGGAGATATTAGGAGAGAAGAAGGAAAAGAGCAGGGGGTAAAGCAACTAGAGTATGTACCAGTTCAGCCCCAGCTAGGAGGCATCCTGTAAATCTGGCTAGAGATGTGGTACCTCCAATTCTGGAGGGAGAGATTATGAGTACACCCACCACCATGGGGGTCAACATTTTACCCGATAAGGACGTTGGAGCCTCGCCACACTTCATCGACGCCTCACATAAATGAGAGTCAATATAAGTATACCATACTTCTTTGTACTTTTATTTGATGCTTTGTGGATAATGTATATTTTTATTTGTGGAGGGTCACGTACTTGTAACATGAGTTATCTATATTTTTATTAATTGTAGGTTTTCATATTTCCTTTCTTAAGTTCTGTTCAGTTATTATTATTATTATGTGATATAAAAGTTCTATTTTCGTTAGCACCTTGTTGTATATATGAATGACAAGTGATCGTGGAAAAGTTTTTTTTTCGATTTTTGTATAATTATTTCCTCTTACCAAGTATTAAAGTGTTGTGCAACCATGTGTGATTCTGATATTTGCATTAGAATTTAGTAGTGAAGCAAAGCGTAGCTATGAGATCGGGATTCCAAGAATTAGTAGGATAGACAATAGCTCAGTGCCTGTGTGGGTGAGTATTCGTGTAGTTCTGGCATAAGTGTTACACCTAGAACTTGCCCAGTTCATTAGATGTTGTCGTGTATTTTGACCCAATAAGACAGGATAGTAGGACTCCTTGTTTTGTTAGTCCACTTAGCAAAATGAATGTCCCACCAAAAACATTATGTTTCCTTTGTCAACTCTATTGAGTTGTGTTAGTGTTTGCTCTATACAAATGAGTTTGATTCACTCTCTAGAAGGTAGCTTTGGTCCTGGTCCAATTGTGGACATTTTGCACTTTAACTTAGGCATGCTACTATTGGATTGCTAGCAGCCTAGGAGGTTAAGTTGAAATTGATTTGAGAGGTAGCATCCAGCCCTGGTCTAGTTAGCTATCTAAATAGATATTGTTTGCCTCAAATCTCTACATCAGCATAAGTTGAGGGTGGTTGATATTATCTTATAAAAAAATCTGGGTTGCGGCAAGGGCGCGGATGGATAGTATTGACTTCGAATGAATGAAAGGACCTTTAATTCTGGTGAGTAGCTACCAAAAAAGGTAAGGATAGTGAAGTTTTGTACTTTAAGTCACTTATCCAAATGAATAACCCTCACCAAGCCTAAAACCTCATTACAACCCTTAGCAAGCCCTACTTGATCTTGGCGAGTCAATCATGAGAGAACATTAGATGATAAGGGCAAGCTTATAGGTGTACATTGTGTTTTGTAACTTCTTTTCTGAGAGTGAGAAACTTAGTTTTGTCCATGATTAACATTGTAATATGAGGTGGACTTCTTTGACTGTGAGGGCTAGTTGAGTTATATCCATTCTACTTATTTCTATAGGGCGTCATATCTATAGCTGTGAATATACTGATTAGTAGTTAATGACAGTAATAGATCCATGTGTGTTGAGATAGCATAACCAAAATGGTAGTGAAATGATTGTATGATCGTGTTGAGTTTACTGTGAAATGCCTATCAAGATGTTGTTCATATATGTATCGAGGTGTTGAGTTGCTTGAGGACAAGCAATTGCCTTAAGTTGAGGGTGTTGATGTTCTGTCTTTTGATAAAACATTTTAGGCCTTTTTCTTAGGATAATTATGTGTTTTCAAGTAACTACTATTGTATTTAATAGTGTACTTTAGTGATTTCAGGATAAAAACTGTGTGAAGGATGACTTAGATTAAACTGGGCAAAGCAAAGAAAAAATGATCATCGACGGTTCAGTCGATGGACCGTCGACTTTACGACAAATTTTTGGCTTAAACCATCGCCCAGAAATAGAAGACAGTGACTCTGGATATCCTGCGATGGTCCAGGAGATGAACTGTAGACTCTGCGATGAACTATCGGCCTTAATCATCGCCAAGAAATAGAATCAGGAAACACTGGAAGTCAGGCGACGGACCATCATACCCTCGATGAATTGTCACCCTACCCACTGATCAGAAATAGAAAATAGAAGCACTGTAGGTCTAGCGATGGTCTAGGCGACGGACCGCCGGCCCTTCGACGAACCGCCGCTCGACCCGTCGACCATGAAGCTGAAATTCCAAGTTTGAATTTTAAAACCCCAGTTTTGGTCTCATATAAATACCAAGTATTAGGTTTATTCTGGATCTTTGGTCATTAGTTTTCACACTTTCCCCTCTAGTGAGAGTTTTGTAACACTTTTCATTGGGATTTTTATCTAGAGATTGGGATCTGATTGTTAGTTTTTATATTTTCCATTGATGATTGAGAAGAACATTATTGTGACTTTTGTAAGTACTCTTCTGAAGCTATTTATGAACATCAATATATCTTTGATTTCTTAAATGGAGATGAGTCGCTAAACTCCCATAACTAAGGTTTTGGGAGCCTTGATGTAGAGAACTATTTAGGGTTGTGAATCGGTTGGAATTCTAACATCTATAAAATTATATGAATCCTTATTTATTATAATGACATCTATTGGTTGCAAACTTGAGAAGTGAGCCCATGAACACCACTTATCTGACAAGAAAGTGGATATTAGGAAAAGAAGTGTTTCATATGAGATCCATAGGTTTACCCTTTGGGTTAATGGGTTGATGCCTTAATAGGATTAACCCTCATGAGAGTATTAATGAATAATGCATGAGTCCTATAAGTTTGAGAGAAGTAAAGGGTGAAACACCCATTAGGTTGAGAAATACAAGGATAATTCTTATGATGCAATAATTTTATCAATTGAATACATAAGTTAGAATTCGATCACAAATTTGCAACCCTAATTGTTTGAACATCTTGGTGAGAATAAATCTAGTTAATTCATTCTCATTGAAATTACATTTACATTAACTTTCATTAGTTGGACCTCTATGTGATACAAATACAAAAGAATATTGTTACCATATCAAAACCCCCTTTATTTTGGAACATTCGATCAACAGTTTGATAACAACCGCATTACTTAGTGAACATAGTATTCCTTGTGGGATTCGACACCTAACCCAGTTGGGTTCTATATTTGACAGTGACCACTTACACTTTTTTAAGAAAGTTGTAATTTGGGTGTATCAGTGGCCCTCTAGTTTGAGCTTTATTCATCTGGTGTTTCATATTTTGATGTTGAGAAAGTGCATGGTGATCATTCAATAGTTGTTCCTTTTGAGAAAGTAGGAATTTTGGATTCCTTATCTTATGAGAAAGTCTCGATTGAAATTTATGATCAGCAAGTTCATTGATTGTGGATGAAGGACATAGCTTCAGTAAAGGTTCTATGGAGGAACCACAAGGTTGAAGAGGCTACTTGGGAAGCCTAAGAGGACATGAAGTCTAAGTATCCATTCTTATTTTCCTCTCCAGATAATTGTGCTTAAGGTATGTGTATTCCTTGACATCTTTATTTTCTAACTTTGTTAAAGAAAATAGTGATTTACTTAGCATCTTTGTTTTCTATCTTTGTTAAAGGTAAGAGTAGAGGTATGTTGAGTTAATATAAAGAAGGATATGGCTGGCTTTATGGCTAAGTACACTGTGTGCAGACAAGTGAAAGTTGAGAACAGAGAATTGTATCAAGAAATTAAGTTGCCTGTGTAGAAGTGGGAAGTGATCAACATAGATTTTGTTATCAGTCTTTCCCGATTTTGGAATCAGTTTAATTTGATTTGGTTCATCATGGATAGGATAACAAAGTCCACTCATTTCTTGCAAGCGATGACTATTTTTTTAGTAGAGGATTATACGATGTTATATCTCAAGAGATTGTGAAGTTTCATGGGGTACATATTTCTATTATCTTAAATCGTGGAATGCAGTTTTCATCTCACTTTTGGCGATCATTTTAGAAAGGTTTAGGACCAAGGTGAGTCTTAGTACTATTTTCCACCCACAGTCGGGTGGTCAAGAAGAAAGGACTATTTAGACATTGGAAGATATGCTTCGAGCTTACGTGATTGACTATAGTGTTAGTTAGGTTGAGCATTTGCCTCTTATAGAGTTTGGGATGGATCCGTTTGAGTCCTTATATGGTAGTAGGTGTAGGTCTCCTATTGGGTGGTTTGAGGTTGGTGACGCAGAGATGTTTGGCTCGAATGTGGTTGACCAAGCTATAGAAAAGGTAAAAGTGATTCAGGATAGGTTTAAAGTTTCCTAAAGTCGCCAGAAGTCCTATGCAGATATGAGGCATAGAAAGTTAGAGCTTGAGGTTGGGGATAGGGTATTCTTGAAGGTGTCTCCCATGAAATAAGTGATGTGGTTTGGGAAGACGGGGAAGTTTAGTCCACAGTATGTTGGTCTATACTTGGTTCAAAGAAGGGTTAGCAATGTTGCACATGAGGTGGAGTTTTCTTCTACATTGAGCTCTATTCACCCGGTGTTCCATGTTTCTATGTTGAGGAAGTATGTTGGTGATCCGTCGCAAACTGTGCCTATCAAGGATGTTGGTATTTTGGATTCTCTATCTTATGAGGATATCCCAATTGAGATCTTTGATCGATAGGTTCATTGGTTGCGTACCAAGGACGTAGCTTCAGTAAAGGTTCTATGGAGGAACCACAAGGTAGAATAGGCTACAAGGGAAACTTAAGAGAATATTAAGTCCAAGTATCCATTCTTATTTCCTATTTTGAAAAATCATGTTTAAGTTATATGTTGTGCTTAACATCTTTGTTTTTCATCTTTGTTAAAGAGAGATTGTGAATCCCTTGGTATTCTATTTTCTTTTTTAAAGATAAAAGTAAAGATGTTTGGGGGTTTAATCGTGCTAGTCACTGCCTTATTCCATTATTCGAGGATGAATGATCCATGTGGGAGAGAATTGAAACCCCCTGGGTTTTGGGCCCTTGAAATTTCTTGAGCTTTGAGCTCACTGTTCTAGTGATGAATTAACCATACGAGTCATATGGTGTTGGTATGGGTCAGGGACCCTAGTCGTTAGGTATCCAGTGGGTGGTGGTTAGGTTTTCGGTCCTGGTAATGACTTGGTGGAACAGTCATTAAGGATGGTGAAGGGTTGTTAGGATGATCCTTAATCAAATAAGTAACTTAGTGACTTGACTTGGATCTGTGTATGAGTGTCTCACAAAGAGCTGTGAGGATTGGTTACGAGTGGTGGGGTAGAGTCGTACATTGTCTATTGTCCAATCTCTTTGGGTTCTACCTTGGATATGACTAAACCATATGAGTCGTATGGTCTGGTAATGAGTGGGGTCATAGAGTTGTATGGTAGATAGTGTATAGTCTTCTAACTCACTACCTTGGTGGCGACTCAAGGGTACGATTCTTATGTTGCAGTCACGAGTCAGAGCAGTTGACTCGTAACCACCTGTGACCTTTTTATAGTTTTAAGCGGGGGCACCTTGGTCTTTTCCCACTCAAAACACTTAATAACCCATGTCCCTATAATACTTTTTGGTTATTCATTGCACACTTTATAAGATTAAACACCCTCTTTACTCTTAAAATTCTCTCAAGAAAAATTGGCTAGGGTTTCTCCAAAGTGGTCATCTAAGGGCTTAAAGATCAATTTCTCTTTGTAAATCAGTCTAATTCAGGCATGTAACTCTTCCCTCATTGTTAGTTTACTAAAATCACATATTTAAAGCGCTGTTCATGAATCATTAATGATGGTTTTGAAATCAAGGTTAAGGGGTTTTAATGCATATTATTGAATGTTGTTTTCTATGGTTTAAACTATGATTATTTGTGTTTTAATTATGGTTTACACATGTGGGTGCATGGTAATGTTGATTTAATGAATGGGTCATAGTTAAACCCCCACAATTTGATGAGTTTGGACTCAATAATGGCATGCCCTCAACCTATTTATTAAATTTTCAATGAGAATGATTTGGTCACATAGTTTGATTATTCTTGAATCTTTGCACTGCATAAATGGTTAAAGAAACATGAATTGGTTTTGGTTTGTTTCATATGGTTTTGTAAAGGCCTTGGTGTCCATTGTTTTATTATAAATGGTTTTGATTTAATTAGAAATGGTGGAATCTAATTTGGTTTAATAGTTTATATGGCATAAGGTAATAGACTTGGAAGCTATAATTTTTATATGACGATACCAATGGTTAATTCCTAATTATAAGTCTCCTTGGTAAATGGTTGATAATGTGTAGAGGATTTTATTATGGGGTTAAAGGGGGTGGTGCAGCAAAGTCGTGAAAGGTGTAGGTCCCGAGGGGACCGACACTGGAAAATCATATTTGTCGATATGATGGTGGTATTGGTGACCGTGTTCATGATGTCACACTTTATATCATAGGGAAGTACTAGTCATCCCAGGTTTTTCTTTGGTCGTGCGGCTAACACGCACTGGGGCCCTTTCAGCTGGGGGAGTTGAACCTATATAGCCCGTGGGTTCCTTTAGGATGACAAATGCTACACAGCCTTGGTTAAGGTTTTAAATGCATGTTGAACCTTGTTCCCTATCCCAGTATGCTATATATATAAATATGTATGTGATTGCATATGGTTATTAATTTGGTTTTGAAATGATGGCATTATCTTATCTTTATCCCTGAGTTACATGCTAGCATTCACTATGCTAACCATCTTTGGATGATATATCCCCATGAGATACAGGAACTAGCCATACTACCATTCTTTCTTCTTAGTGACTTGGATTCGGGGACATCTTTGAGTCACATTAAAATGATGAGCTTCCATACTCCAGAAGGCTATATTTCATGCTATGGGCTTCCTTTCATTATTGTTATTTCTTTGGTTTTGGTTTTGGATATGGTCACGGGTATGTCCCAATTAGATATATTCTATGATTTTGGTTAAAGGCTTTGTTGGAATACTATAGGCATGGGTGGTGTCAGTATTATATTAGTATTGATATTGGTATTGGCAGTGGGATTGGAAATGGATAGTTGATTGGTTGTGGTTTTAGACTTTGGTTTTAAGCTCACTATTATGTATTTAATTTACCATTATCACATGTTGTTATATGTTTGGAATTCACCCAACATGGGGGTGCAGAGCGGGTAATGATTGGGTATTGGGGGTGGTCTCTGGTCCTGGTTGGACTTGAGAGAGCCGCCACGACTAGGCCCTGGTTCTGGTTATGTCATCCAAGGTATATACATATATCAAGTGTGAACTATGCACATGATCATGAAGACCCCCACACTGGCAAATGTGGTTTTAGGTATCGGTCCCCTCTAGGGACTCCACCCTCCACAGTCTGCTACATAACCCCCTTTAAGCCCAATTAAAACACTTGCATGTAAACCCACCCATTTAACCAAGGAGTCATTTATCAAGGCATTAACAGTTTGGTATCGCCATACCAATTATGCTTGCAAGCTTGTAGAATCTTGACATTCCAGCTATCCACCAACTTGGGAGAATCCATGATCCCCATTTGACTCCCAAGTTCCAATTTAAAACCAAATCATGGCCACCAATCCTTTCAAAGAAATTTATATTCCATTAACCTTTATGCTGCAAAATAGTTTCTAAAGTGGTTAAATTATGCATATAGTCATGTTGCAAAGCCAATTTCATAAGGTGGGTTGAGTTTATTACCAATTCCAAAACCAAAATCCATAAGTTTGGGGGAATCCATGACCCCCATTCCATTTACCCTACCCATGAACCCACTGAGTTCCAAAATCCATTTATAAAGCATAAACAAATGCATGTAAACCATGAAAATACCATTTAAACAATAACCTTCCAAAACCCTCAACCCAAATTCCAAAACCAAATGTTAAAACCACATGAATATCAAACCATCTTATTCCATGATAAAATACAAGTTTAGGGAAGAGATACATGCCTGGAAAAACCAGGAATATAGAGAAAAAAACACACTTTGAGCCCTAGATGACCAACTTTTAAAAATCCTAGTTTTGTTCTTGACTTGAAAATTTGAGAGAGAATAGAGTGTTTATGTTATTTTTAATAAGTGGAAATAGGGCTAATGGAATGTTTTATGCCATGGAATAGTAGTGGGTTAAGAGAAAAAGGCCGTCGTGCCTATAATAAAATTGTGGAGGAATTTTAATTCTCAATCGCTACAGGTCACGAACGAGTCATGATCACTGGTCATGAGTCATCACCAAGACTTGTAGCATGGAAAAAAACTCAGGGCCTCCATACTGGTTTGGTCAGGAGTACTACCCTATGAATCTTGAAGTCCATTTTAAACCAAGATAGTAACCAAGGCTATCTCACTGGTGGGACTATGAGTCCCTCTTTAAGGCTCGTATTGAGTGAACATGACTTGTCAGCATATAGTCATGATCCTAATAAAAACTTAAGGAAATCTTACTATTTAGACTATGATAGGCACTATACGACTCTTAAGTAGTCTTCACGACTCAGCACCTGAGTAGTAAGCATAGTCACTGAGAAAATTCAAAGTCCAAATACCTGGGGTATTATAGAAGACTTGGTGAGCTCTTAAGTATGTTTTTATGGTGCATGTCGTCTTTTATATATAGAGTTGATTGCTTGTGGGATGGGTGATTTATCCTCTGTGGTGATTTTCTTCTTCAGCTATGTTTTGGTTTTAGTTTTGATATGATTCAGTTAGGATATATCTATTTTTGATACTAAGATCAATTGGGTATTTTTCCTTAGATCAGACTTGTTATCTCGGTTTTGGATTTGATGCCTTGGAATGACGATTTAGAGGTTAAGATAGATTTGAAGTGTGGATTCTTACCCATCTTTAGGTTTGGTTTGGGTGGTTGAGATCGAGCGATTCAGCCTTTGTATCAAGAATTTATCTTGGAATTGTAGAGATTGGGTGCAACCTTTGTTTTTAGATTTATCTCAGCTGGGATTTTATCTATTGGCTGGTAATCCTACCCCTTGTATACCTTTTTGATTTTTTTTTAGTTTAGATAGATTGTGGTTGATAGGTGTTCAGATGATAGTCTATTGGCATGATATTGGTTCCTTCATCTTTGACCTCAGGCTTTAACTTTCACTGTGATTTTAGATGACCTACTCAGCAGGTGTAGTATGCTTTATTTGGATTTAGCATGGCTTCATCCTTAGATAATGGGACCTCCTAGAATGGATTATTCAGTGGTGAGTATTTGTGCTTCAGACTCCTGGTTTTAAATTTTGAGGGTCATCGAGACCAATTGTAGCATTGGCTTAGGTTGTAGACATTTATTGTCTCCATCTGTGTGCCTAGGTAGCATCGTATAGGCTTATTCTCATGTTTTCCGTTATGAACTATAGTGGATCAGCTTCTGCTCTCTGAAGTTAGTGTGACGCAATTGTGTGGATAGGACTCGGGTGATTTTCTTCCTAGTTTGGAGTGGATAATAGGTTTCAAAAGGCAAAAAATGGTTATATTTGGATTTGGAGTTGGTTCCATGACTCATTCCTTGGTTTACCTTTATCTTGGATGAGCTTTTAATTGATTTTGTTGGTATTGGTGTGGTGTCAGTGTGTCGTGGTTCAAATTTGTGTGCATCATCCTTCCTAGATTCAGTTGGAGGCTAGTTGGTGGTGAGGTTGAGTTTTGGTTGTTTGAGAGTGAAGTGTGGAAGTTAGATAAAAAAAAGATATTTATGGCAAAATCCATTGGAAGCATCATTTCTTTTTGGAGGTTATCTAGGACGTCATGCTTGAAATATGCGACACAGTACCTCACCTCTTCGAGCTTTCGTGATATTTCTATCCATTGAATTTCATAGACAAAAGTCCTTTTAGTAATGGATATTGTAATGACCCTCCAGGTCATTTCCTTGATTTTCATACATTTTTGGCATTTTGAGCCTTCCCACATTGGCTACAAGTCATTTATGACGTGTCAAAACTCTCATTTCAATTATTGGATAGTTTGTTTGGATTTTATGCTCATTTTTCTATTGTAAAGCTTTTGTTATTTAGGATTTGATCTCAGACCAAATATCCTAGTATATGACCTTGAATGGGTATTTCAACAGTGCTATCAGCTCTAGAATGTTGATTTTAGACTAGGGGGACCTTTTGTTTAGGTCCTGTGGCTTTCGAACTCATTTTGGGCTATTGTACAGATTATATGAAAAATGAAACTATAGGTGTGGGTCCCATATTTAGTCGAAATGATCTTTGATAAAAATATTGATGGTTTCATTGAGTCTGAAACATCAAATTTGTTATGGTAGCATATTTTGCTTACACATAAGGGGTTCAAAATGAATCTCAAGCACCCATTTGAAGTCCATTCCAGACATAGAAAAATTTGGTGCATAAGGTTAATGATGCAAGCACTTAAGTGAACATAGTGTTTCTTACTCAGATACGGTGTACGCGACATGTTGTTTATTAAGCTACATTGACCATTTAGTCAATATTTGCTTAATTGATCACGGACCTCACTTAAGCGGGTATCGCTTAAGCAGTTTGGAGATCGATTAAGTGATACCCGACCCCTCATGCCAGATCACGTAAGTGATAAGTGAGTCACTTAAGCGACTATCGCCTATGCTACAGGGGGATCGCTTAAGCGAAACGTGTCACTATTTGACCCTCTTTATCCATCTAATTTGTTGTCACTTCTTCCACCATTTTTATACTAAATTGGGTAATCAAGGAGAGGAAAAGGTGGGAAATCACCCACATAAGTTAAGGTAATCTAACCTAACTCTTCTTGGTCATTTCCATTGATTTTCCCTTCAATTTTCATCCTAATTCTTGGTAAAATTCTTAGGAATTAGGACTTGAATTCCTAAACTTTGAAGGGTTGATTTGAGACCCGATTTGTGCTCCGTTTGTACTCAACTTTTGAGCATAACTTCCTTGTCCTTTGAAGGACCTAGTGATGGGTCCAATTTAGGATTCTATTCGCAGGCCCCACAAGCCCGTTCTTGATCCAAGATTTAACCCAACCCTAAATATAGAAATATGGGTCTCATTTTACTTCTAATGATGTGTATGTTATTATTTTAAGAGTGTGACGACATTCAAGATTATGGAGTGGAGATAGATAATTTATGGATGATTCAAGGTTGTGATTCTACTTTGAGGTAGGCTTCTGTCTGCTCTTTTTTTAAGATGGTGTTTTATATATGTTGCATGCTAGATAGGGATGATAGGATATGATTGTCTGTAGAACACCATCAATTAGCCTAATTTATCAATTTAGGGGTTAGAAGGGTAATTGGCCCTTAAGGTAAAATACTTATTATGCTGATAAAATCCTATTACCCTAGGTTGCTAGCACAATATACATAGCGAGACTAATAAACCCTTAGTATAAGGTTTTATATGTGACTTAGTAAATAGTGATGGTTTTCCCCAAATAATGATATGATGGTTATGTTGGATATATTCTAGGTCTCAAGGCTATTATTGTGATAGCTGTTGGATTCAAGGAAGTGTTTTATTGTTATAAAAGACATGAACATAGTTGTTAGATGTTTTGATGCTGATAATAGTATTGTTTGGATATTGGTGATGGCATGCATAGATTGGGTGCATTTGTGATCACTTAAATAGTAAATGGTACGATTTCAACTAAAATATAGTTATATAACTCTTTTTCCTAGAAAGAGATTTATTCTAACTTTTAACTTTTACAATGAATTTCTTCATAATGAGAATCATACCATCTTAGTGAGTAACTTATGAGTCTTTGAGACTAAAAATTGATGATTTGGACATTTGAATGAGATAGGTTTTGATCCACGATTTTGAACTACTATTTATCCCAATTGAGAGAGATTCTGAACCTTTTTGTACTTTATGATGATTTATTCTCGGAGTTTACCCCAAGCAATGGATTTATAGACTTATACTATTTTATCCAAGGCTCTAACTTGTATATTTTATATGTATATAGTTATATATATCTAGTACTAGACAGATTGAATTGATGATGGTATTGATGATACGAATTTTGATTCAAGTCCAGCGATTGATGATGACATTGATGATTATTGGAAACCCTAGATTAGAACTAGGTTGGTGTATACGGTCACTCTCGAACTGCCTAGGGGTCCATTCGTTTATGAGTCATCATGATAAAAAAGAGAGGTTATTGTAGGTCCTGTCTTTATAAGACGTCAAGATAGAGGAGGTATATACACTGGTTACTTTATGGTACTTCAATTGGTTATGGTATTATGGATTCTTCTTGCATTTATTTATGTATGTGCATTTCCTATCACCAGAATGTGCCTATATCTATCAGTCTTTTAAGGGTTTCATTAAAATATCCCAAAAATAGGACCCTTGAGAATTTTATTGGTTTTGACCTCTTTGGCTTGATACAACTCAAAAAATCACTTTTACCCCTTAGATATGAGTCGTGGGGTGGCAATGTGACTTACTCGTACCCTAAATAGTATAGGAGGTTTAGATACTACCCAAGGTATGACTCATATGGGTAAGAGTCGTATGGGAGCTTATGAGTGGTATAGGATAAGTTGTATAGTGTGTGTTTGAGTTATCTAGTGTAATTTGTCCACATACGGTTGCAGGATACAATTTATGTTACCACTCATACCCTTAGGTATGAGTTAGGGAGGGTAATTCATATAGAAACTAGTAGGTAAGGTCTTTTCAAGGTTGGGGTACGAGTTGGGGTGTCACTCGTACCCTTGGATACGAATGGTAAGGTGAGTCATACCCCTGGACGTGAATTGTTTTAATTTTTAAGTAAAGGGTAGTTTAGACATTTCCTACTCCTAAACCCTTATGTCCTCACATTATATAACCCTATATGGCCTTCCATAACACTTATTAAAGGATCATAACATATCAACTACTCTCTCAAACACTCTTTTAGAAGATTGGAGGCTAGGATTTCATCATATATTCTTCAAAGGACTCAAAGGCCAAGATTTTTTCCATGAATTTCATGTATCAGGCATGTAATCCTTCCCTCATTGTTATTTCAAAATAAAGGCATGTGTATTGGTTTTTAAATGTTGGTTTATGAATCTATAATGGTGGATTTTCAAAATATTGTTGAGGGTCTTTATGGATATGGTTTGTTATTGGTTTAAACTGTGTTTTTACATGTTCTTGGTAATGGTTTGCATATGTGGTTGGTTATTGGTTATAGTTTAAGTAATGGGTCTTAAGTAGTTGGATGAGGTTGATGACTTGAGGAATACAATAGTGGAAAAGTTGTGACTTATAGGTCGGAAGTTCGGGTTGAACGGAGGAACTGGGGATCTAGTCAGTCGATAGGTTAGATCATGGAGCTTGCACTTATATTTGTCCCAATATTTGTACTTTGTTGTGGGCATAAAATTGATTTCTAAATTCATGGTTTTGAATATGGATTTTGGCATAATTGAGGCTTTTGACATGATTATTCATTTAATTGGTATTCCATGGATTATGATGCATTATTCATGTTTTACTAATGTTTAAAAACTTTTTGGGATGCAAGGGAATGGTAAAAGAATTTTGGGGTACTATGGATTCCCCAAATTACTTGGTTTTGATTTTGAAAATTGTATGTCCTCAAATTGTATTTTGAAGTTGCCATTGAATATAATTTTTTTAAATGGTTTGACTACTCTTAAATCTTTTCAAGTTTTAATTCTTAAGTCAAGGGTTGTTTGGCCATTTCCTACTCCTAAACCCTTATGTCCTGACGTTATATAACCTTATATGGCCTTCCATAAAACTTGATAAAGGATCATAACATATAAAATACTCTGTCAAACACTCTCTTAGAAGATTAAAGGCTAGGGTTTCTTCATATATTCTTCAAAGAGATCAAAGGCACATTTTTCCTCCGTGAATCTTAATGTCTAAGGCATGTAATTCTACCCTCATTGTTATTTCAAAATAAAGGCATGTGTATTGTGTTTGAACGTTGGTTTATGAATCTATAATGGTGGATTTTTGAAATATTGTTGAGGGTCTTTATGCATATGGTTTGGTATAGGTTTAAACTATGTTTTTACATTTTTTGGGTAATGGTTTGCATATGTGGTTGGTTGTTGGTTATGGTTTAACTAATGGGTCTTGATTATCCCTAATTATGGTGATTTACACGTTGGTTTTGGCCTTGGCAAAGGTTTGCCCACAACATGTATGATAAAATGCCTCAAGGAACGTTTTTACTCTATTATTGAACTTTCATTGGAACTCTTGCTTGGTTTGGTTTGTTAATGGAACTTTAAATGGTTTTGGATGGTTTTTCATGGTTTTAATGGTTTAAATGATAAGAATGCTTTAAATGTTGGGATGGTTTAAAGGGTAAAGGTTTTAGAGGTGATGATTGGTCTATTTTGAAAACATACATGGAAATCCCCAAAGTGAATGCATTAACGTAATTAGTTTAAATTGTTTGGAAAGGTAAAAGGCTAAATGGTTATGCTTGTGGGGAACATAGAAGTCCCCCAAGTTGTTTAATATTGCATATGAAAGGGCACTTAAAAGTCCCCTTAACTTAAATAGTTGGCTATGGATAAATTCTTGCAAGTATGGGTGGTATGATGATACCACTGGTTATTAAATAGACTTGGTTAATAAATGGTAATTGTATTGTTTAGAAATAGTTTTAATTAGGCATTAATGGTGGGTTGTGTAGCTAAACCGGGGATGGTGGCGGTTCTAGGGGAACCAAAACTAAAAACTAAAATTTTCCGATAAGGAGGGTCCTAATGACCATGTGCGTGTGTCATATTTTATATTGGGGGATATACTATTCATCCTATGGTATATTGTCTGGTCGTGAGGCTATACGCACTAGGACCCTTTCAGCAGAGGGAGCTAAACTCATATAGCACATGGGTGGTTAGGACGGTAAATCTACACAGCCTTGGTAAAGATTTTAAGTACATGCTAAACCCGGTTCCCTTTCCCAGCATGGTTTTATATATAAATATATGGTTTATGTGCATTGGTTGGTTTACTTGGTTTTTCACAGGTTGGTATAATTTTATCCCTATCCTGAGTATATGCTAGTGTTCACCCACTAACCCATCTACTGGCGGTTGTATACCCACGTTATACCGAAACCGACCATTCTACTCCTCTTACTTAGTGATCGGATTTTTGTACAATAGATGTTGGATTGAAGTGGTGATCTTACATTATTTGGAAGGCATCTATTTAATGCCATGGTTTACTTTTCATATTTCTTGTCTTTCATAGACTTTGGTTTTTGGCTATGGTTGAGGGCATGTCCCAACTGAGTACTCTTTGGTTGGTCTAGAGGCTTTGTATGGACAACTGTGGACTTAGCTATGGTATGGATGGTTTATGTTATTTATACATACATTGTCTTGTTACTGTGGTATCTAGTTTTATGGCTTCCATATTGGTTTGGTTGGTTATTGGGTGGTTGAACTTGATTGTGTTGGTCTCAGTTATAGACTTATCCTAGAGTCACCACACGGTTGTATAAGCTATTTTTTCCTATGTTCGTACTTTATCTAACTCAAGGTATGTATTTTGTGGTTGGAGTCAAATTGGTCTAATTATTTTAAATATCTATATTGGGATCTAGGTAGCATTGGGATGGATAAGATTTTAGGTATGGGAGAACCAAATATCCTTGGTGTATATCTTCGGTGATACCCATTTGAGTGGAGTATTATCCTTATAGGTAAGGGGTGAAAGTTGATGAATATCCTTAAATTTTCTTTAGTGGTGGACTTCAAGGGAAGGTCGGGTTGCATATTCTATTGATTCTCTTCTACCAGTTAAGAGAAGTACTTTGCTTGTGTTGTAGGCATTCTTATAGCACTTATGCTTAAGGTTCATATCTTATGTTTGCCCTATTCCCTATATATGAGTCTTGACTCTACATTGTATTATTTATGGTATAAGTGGTTGTGTTTCTTTTGGTGTCTATTTCAAAGGACTCCATTTATGGTATGGTTTCGTCAGGATGATTCTCCATTATGATCTAGGTGGTTGTTATGAAGTACTTCGTGCCTTTGGTGTTGTGTCTTGTTCCGGGGTCTTGCCATAGGAGGCATGGATAATTCTATTACTTTAATTCCTTAATTACTCTCCTCATGTTAGGATAGTAGTGGCTTGGAGAGAATAATAATGTTTTGTATAGGGGAATATAGAAGTCCCTAAGTGGGGGAGAGTCTAGGATGGCTACTAAATTTAAGGTATGAAGGTGAGGTAAGGTTGTTATCATAATAAATGGTTAGGAAAGAAATAGATAGTGAAAATCCATTGTGAAATATTAAATGGTGTTAGATCTTTTGATGGATAGATCACACCGCAGGTATGTAAGCGGTAGGCTTAAATTGTTATGGTTTGTAAATGTGCCCATAGTTGTGTTGGGTTTGGTAAGGCATAGTTTTTATGAATGTTTCATGGTTTCATTGTTGCATGATTTTGGGGTTCAATCATAGGCTGGGGATTTTGGTTATAAATGGTTGGATATGGGTTTACTCATGTCCTTTACTCATAGTTTACATGTTATAATGGTGATCGAGGTGGAGTAGTGTTTTGGGATAGATGGAAGGAGTAGAGCTCGATATCTTAAGTTAGCTCATTTGTGTTTTGGATAGGCTTGAACATGAACTTGGTGGTGTATGGTTAGACTCAAGCTCTCATAGAGATGTATCTCAGTAATTTCTAAGTTGGATTGGATTTCCTCTTTAGCATAAGTTCCATTCATTCGGCATTCTATGTATTTGTGTTGGGGTAAGGTGTGGTTAGTTCCTTTGGGTTGTATTGGTATCTCGAATTCCTTGTTCTCTAGAGGGAATCTTGGATCAGTAAGTTCACCAGTTGCAAAAAAAAGGTATGGCTACAATAAAGGGTCCATGGTGGAACTAAAAGCCTGAGGAAGCCATTTAGAATACCGAAGTGGACATAGAGTCCAAGGATCTGCGTTAGTTGTTTATTCTAGAAATTCATGCGTAGGGTGTGTTTTCTTCAATACTTCTTTGTTTTCAAACTTTTTTAAAGGAGAGGATGATTCCTCTTGCATCTTTGTTTCTTAACTTAGTTAGAGGTTGGGATAAAGGTGTTGGGTGTAAATCGTGCAGGGGCTATGTGATGATCTTCTCATCTTGGGTTGCATTCTTGTCCTATATTTTGGTTGGGGAAAAGTTTGATGTGTGTTAATGTGTAACCTTTGGATTATCCTAACCCTTACCCGTCATTGTAGGATGAATGTTCCTAGTGGTAGAGACTAAAACATCCCAAAAATAGGACCTGTGAAAATTTCATTAGTTTTTTACCTCTTTGGCTTGATACGACTCCAGAGAGTCACTCGCACCCCTTAGATATGAGTCATAGGGTGGCTAGGTGATTCACTCGTACCCTAGGAAGTATAGAAGGCTTAGCTACTTCCCAAGGTATGACTCATATGGGTAAGAGTCTTATGGGAGCTTACGAGTGGAATAGGATAAGTTGTGTGGTGCACGTTTGAGTTGTCTAGTGTAATGTGTCCACCATATGGTTGGGGGATACGATTGGGGTTACCACTTGTACCCTTAGGTACGATTTAGGGAGGGTAAGCCTTATATAAACAAGTAGTTAAGGTCTTGGCAAAGTTGGGGTACGAGTTGGGGTGTCACTCGTACCCATGGATACAAATGGTAAGGTGAGTCGTACCCCTGGACGTGAATTTCTTAATTCTTAAGTCAAGGGTGGTTTGGACATTTTCTACTCCTAAACCTTTATGTCCTCACATTATATAACCCTATATGGCCTTCTATGACACATATTTTAAAGGATCATAACATATCAAATACTCTCTCAAACACTCTCTTAGAAGATTAGAGGATAGGGTTTCTTCATATGTTCTTCAAAGGGATCAAAGGCACATATTTCTTCCGTGAATCTTAATGTATAAGGCATTTAAATCTACCCTCATTGTTATTTACAAATAAAGGCATGTGTATTATGTTTTAAACGTTGGTTTATGAATCCATAATGGTGGATTTTTGAAATATTGTTGAGGGTCTTTGTGCATATGGTTGGTATTGGTTTAAATGATGTTTTTACATATTTTTGGTAATGGTTTGCATATGTGGTCGGTTGTTGGTTATGGCTTAACTAATGGGTCTTGATTAGCCCTAATTATGGTGATTTACACATTGGTTTTGGCCATGGTAAAGGTTTTCCCTCAACATGTACGATAAAATGCCTCAAAGAAAGTTTTTACTCTATTGTTGAACTTTCATTGGAACTCTTGCATGGTTTGGTTTGGTAATGGAAATTTAAATGGTTTTGGATGGTTTTTCATGGTTTTAATGGTTTAATTGATATGAATGCTTTAAATGTTGGCATGGTTTAAAGGGCAAAGGTTTTGGTGGTCATGATTGGGCTATTTCAAAAACATACATAGAAATCCCCAAAGTGAATGCATTAACGTAATTGGTTTAAATTGTTTAGAAAGGTAAAAGGCTAAATGGTTTTGCTTGTGAGGAACATGGAAGTCCCCCAAATGGTTTAATATTGTATATGGAAGAGCACTTGAAAGTCCCCTTAACCTAAATGGTTGGCTATGGATAAATGCTTGCAAGTATGGGTGGTATGACGGTACCACTAGATATTAAATAGCCTTGATTAATAAATGGTAATTGGATTTTTTGGATATTGTTTTAATTGGGCATTAATGGTGGGGTGAGTAGCTAAGCTGTGGCAGGTGGCGATGCATGGGAGACTAAAACTAGAAACTCATATTTGTCGATATGAGGGGTCTTGATAACCGTGTGTGTGTGTCATATTTTATATTAGGGGATGTACTAGTAATCCCATGGTATATTGGCTGGTCATGCGGCTACACGCACTGGATCCTTTTAGCAGGGGAAGTTGAGCCCATATGGCTCGTGGGTGGTTAGGACGGCAAAGCTACATAGCCCAGGTAAAGGTTTTAAGTGTATGCTAAACTTTATTCCCTTTCTCGACATGGATATATATTTATATAATATATATATATATATAATATATATATGTGTGTGTGTGTGTATGGTTTATGTGCATTGGTTTGTTTACTTGGTTTTTCACAGGTTGGCATAATTTTATCCCTATCCTGAGTAAAGGCTAGTGTTCACCCACTAACCTATCTACTGGTGGTAGTATACCCCATGCTATGCAGGAACCGTCCATTCTACTCCTCTTACTTAGTGATTAGATTCGGGTACAATTGATGTTGGATTAAAGTGGTGAGCTTTCATAGTTCGGAAGACATCTACTTTATGTCAAGGTTTACTTTTCATATTTTTTGTTTTTCATAGACTTTGATTTTTGGCCATGATCGGGGGCATGTCCCGACTGAGTACTCTTTGGTTGGTCTAAAGGCTTTGTATGGACAACTGTGAACTTGGGTATGGTATAGATGGTTTATATTATTTATACACACATTGGCTTATCATTATGGTATTTAGTTTTATGGCTTCCGCATTGGTTTGGTTGGTTATTGGGTGGTTGGACTTGATTGGGTTGGTCTCGGTTATAGACTTGTCCCAGAGTCACCACACGGTTGGGTACGCTATTTTTTCCTATGTACGGACTTTATCTAACTCGAGGTATGCATTTGGTGGTTGGGTTGTGTTACGAGGGTGGCTCCTGGTCCTGGTTGGGCTTGGGATTTCCCATTACTATAAGGCTCTGGTTCGGGTCATGTTATGCATAGTCATAGGTAAAGAGTATGGCTTATGGTTCATTATCTGTTGATTGAACCTTCTAGGACTTTGGTGGTGGGGGTTTATGAAAGGCCCAGGAATGTGTTGTTTGTCTGGACTAGCTGCTTAGATTATTTTGGTTATTATGGTTGGTTCGTGGCAGTTGATTATTGGACAGAATTGAGATTTGAGGTATGATTCTGATTCTTTTACCTTACAGTTATGTTATTATGCATGTTAATTCCATGGTTAGGCATTATGGATTTAGACCCTGATATTTTGATTTATTTCTTTACAGTTGATTATTTATGGTAATTATCTCACGTTTAAATGTATGTATTAGAGACCCTGATTATATTAGCACTAGTTCCTACTATGATTTAGAGGCCTAGAGATGCTAGTGTGATTACTTAGTTTGTACCCTTGAGTTATCCTTGTTATGTATGTGTATCTATCTATAGTAGTTATAGTATTACCATATATACCTTCATTATTTCATTTACTTATGTTGTATATCCATTCTTTGGCCTTGTATACTAGTATACATATCTTTCTTCTACTCTTTGTTCGTGTTTTAGCCAGTGATAAACGATATAGTTCTAGGGTCTAAGAGTATGGTTGGAATGGGGTAGCTTATCCTTATTGATTAATTAACTTATTATGTTAGTTTCTTGGATATGAATAGAATAGTTATCGTTATTGTCTCCTTCGCTTTATTATGTAATTTCCTGGATATTTGGATGTAGTTTACATTCATGCTTGCATCCTATTTATATTTGTATTATCTTTGGATCTTAGTCGGTTGTTACCTACTGAGTACCATGTATTAGTACTCATACTACACTTCTGCAGCCTGCAGATCATAGTACGGGTTCTCGCTATTGTTGTGTCCATCATGCGGAGAAGTTATTTTTCGGAGACATAGGTTGAGATCTTGGGTTCAGAGCATTGCTATTCTCCCTCCAATGTATTAGACTAATCTCTATGTTGTATTCAGAGATGGGTTGTATCAGTGTATTCATTTAGTACTTCATTTGGTAATCTTATTACATTAGAAGCTCGTGTACTGATTCCACTAGGTTTTGGGACTATCTTATGTATTTTAGTCCTTTATTTTATTTATTACTCATTCTTTCTACATTTCTCTTAGTATTCCGTTACTAGTAGTTCTGGACTACGTGTTAGCTTGCCTACTGATGGTTATAGTAGGCGCCATCATGACCTGAGAAATCAGATCGTGATAGATGCACAGTGAATACATCCTAAATCCTGGCATATTTTTTTAACCTTTATATATAGCTTGACCCACATATTATTATTGATCAGCAATGGAGATGATTTTCCCTCAAAAAAGTATCAGGTTTCAGTTTTCCTTATTTCATCGCTTTCGAGTTCTTCAGAAATTGTTGAAATCAATTTTTTATACGTTACATTCTCTCCTATTACAATCTCGTCACTCTTATATCCTTCGTACTTGGCATCAGACAACCGAACATTGAAATTTTGTAATAATTTGGAGATATTCATTATGAATCTTTCAAAATAATTAGAAGAATCAGAGAAGAAAGGAGAAGATTGTTTTTGCCAGAAAAATGAGGCTCCTTTTCTTCTGAATACCAAAATTATAACTAATTATGTATTTCTGGGGATTTTGAGTACATTACAACTGATGGTGTGAATTCCTCCTAAATAAAAAAAATCGTTATTTTTCTTTTTTAATGCACATTAACTTCATTTTAGGATATATCACTTATAAAATTATGTATCAGAAAAAACAAAATGAGGAATTTTATGTAATTTTAATTAAAATAGGAATTGGGAGTAACTAGAGGTAAATTTGTTGGAATTTATGTAAGTTTTACTTTATAAATAATTCTACAAAATGAATAAATGGGGGTTTTGTGTACTACGAAGGGTACACATGTAAATTCACTTACTTATGTCCATTTTTGCTTTCAAAAGTCCAGGTGTCCCTTTGAAAGGTCTATGAGCACCATGTGGTTTTTATATTTTTCCCCACCCTTTTGCCTTGTTCTCTCCATTGTGACACCAAAATGTTCAATTTTTAATAAAGTTATGTGGAAAACTTGATGCATGTTTGAAATTTTTCAAGTAACTTTAGAGGCCATCTTTAAAATTCAAAAAGAATTATTTACATTCCCTTGTTTGAGATGTCTCTTGTCATGAGTGTCAAAGTAGAATCCTTCCACGAATTAAACTGCTATGTATTGACTATTGTCCATTCTCTCTTTATTATGATTAAGAAATTAAATAAGTAAAATACATGTTAATTGATCATGGTTAAGTGACATGAACTCTAAATTCAAAAACATGACATACATGTTTGACTTGGTGTATACATCAGATGCATGTAAGTTTTAACCACAAAATAATGTTGCAGTGAAGCCAAAGAAACAATTTAGTGTTGTAGCTCTCAAATACAATAGGCACTCTAATTTCCCCCTTTTTGTTTACATGTTCTGGTGTATAAGAATGTAGTAGTCATCTTCCAATCATTCATAAACTACTATGAAGCAGTGTTTCATCTTATTAGCTTCTGTCTCATTTACTCATCGTTATCAGCTTAAAGAGTAACTAACTCTTTCTTTCACAACAAGCATTCCGTCACACCATTTGGTTTGGAGTCCAGCATATTAATAATGTTGGACTTATTTTCACTGTAAAGTTAAAATATTGAGATTATTTTATCTTTCATTGCACTTCACCAATCACAGACTTTTTAATTCTTAGAAAAGTATCGTCTCAATGTATTGATAAAGTTTCTTGGTATATGTTGACTTTCTATTTTTTAATTATTCAATATATAGTGTGTGTTTTCTTTCCATGTTTTTCATTTTGTTTATGTTTTATTTTTTGGTTGAATTTATACCACGAAACAATGTATTTAGCAGTTTTTATTAATAATAAAAAAAATTCAATAGGGATAAGTACAAGCAAGGAGGACTAGGCCTTATCTTACCAATCCTTGCGGTCTTCCATGCTTATCATTCGCTTCCACTTTCTCACAAAAATTTTTCTCCTAAGGGTTGTACTGCTTGGATGAGTCACATACAACCGTCTAAGGTGCAATTTGGCATATTGAAGTAGGTAGCACCTCACTATGTGACCCCTAAAATGTCATGCAAAAGCAGCATCTATAACTATAGAACTATAGAAGTCCTTGACATTAGTAAGTCTTCGTACACTAAAGCACTGTCTCTTTGATCCTCCATATGAAAGTTATTTATGAGAGAGCACAATTGAGTTGCTCGGATACCAATCAGCTTTCTCATAATAGATCAAATAATAAGCACTTGAAACTGTATCTCCTCATACGAGGAGCCTCTTGTGAATATTTTATACATTTGATTAACAGTACATTCAAATTTCAATACAAAATTTCCATTCACCTAATCAAAATGTGCATTATGATTTCCTGAAACAAGTTTTGCAAATAATAGCAACCCAATTAAATCCAAAAGAATTTATGATCTTGACATATATTACAAGACAAATTAAATTCAAAAACGAACTAAACTTGGTTGTAGGATTAGAGCAATGCTATTTTCATGTTTTAGACAAAAATCTAGAGAAAATTTTAGCACGCAAGTTCGATTACGACTTCTATTCACCAATGAATTTATACAAATACTTATACAGTTTATCCTACAATGGATAACCTTATTTTTGGTCTTCTTTTAATTCCAGAAAGACACACCTAATCCCTTAGAAGACCATTTTGATAGACAAGAAGTGGATAAATAGGGCTAGCCTACAGGTCAAGAGCTGGATAATCTTGTTGAGAAAGTGGTTGATCATAAGCTGCATCTTATGTTGGAGGAGGATATTCAATAATTGAATGGTAAGTCCGATCTAGAATATGTTAATAATTACTTGCTATAATGTAATAACCAATGTATATGCATCTATAAGTTACCTTTTTTGGCAATTCAATAAATTTATCTAATGTTTAGTTTGATTCAACACCCCACATTTTTTAATTTCTTTGCATATTTATAGTTCATGGTGTTGTGAATTTTGTTCTTGGTGAAGAAGTATTTGGGATCCTTAGGTCTCTTCAATGTTGGAAGAAATACAATTGAACTTCTAAATTTTTCTTAAATTACAATGTTCATACACTTGATCCATTTAAAGCCTGTTTCTTATGTGACAACCAACAAAAAATGTTTAGAACAATAAATTTGGTAGCTTTGCTTTCTTAGTTTCTTTTGATGGGGTGTTCATTGGTCTTGATTCGTGTAAAAGCATATAGAGATGGAAAAAAAAGCTTCATTTTGAAGGTGCTAGAGCAACAAATGTATAAACATGAATTCTTAGCATAAATCATCTTGGATTATTATCTGTGTATCCTACAACTTTATCCAACTAAAAATTTGAAATCAATTTATTACTACTAAATTATTCATGTAAGCAGATGATCAATTATTTAGTAAGCCAGAGTAAACACTTCCTTACTTCCATTTTTTCTTATAATTTTATGAAACCGTTAATTTCATGCACCATGGACGACTAAAATTAAGTAAAAAAAATTTGGCACTATTTGAAGAATGGGGTGGTGACTCAATAGGAATTTCTTTAGTAGAAGTTCAAGTGATCTTGAAAAGGTATGTTAAATTCTTTTTTCAATTAGCTTAAGTTATTTTGGACATAGTGCTGCTTCAATTACTTGTTGTACTACTTTTGATTTAAATTTCTGAATTTCAAGCTAAGCTCATTAGCTTCTGCTATGTTATATTATTAATTATATATGAATTTAACGTTAGGTTACCCACATTACTTTTTAATTCTCTTCTTTAATTTTCAAAGGCTATCGATTCTTTTCATATTCAGTTGTTACTTTTTGTTTGTTTGATATACAGAAAATTGGTAGTGTTCTTTTGAGAATTTATGATTTGAATTTTGATATTTAGTTTTGAAGAGTTAACTTTGTTGTTATACTACTCTATAAGAAATAATACTTTATGTATATTTTTAGTTCTATTTATGGTAAGTACACTATGAGTTCATCTGGATCATAAATCATAATGGTTGTGGAGGAAATACAGTGTTTAGTAATTGTAGTAATGACATTTTAGATGTTGGTCCTGTGAAATAGGTTTTTCCCTATATTGATATGCGTATAGATAAACTTACGCCACTTACGCCTGCGGAGACAGATTTAAGTTTGATGAGAACTATATCTTGAGCCTCTCGGATTGCAAGGTGAAGTGTGAGAATTCCTCGTGTGTTGTCTGCAATGACAAAAAACTTGACTACAATTTTGAGTGTGTTGTGATGGGTGTTGGTAGTTATATTTACGTTGCAATTGTTATCTAAATTTTGCATGTTTGTTCTTCTTTTCTCTAGAAAATACGTCAGTGAAACACATATTGTCAACTTTTGTTGTTACAATCTAGATTTTACTCACTTGTTGTATTAGTTGGACCACCAAGATGAACATGCTCACAACTTGTCTTTGTAGCAAGTTTTACAATCTAGTAGCACAACTTTGTTCTACATATATATATATATATATATATTGTGGAGCTTGATATGTTAATATTAGTTGATGGTACTACTCTATTTCTTTATAGTCCTAAACAATTAAAAGAAATAGGAGATAATCTTTCGATCTCTTTTGCACAAAAATATTACAAAAATGCCCCTGCTCAGCACGGGCACGAGCCATCTAGTAATTAAATTGGGTGAAAATTATCTCAAGTATACTTTTTAGATTGTTAATTACAAGTTACAACATAACTTTTCATTAATTACTAGACTTAAGAAATAATTACAAGCTATAGCAACTTTTGAGAAAAATATATTTTAATTAAATTTTTGAAAATCATTTTTTTAATATTTATTATTTGTATTATTTCCTTATATGTAGCATTTAACATTTATCACTCTTAATTAAAGATCTTGGATAATTATGGCAAGTTAATGTATCAATATTTTTTTTAATAATTAAATATCAAAGTTTGTTCATAATTTAAGGAGTTATAGATGGTAAATATATTTTTTAAAGTTAAGAACTTATTTTATACTTTTTATTAACTTGATTATACAAATTTTCATGTTTTACTGTCTTTAATTACCAATAGAAGTCTTATCTCTTTACCTTTTTAAACTTCATTTTTCCTTCTTTTAACTTTATTCTATAGAGTTTCACGTTTTACGGTATCTGTTAGGTGAATTCATACACAAGATCTTTTAAATTTTTACCAACTATCAATAAAAGTCTTCTAGTCATTCTTATTTACTCTTTTCAACTTATTTTTCCTTCTTTTTAGTATGATTATTGGTTTCCCAACATTCATTCACCGATGAGCTTGGTTTAATATCTTACACTTTTTTTTGGTTATTTCAATGTTCATTCAACTTCGGATATTGACGGGCATCGAAAAGCTGCACAGTGTTTTTAATTGGGAAGTTCTTGTGCTTATATTAGTTATTGTAGATTACATCATTTTCAACCTGACTTGATACTGGCATTTGTTGTATTTAGCTGTTATATATGATGTTTGTTGTTTGAACAAACAGATAACAAATGCCCGATTTGATATTGGCCTTTATTTGAATGTTATACATGGTATTTTTAAATGCCGATTTGATACTGGTATTTAACACCTTTGTTTGTACTCATTTATTTATTGGTTGAAAATACTATGTATTACATTCATTGTCTTTGTTCATTGAGCATTGTTTGTTATTGGTATTACATTTACTACTAATTCTACATATGAGCTATAACATTTTCGATTCCTGCATACCAAGTTACAACTACTGCACATTACTGTGCATTTCTGGAGTAGGTTGTTATTTTTTATTTTGCAATATTGTATACGTGTTCAGTTGTTAACTAATTGGCTTTAGTAATTATTTTTGAAATTATGGCGTAATATATTATAAAGATAATACACCATTATAGGCAAACATAATACATCATAAAGATATTTAACACCATTATAATCCAACATACTACATTATAAAGATAATACACTATTATAGGCAAACATAATACATTATAAAGATATTTTATTGAATATTTTTAGTCGTAATCAGTGAAAAAAAATTCACTAACTCTCAAGAATTTGATTATTTAAAATCAATAAAAATAAATATTCGTAAACACAAATTACTTTAAACAACACAAATCTTAACACTAGAGTTTATTGATCATAAACATTTTTCAAAAAAAAAAAAGAATTAACATCAAAATAAAGTAAGAGACACAGATTCCCTCTTAAGCAGGTGGTGCATGATTGTGGCAAGTCTTTTTATTGTACCCCTCACGATGACAACTACTACATGTAACCTTTGAGCGTTTACACTTGTCTTCATTTAATGTTTTTTATATTTCATAACATGATTTTTCGGAAGCTCGTTTTGAATCAGGTAGCAATACAACTTCATCCAACACTTCACGTGATATGTTTCATGTACTTTCACAAGGAAAAGGTTCAACTGGTATGACATAAGCATCTCTGAATCAACCACAGCATAAGCAAGGAGTAGTATATGACCTACATTCATAACATACTTCATATAATATACTGATTGATTAATTTTTGACAAAACAAACAAAATACATACATATAACATACCAATATTATATAACACCTGATAATTCTAATTTGATTTCCATTTCAAAAAAAAAATTAAAAAATAAGCATTACTTCTTGAATCCAACGTGCTCGCAGTGAGAATTTAACAAACCTGACGAATTTAACAAAGAATCATTAAATTCATTTTGAATGGAAAATATTTATTTTCATAAAAAATCATATTTTAAAAAAATTCTTTGAATTCGTTTAGAATGAAAAATATCCATTTTCATAAGAAAAAATTAACAAACATGATGAATCTCATCTCCCTCCATAACGTATCATGATTGAATGCAAATTAACAGAATTCATATTTGTTATCAAAAGAAATACTTGTTTTTGCTTTTATTTCAAATAATAATCATCAGCAATTTGTTAGAAGACGCCGAAATTATAATTTTTTTGTTTACTGCAGGAAATTAATCGTGTACAAAGAGGAAGGTAGTGTATGAAGTTGGAAACTCTTAATGCAAGCATTAAAATAGTAGGAAAAAAAATGATTAGAGGGATTTAGGGATGGATAAATATCAGTAATTAAGGTTAACTATATTTAAGGAAGAAAAATTGTATATTAATTGTATTAAATCTTAATTTTTCTTTTTCAGTAATTACTTTTTTGTATTTTTAACAAAACAAAAAAAAATTTAACTATTTTTTAAAAATAAAAGTTTCTATAACTTGAAAATTTAAATTTTTTGCTATAACCTGTAATAACTAATGTAATAAGTTTATATAATTAATTTCCCCTTGAATTGGCCAAGATGAATATTTGTTCAAGTTTCCTCCTAGGCCACATTTTCATCACAATATCGTTCACAAGAAGCCCATTTCACAATGGTCTTTTAGAAGCTCCGACAACTAAACGAGAAAAGTAAGTAATGCCTTTCTGGTTCTATTTCAAATGAAATTAGCTTTCCCACTAGGGGTGGGCATGGTATGGTATATACCGAATACTAGATCGAAATCAAAAAAATTTATATCTTGATATGGATGTTATGGTATTTGGTATGGTATTTAGTAGGAATTTTAAATTATTTTGGTATTTGATACGGTATTTGGTATTTATGCAATAAATACCAAAATATTGTATACCGCACTGAAGTTTTTTAATAACATATAAAACTTGTATATATATATATATATATATATTATATTTAAGATTATTAAATATATTTATATATCATCCATTAGCCAATTGAACACAAAAGTAGCTTTTATTAAGAAATAAATTTTTTGGGAAGCTTATTATTTAGGAGTATTATGCTTAAGTTTAGGTACTGTTGTTCAGAGTTTGCATCTCGGACTATTCAATCATGATTGAAATGTTATTTTTGTGTAATTGATTAGCAAAGATAGTTGTTAGCCTAACATGATTGAGACGTTTTTAAAATTTAAAGTTATAGTTTTTTTATATGAATATATGTAATTAGAAATCAAATAGAATATGGTTACCGAATTACCATACCGTAAAATACCGAAATCGAATTTAAAAATACCGAACCATACCGAACTAATTTGGTATGGTAATGGTATTGTTCTTTTAGATATCGAAAACCAAAGTTACCATACCAAAGTTTAAAATACCGTACCGTACCATGCCCACCCCTACCCAACACTGATCGAAAGTTGAAACTCTATGCAATTCAAATAATAGAAGTAGAAGGGTACATCTGATAAAATTGAAATATACAGAGAAAATTAGCATGGTCTCTGTGCAAGGATGACAGTACGCACGAATCTATAAGTGTTCCAAAATTTTTTCTTCAAACCCCCTTTTCATTTACATGATTTAATTATTTTTTTTGTGTGTGTGTGTTCTCAACTTGCAGAAGTTATATCCTATAGCTTGTTGCTTCAGCCTGGGGTTTTGTTACGAAGATTCTTTCTTTAACAATATTTATGGAATGTGATGAAATTTTAGTTTTCACAATAAAATGTGAAATACCATTATATTGGTTATTAAGCTAATTGTTCAGTGTGCAATACTGGACCGAGAAGATTAGGTCTAACAGAACTCCTTAATTTAAATGTCAAAATGCTTTGTTGAATTAGATATTTGATAGACTTATACAACGACGACATGACGATCCTACAAATATGTCAGTAAATTTTATCAACAGCCCTTAATAAGTCCGGATGGATATCTTGTGTACTTTTACTATTATTACAATTTATAACAAGTACTTTATCCGTTTCATGATAAGCAGAAGCAGAACTAGGATTTCAAACGTGTGAATTCTCAGTAAAATAAATTAATAAAAAAAGTAATACTTCAGGGATCGATCTATAATATTTTATTTACTTATTCTATTTTTTAATCTATTTACTGAATCTATGATAGTGGGTGGGACTATTGATCCGCCCTTGATGATAAGTGTTGTTTTTAGCTAGACCTGTTTCTTGAGAAAACTACCACTCTTGGAAAGTAAGAAATATTTTTTACTTACTCTTAATGAAATGTCTTAAAAAGAATGTAGTTCTATAATGGTTTCTTTATTATCAGAAAACCTATTTATTTAAACAAGAGTAAAACTAAAAAAGAAAATCAGTGCCTTCTTAATTTTGTGATACACCACTTACATTTTGGAAAAAAAAAAGATATAAATATACAATTTATTTTGAAATGACATCTTTTTATTGAAATCCCAAATAAATCCACAACTTTTGCCACAGCCTTTGCCTTTTGGTGAACAGTCTATGGTGAATATTTTGTAGTAACTTGCTCACTATGCAATAGCTCGCAAAATTCACCGAAAATATAAACTTCACTAGGTAAGACCATGCACGAGCTTATGACTGAGGCGGTGGAAGGAGACCAACATGGAAGGCATAGTTATTAAGTAAAATATATTTCATAATTTGAAATCAAAAATGTCTGAAATATACCCAAACTTTGATGAAATTTATTGTAACATGCATGAACTTTATGGGGGCCTTATGCCCCCCTCCCCCAGACTATTTATTAGCGTATTATCACCCCACCCCAGACTATTTATCAACATGTTTTACTGACATTTATTTGCACTAAACTCTTTTATTTATTTATTAATTAATAATAAATTTTATTGATTTATTGTCTTATAAACGTCACATAAATATACTAATAAATAGTTTGGAGGATCATAGGGCACGCAAAGTACAAGCATGTTACAGTAAATTTCATCAAAATTTAAATATATTTTATACTCTTTTCCCAATTTATTTTAAACGTGTGGACGATTAATTATAAAATCACACAATATTATATTCTATTAATCTTAAAAAAAGGAAATGGCGACTACAATAATGGCGGATGATATGACTAATTAGATGTGCAAAATTCTCCCTGTTATCTCCTTCATCTTTTCTTCTTCTTTTTATTCATTTTAGAGAAAAGACATAAAGTAACCTCTGAACTTATTCGATTTTTGTAAAAAAAAAACACGTTTTGCAGGCGATATATTACCTCACAAAAGTTATATAAACTATTATAAATGGGTCATTTTGATTGATTTTGAGTTATGTTTGTATTTCACGTGAATGTAAAAATCTGGCGGCAAATTCCAATTAAAAATTGGCACGTGTAATTAATTTTTAAAATTATTTTAAAAATTCATTTTTTCTTCAAAAATCTCATCTTCCCCAAATCCACCATTAAAATAGCCTTGGAGTTTAAAGAGAAAAGAACATAGTACTTCTTAACAAAATCGGCTTCATAATGCTTGACAACCAAGAGGTCAAGAATTACGTTTTACAAATCGCTACAAATGAATTTTTCCACAAATTTCACAGATGCATGAATAAAAAATACCTAATAAGAAAGAAAGAAAATAAGTGTATCTATTTAAAATTAGATTTGAATTCAAAATCTGAGCCCAAAGTCTTAAAATTGAACCACGAACGATGATCTCAATTAAATACCAAATTAAAATCTCAACCTATACCACTTTATCGGCTGAAAAAAATTATTTTTGGAGTGAGTTACTGTTGTTGGGTGTTGTCGTTGGAGAGTTGATGTCAAAAATAATTTTTAGAGTGAGTTACTGTTGTAGGGTGTTGTCGTTGGAGAGTTGATGTCGTTACTGGTTTGGGGTTAGTTCACCGGTGAAATTTTTTGGCAAAACAAAGATAGAGAGAGTTGGAGATAATGCAATGATCGGAGTTTAGATGATGGGGTTCGGTGGTTGTTTTTGGTATTAATGGCGGTGGAGATTTGATAATGAAGAGGAAGATGGTGGTTGTTTTGATATTAATGATGGTAGAGGTTAATAATGAAGAAAAAAATGGAGATGTAAATTTAATTTAATTAATTAATTTTAAAAAATGTGGCAATCACGCGCTGAACATCAGACCAAGATTGAAGATAATATCGATCTAAAATGTCCATTTATAATGGTCTATATAAGTTTTGCAGGGTAATAGGTCGCCTGCATAGTTTAAGTATTTTTTTGCAAAAGTCGGACAAGTTTAAGGGTGAAGTTATGTCTTTTTTCTTCATTTTATCATTTTATGTTGCTTGTTGTTTGTGAATGGAGCCTTGGAGTAACTCATAAAGTTGTTGTCATGTGATCGGAAGGTCACGAGTTCAAACTTTGGAAATAGCTTCTGACAAAAAAATGCAAGTCAAGGCTGCATATAATACAACTTTGTGGTGGGGCCCCTTCTTGAACCCTGAGCATAGCAGAAGTTTTAATGCATCGAGTTGCCCTTTTTTATATGTATATTTTTCTTCATGTTTGTTTATTAGTCTTATTCAATCAATGTATTTATATTTTTTTCTTTAGTCTAATATATCTCAAGTTTTAACTTAGAAAACTTGTGCTTTGCCTCAAATTGAACTTGTCCTTCGCACATCGTTGGTGCATCCCTATTTATATATATACTAGACATTGAAAGGCCCCTAATGTATGCTATTTTTTATCTCAATTTATGTGACACATATATAATTTAAATAATCAATCATTAAAATAATTTAAATTTTTAATTATTTAATTTGTAATACTTTCTCTTCTATTCCAATTTAAGTGACACTGATATAATCTCGAGAGTCAATCAAATATTTTATATCTTTTATATTTTTTAAGTTGTTAATTGTTGAATTTATAATGCTTTTAGCATAAGTTTTTAATAAGATATTAATACTTTCTCCATCTCAATTTACGTGTCTTCTCATTTTTAAATAATATATGTTACTTTGTGTCTTCCTCTATCCCATCATAATTTCTATGACACTAATATAATTTTGATAGTCAATCAAATATTTTATGTTGACACATCATTTTGTGTGTATTTTATTTTTTTATGGAATATTATTTATTTTTTAATTCTTAGATGACCATAAAAATTAATCAAGGGTAATATAATAAAATCACGATTGAAACAACGAAGCAAGCATGTTTAAATGACTTATAAAAAACTAATTAGAAGTGATAGAACAAACATACTATAAGAAATACTTGTGAAAGAAAATTAAATGAAACTCATATAAGGCATCAAGTTAATTTAAAGCATCAAGAGTTAATTTATCATTTTATGTCTAATTTATTTTTTTATTAAATATTTTTTGTTAATGCTTGATGACTTATAATAATTAATTAGGGGTGATATAGTAAAATTACTATTGAAGCAGCTGAAGAAGGTAGCACAAAACATCAAGAATTAATTAATTATTTTATTTTTATTTTATCTTTTTTATTAAATATTATTAATTTTTAATACTAAATGACTTATACTAATTAATTAGTGTGATATAGTAAAATTACGATTGAAGCAGCTGAAGTAGGCAGCACAAGCAGACATATCGAAGACGTGTCTGTTTATTGCCCTTTATCAGTAGTTAGAATATGGATGATATAGTAAAATTACGATTGAAGCAGCTCAAGCTTCGACATGCCTGCTTATTAAAATTACGATTGAAGCAGATGAAGCAGGTAGCACAAACAAGCATGTCGAAGATGTACCTGCTTATTGCCCTTTATTATTAGATAGAATAGGGATGATATAGTAAAATTACGATTGAAGAAGCTGAAGCAGGCAACACAACCAAATATGTCGAAGACGTGCCTGCTTATTGACCTTTATTATTAGTTAGAATAGCTTGTGTATGCTCTCTTTTCTTTATTTTATATTACGACAATAGTGTAAATTTTCTGCATTAACATACAAAAATATTTACACAATTCAATCGTGACTTAAAAAGGTAATTGTCAATAAAACTATTAAAATTAGTAATTTTAATACATATATAATTGTATAAGAATTTATTAAGTAGAGCTAAAATTAGTTCTGATGATTGAAAAACAAATACAAAAGAACCAACTCTTTTGGAGATATTGATTATGCTGAAACGGAGTTGCATATGTTTAGATGAATGTTGATCAAAAGATGCGAGTAGGATTTCCTTGAGAAGTTTGATTTGGAGTAAGTATGAACGGCTCAATAAAACGTGTGACCTAAAGATAAAATTTAAAAGAAAGTCTTTGTTATAAATGTATTTACATTATAGTGAATGTCTATCAAGATCTATCATGATCTACTTTGATATCTATTAGGATTTGAAGCATCTGTCTTTTACTAAGAATAGGAGTAAATTTTTTCTATAAATAGAAGGGCTTCCTTCATTGTAAATCATCCCTCAAGAGAAATAAAGAATTACTCTCTCTATTCTCTCTACTCTTCTTCTTTATTCTTTCTTGTTTTATAACACGTTATCAGCACGAGACTGTGTCAAACAAGGTGAGATTATGCCAAACAAGGTGAGATTATAAATCTTAAGGATTTCAAGGTTAGTAATTTCTTATGTTATTTATCTTTTGCTACTAATAATATAATTATTGTTGGATTTGAGGAAAAATAATTGGTTTGGAACCATTGATGTTTTAAATTTATTTCTCAAGGAAAATATTATCAAAAGGGATGAAAATATAAAAGGTGAATATGGGCCCGTTCACCTATCATGTGATATGTTGAAAAGATGTATCAATAAGATAATCACATGTACATTCATTGTCAACCTGCAGTTTGACATTCATAAAGTTGTTTGCTCAGTAAAATTAAGTTAAGAACATAATTTTTAGATTATACAATCAAGAAAGTTATCTTGATGATGATGGTTTGGCATTGAATGCCTTCGATAAATAGCTTCATCCATCGCTCTTGAGAACAAAGCTTCATGTGTTGGTCTGAAATATGATATGTTGCATACGATAACACCTGTATGCATTAGACCAATAAATTATGATTATTTCTTCCCCCTCAATTGGTTCAAGGTCATGAACCAACTATTCCATCTAATAGTTTTGATTTATGGTATACGATTAATAAATACACCATGATGCACAAAGATGGATTCCTCAAAGAAGATAGATGATGTATGTTAGTTTTCCTAACATAAAGGGGAGATTGTAAGCAACTATGAAATATATTAGAATTATCACCAGATCCTCATTCAAAAGATAATTCAAGTCAAATGCTGAAAACATTTCATATTTAAGCTGCAAGTGCTCCTATTTTGTGTCCATGAAGGACAAAGTCTATGTATGCACGAAGTATGGTAGACCAATCGGTTCCAAATGAAATAATCCTTGAAAAGGATAAGGAGCAAATAATCATAATAGGAAGGTAATGTCTTCGACATAATACTTCATGAAACCTTATGAGAGGTTCAGGTACCTGAAAATAATGAAGTGATGAGATCTCAAAATGTTATGTCACATTGTGAATCGATATAAAATGATATATCATTAATATATTTGATACAATATTGGCGCAATATTGTAAAAAATTATGAGGATCTTAATTCTACATTAGTTTAAGCATGCTGATGTAGAAACATTTATCAAGTGACATGAAAGGATGCATCTTAGTAAGTATAAAACTTATTTGATTTGCAGTCCAGATATTTGAAGATGTCACTCATGAAATGATGAATATTGTCACTTGACAAAACTTATGTGAAAATTTTTTAAGGATTCAAAATGCTTGAAGCATACAAAAGTTTTTGGGAAACTTATTTATAATCCATATATTGTATAAGCTTATAGCTTGAAAATCATTGGAACTCTTGGAGATTTTTCAAAGCAATAGATTATTTGCTGAAATTCAAAATATATCAAATTGTATTGGTTATGAAGTACCATATCTTAGTGAAATTGATGCACTCATGTACCTTGCAAATACTACAAGGCCTATATCCTTTTTGTTTAATATGTTAGCAAGGTATATTTCTACTCCTACCAGGAGACATCGAAATGGAATAAGATACATAGGCTTATTTTATTCTAAAGATTGCAGTCCCGATCTTACTGGTCATGCTGATATTGGGTACTCATCTAACCCGCATAAATCTCGATCTTAAATATGCAAGGTGTTCACATATGGGGATACTGCCATATCTTGGAGATATATAAAGCAGTCTATCATAGCCATCTCATCGAACCATGTAAGATTATACCTATTCATGAAGCAAACCGACAGTGTGTGTGGTTGAGGTCCACGATACATCTCATGCTTAAAAAATATGATTTGAAAAATGATAAAGTTTCCATATTTTTATGAAGAAAATGCATCATGCATAACACAACTTAATGGAGGATTCATAAAAGGAGATAGAATGAAGCATATTTTGTCAAAGCTTTTCTATACACGTGATCTCCAAAGGAATTGCGATATTAACATGCAACATATTCGTTCAAGTGATAAGGTAGCTGATTTATTCACCAAGTCTTCTTCAACTTCAACTTTCAAGAAGATCGGGATGCAAAGGTTCAAGGATGTTCTCATCATAGGGAGTTAATACGCGTTGTACTCTTTTTCCCTTATAAGGTTTTGTCCCAAAGGGTTTTTCTTGTAATGTTTTTAATGAGGCAACCTATATGCATATTGTTAGAGATGTGTACTCTTTTTCCTTCACTAGATTTTTTTCCCACTGAGTTTTTTTCTAGTAAGGTTTTAAGGAGGCACATTATCTATCTAGATATTCAAGGGGGAGTGTTATAAATGTATTTACATTATAGAGAATGTCTATCAAGATCTATCAAGATCTACTTTGATATCTATTAAGATTTGAAGCATCTGTCTTTTACTCAGACTAGAAGTAAATTTTCCCTATAAATAGAAGGGTTTCCTTCATTGTAAATCATCCCTCAAGAGAAATAAAGAATTACTCTCTCTATTCTGTCTACTCTTCTTGTTTATTCTTTCTTGTTTTATAACAGTCTTGTATTTATTCAATAAAATGTTAATACACTTTATTTAATATTTATCCTTATAATTTTGTTAAATGAAAGGTAGCTAAATATATTTGTTACAAAAACTATGTAGATATTTTATAAACAATAAAAATATTTTAAAATAGAAGTAAGACTTTATGACCTAATTGAATTAGCACATAAGAGTATCTTCTTCTACAAATATAACTAGTGAACTTTGCTCGCGTTTCGTGAATCTTAATAAATTCATGAAATATTTTTATCTAATATTTGAAATTTAGGAATAATAAAAAAAATAAGCACTCTACACATATTTCTATTTTTTCCATTCTTTTTATAATTACATATTTTGATGTTTTCAAATATTGTTAACAAAAAAATCATTTTTGACATTTGTATTTATAACCATAGCCTTCTTTTTGTCTCCAAAAAGTTTACAATAATATTATTTATATTTTAAATAATTTATTATACTCCGACTATATTTTATGAATATTATATTTTATTTCTCTCACTTAATATTGATATTTTTCCAGTTAAAGATATACAAGAACTTATACTTCTATTAGTTTTATCCTATTTTAACATGCCACAAAAAGAAAATGAAATGAGAAAATAGAAAAAGCTAGTACAAATAAATTATAAAAAATATATAGAGAGAATAAATTATGTCTTTCATATTGGAGGATGCTTGAATGTTGAAATTTCAACACATATATAGAGCCAATGCGCAACGAAAACATAAATAGAAATGTACCTTCAACCATTATTGCTCAAGTGATATGAAGAATCACCTTTGTCAAAACCTTTAAAAGAAAATATGCAAAAAGACACCTAAGAATCTTCTAACCTATGCCTATCAAAGTTATGCCAAACTGATGGAGTCACATGCGTATTTATTAGTAGGCTAGGGACTCTTAGGCAAATAACTTTAACCCTAGGGACTTTCATAGTTATTTCTTGCCATAAAAGAAATACCATATATAATAACTTGGAGGAATAGTAATTGACTGATTTAATACTTTACTTGGGAGACAAGGTAAATTTCTTACCAAAAATATGTGGGTCATTATTACGTAATATTCTTACATTCTCCCACTTGACCCACATTTCAAAATCAGACAATACTTTATAAGTGAAAATAAATAATATGGTCGTACACATATTCACTCAACTTAATAATCATACAAAAATTACATTATCAAGAATATATAATACAAGAATCATGGAGGTCATGCTCTTAATCAAACACTTCCTTCCATGTATTACGATGTATAATATGTTCTAAATAAAGTGTCCAATAACTTTATTAATGAGCTTAATACAAGGCATTCAGAGTCCAACTTTATTTGATCTAATGATCACTTTATAATACATGAAAATCAAAATGTGCACATTCATGTATATAAAAATAATAATGTCTAGACAAATTGTTAAAGAATATAGCAAGATTACAATGAGTTACTAAATCTCATACGGGTCACATGATCCTTGAAAACATTAGCTAGTAAACCTTTAGTCATTGGATCAGTAATCATCAAAGTAGTACTAACATGTTCAAAACTCGCATCTTGTTTCTTGAAATAATCTCTAACCATCAAATACTTTATGTCGATATGCTTACTTTCCCTTCCACTCTTATTATTATTCAAAAAGAATACTGCAGCTGAATTATCATAAAATAATTTTAATGGTCTTGCAATAAAATCGACAACTTTAAGTCCTGAAGTAAATTTCTTCAACCATAACGCCTGTGATGTAGCTTCATAGCATGCTATAAATTTTGTTTCCATTGTGGATGTTGCAACAATGGTTTGCTTAACACTTCTCTAAGACACAACATCTCCAACAAGAAGAAAAATATATCGAGAAGTAGATTTACCACTGTCTTTGCATCCAACCAAATCAGAGTCTGAATACCCAATGACTTCCAATGTGTTAGAATATCTGTATGTAAGCTTAAGATCCTTGGTTCCTTGTAAATATCTTAGAACCCTTTTTCCAGCTTTCCAATGATCAAGATGTCACGACCCAAAAATGAGGGTCATGATGGAACTTATCGCGGCATACCTTGACAAGTAAGCCTATCACCCAAACTGATACAAAAGAGAAAAAGACAGAAATATCCCAAGATAAGGCTTCTAGAATAAAGCCGAACCATATAAGTAATCATAACAATGCGAAAAGAACTTATCTAAAATATCAATCATGCCCAAAACCATGTGTCAATAGTGTAAGAATTACTAATACAATCTAGGAGTCAAATACATCAAAAAAATAACCGCAAAGGAATAATATATGTCTTCAAATACTAATAAATACATAACTACTATAGAAAGATAGAGGTGAACATCGGACGCATGAATGTCCAACCGCTACCTTGGAAGCTCCAACAATCACCCAATTCAAGCAAGCTGAGGCGCAGTCGAGCTAGGACCTACACCGAAAAGGCACAGTAGGCATGAGTACAATCCACTTGTACTCAGTTTGTATCATAGGCCGACCAAACAAAGTAGTAAATAAATCACACAAAATATATACTAAGGGCGCATCACCTGCAATCAGAAAATGTCCCACAACGGTAGCCCACACCGCCTGCACTAACATTTCTAATATATCACATATATTGCAATATTACAATAAAATAGAACACAAGTATGCATTATATCACATATAAGTAGAACAAGAGGGAACACACATATACAAGATCATAAAATACAAGTAAAAGAAGAGAAGGCAAGTACATAAATGGCAATACAACACAATATAAACACAATAAAGTAAGTGCAATGAATATGATGATGATGCATGAGGTTATCGTACAACCACCGGGATCGTCGCACAATCTCCTTATACATCTACAGAGGCAAGCCTCCTAATGCAGGATCCATGAAGGGTTCGTCAACCCATATACAATCCACATATATCATATCTTTTTTCTGTCACATTCCTCAAAAAGGTGTTAGCGGTGTTGCCAGTGTTTCTCAGATGTTTTCATGGTGGTACCAATGTTTCATGAATGAGTATGATATGAATATGTAATGCTCACAACCAATCAAAATGAATATTTCCACAATCAACTACATGATATATTTTCACAACCAACCACATGATATATTTTCACAACCAACCATAATGATTCATTTCCACAACCACGTGAACTAATATCCACTCATTATTTTCATTTTATCTATGAATTTCCACATGTATAATATGCCAATAAAGTATGAATATAATCACAATACACCAATGGTACCACATTAAGTATTTTAACAACACAATATAATTATTCACATGTATTCAAGGCTATCAATGTCACATAGGACCCCACACGGTCACACATATCACATAATATCTCAATTTTGATAATTATATCACATATAGGTCTAATAACCATTTTTCATGATTAGTTCCCACCCTTAACATGCATTTTGTACCATCATTTACTAGACAACCCAATCTAAAAAAGTTAAGCCATAACCTATCTCAAAAGTCGAAATCGGTCCGCTACACTTCGAACCCATGACCTTACTTTCCACGAACAATCTCGAACTCCACTAAAAATATCAAATATGAAATCTATGCATCAAAACAAAATCAATGACACCCAAATTGAGTACTTTTGGTTTGAGGTCAAAACGGACCCTCAAAATGGATTTTCGGAAAAGAAGGGCAAAATAGAAACTTTACTTCAAAAGCGTGTTTCCCATATTTTTAGGAACCTACATCTGAAAACCCAAGTCAAATCGAGTCATCACGAGGTTCAAATTGAAAAAAATCATTTTTAAGCTTTACCGGATAAATTTTTAAAAATCCGGGTTAAAAATAAGAATCAGAGTTGTTTTAAGGGTTAAATTGATGAAAAACTAGTAATTATAAGATAAAATATTATTCAAGAAAAAAGAAGTAAAATTGGAGTTTAAAATCAAGCCCTAAAATTTTTGAGGTTTTAAAAAATTAATCAACAAATTACTAAGAAAAGTGTGAATTCTAACCATAAATTCGTAATAAAACCAAGATATAGATGTTAATCAAGCTATCCAAGCTCCCACAAGCTTCACTTTTAAGTTACCACACTATTTTAGGATTTAACTCTCAAGAGACAAGATGGTAAATGAACAAAATAGGCCTAAAAACTGGTATAAATAGTGCAGACTTTTCTGCACAACTTTTATGAAAAAGATAATTTTTTAGTCCAATTCAGACTTCGACGAGGTGCCCGGGATTCGTTCGGAGTCCTATACATGCAAATGAACTATGCAACCATACTAAATTCAATGTTCCAAATGCGATGAAGATATCATATTTTTTTAAAAAAACATCATTTTCACAAAGTTGACCCTCGAAATTCGAAATCATAATTTTCCAAATTGAGGGTCGAAATGAGATTTAAAAGCCGTAAAATCATACTAAACATGTTAACACCCTAAAATTGACATTCCGTATCCATTGATGAAGTCATAGTTTTCATATGAGGTCGTTTAGATCAAATATGGGTCCCACACCCATATTTTTAATTTTCCAACTTTCCGATCAATAGGTCGAAATGAGCTCGGGTACACCGAGACCCGAACCAAAGGTCTACCTTGCCTAAATTCAATATTCCGGAGCTGTTGGCATAGTCCCTTAGGCCATCCGTCACACAGATTAAAAGATATCCCCGTAAATCTAAAATGAGGCTCTTGAAGCTATTAAAAGCTACAATATCACATAAATGGTATCAAAATGCATCGAAAGTTATGACAATCACTCCCACACCCAAGAAATACCATAATGCAACTACGGGGAGGGGTAAAAATGTCAAATCATACTAAATTACAAATTTCACATATTTCATTAAATTTTTAGGTCGTTACATCACCCACCAATAAAAATCTAGTTCGTTCTTGAGCTAAGACAAAGAAATAGCTGAATCAATGAAGAGATGAGAAAAAGAACCATGCATATCAGACTAAACGTCCCAAGCAGCCTCATCTGCAGGCCGATATCTCCACTAAACCTTAACCACAAGGATAACTCTAGAGCACAACTGCCTAACATCCCTAGACAAAATAGAAACTAGCTCCTCAACAAAGGACAACCACTAATATAACTGAACCGACTCACAACGAATGACACGAGACTCATCAGGAATATAGAGACGAAGCATCGAAACTTAAAAACTGGATGAACAGCTAATAGATCAGGGGGTAAAGCCAACTTATAAGTCACATCACCAACAGTACAAAGGATCTCAAATGTAATAATATACCTGGGGATAATCTTGCCCTTCTTCCCAAACCTCATTACACCCTTCATGGGTGAAACACGAAGAAAAAAATGATCACAAACACCATATATCAAGGTACGAAGTCTGCAATCAGCATAACACTTCTGCCTACTCTGAGCTGCTCTAAGTCTATCCTAAATAACTCAAACTATATCCAAAGACTCATGAAGCAAGTGCGTACCTCGAGGTCTCACCCCTAAAATATCAAACCAACCCACTGGAGAGCGATAATGACTACCATAAAATGCCTCAAAAGGAGCCATATCAATACTGGAATGGTAGCTATCATTATATGCAAACTCTGCTAAAGCCAAATGTTGCTCCTACTGGCAACCAAAATCTATCACACAAGCGCGGAGCATATCCTTTAAAACCTAGATAGTCCGTTCTAACTGGCCATCAGACTGGGGGTGACACGTTGTGCTAAGATTAACCCGAGTATAAACTCATCCTGAAATGTCTTTACAAAAATGAGATGTGAAAACAGGACCCTAATCTAAAATAATGGACACTGGCACACCATGAAGACGGACAATCTCACGAATATAGATATAGGCAAATCTCTCAACATTGAATGAGACCTTAATTGGAATAAAATAAGCTGAGTTGGTTAATTGATCCATGATGACCCAAACAACTGTTAGAATCATGAGATCATAAAGTGTATAGTGATTGGTTCCCACTTCCACTCGGGAATAGGTAATCTCTAAAGCAATCCACCAGGTCTCATATGCTCGGTCTTTACCTACTGACAACATAGGCAACAAGCAAAAAAATCTGCTATATCTCATCTCATAACACCCCACCGGTAGTGCTGCCTTAAATCACGATACATCTTAGTCACACCTGAATGGATAGAATATCTGGAACAATGGGCCTTCTCCAAGATCAACCTAGTCCAATCACCCACTCTCAGTATACAAACTCAACCCTCAATCCTTAAAACACTATCTGAATCAAGTGAGGCTTCCTAATACAAGCACAAGGAGCACCAAGAGCACAAGTTATTGACCAAGGTTCAAGCTTCGGAATTGTCAAGTAATTAAAGACCTTTTTGGAGAATTTTGAAGCCTTGGTCAAGAGAAGAAAAGAGGAAGACTTATACACTCAAGATTCATCTCAAGTAAAAGGCAAAGTTGACTTTATAGACATTTTATCATCCATTCTCATTATCTTTGATGAATATTGAAAGATTACTCTTTAGAGTGTAGTTCTTAGTCTTAGTTTAGTGTTAGCTTAGTGTAGAAACCAAAATTTGGAGTGTTTGAGTGCATTTGAAGGGTTCTTCATTTGTGTTGAATATTTGGCAAGAAAGGTGTGATTGGGGGAGTGTGAATTCCTTTGGTTCACCTAAGAATAAAGTGTTATCTATCCATGGTGAAGTGTGTCTAGTTGTTTGATACACAATTAGGTGCTAATCATTAAAGGTGGTGTATGTTTCATTATCTATCTTTACATTTATGCAATCTTCTTCTTCATCTCCTTTCTATGTGTTGTTTTTCTTTTAGATAGTATTTAAGCTATAATTTGGCATCAAAGCCTTGGTTAGGGTTGTTCCTACCTCCCTAAATCTTGGTTTTAGTGTCCTTATTAAGAAAATCTCACAAAAAAAAAGTCAAAAATCCGAAAATCTCAAAAACATTATCTGTTATCTTGTGTTGTGTTGTAGATCCAAACCTAAAAACTTAGATCTACATGATTTTACTTTTTTTTGGAAGTTTATTGTGTTATATTCTTGCTCTTTAACACCTAGGGAGTCTAGATCTACGCTTGGAACAAGATTTGGTTGATTTTGAGCCAAGACCTCCATGGATATGGCACTTTGAAGCTTTTAAGCTCTAGATTCATGTGGTATTTACATTTTGGACGTTCTTTGTTGCTTATTTTTATATATTTGAGTTCATCTTGGCCTAAGGAACATATATCTAAAAGAAAATCTAAATTTGGGGTTCATTCGATAGAGAGTCAAACTTTGGTCAACTCTTAAATATTCATCTTGTTCTTCAATCTTCATCATATCTTGTTGGAGAAGAATATTCAATAGGTTCATTTGATCCAAAATAAGGAGGAGAGAGAGTGTACAAGGTGTTTGTGAAGGAATATTACTTAGTATATTCATAGTCATCCAAAAGAAAGAAGAGACAAAGGAATAATCAAAGTACTATTCCAAGTACAATCCAAGTACAAAGTGGGGACCATTGTTTTTGAATTCATTTGAAGCTCCAAAAGTTTTTCAAACCCTTAATTTTCCCTCCCAAATGAAATTCTTCTTCTTCAAAGCTTTTCTAGGCCGACACTTGAAGTTTTGGGTTGAAAATTTTTGAAAACTCAATGTCCAATCATTGAATGCCACATCATCACTAGTCAATCGGCCAAATTGAGTTCCTAAGTAGATTTTATAGTTTCTAATTTTTTATTCTAGTTTCTTATAAGTTAATTCTATCCCTAATTAGTAAGCTAGTAAGTACCTACTAGTTTGGTAATTAGTTTAGAGTTCGTTTCTTTCGTGTCTTCACTTTTTGTGTGCTTTTCTCATTTTTTAAGTCGTAGTAATTTGTTGGTTCAAGTCCATACATCATTTTTATTTGATTCATATCAAACAAAAATTAATTCCGGACCAAGGCATATTCACCACTCATTAACTTGCCAAGTATTGCGAAGTTTTCAACACTTGTGAGACCAAGTGTGAGGTAAGATCCGAGTGTGAGTGTGGTGAGGCTTTTGAACTAAGTTATGTGTTCATTTTGTAGGTTTTCCCTTTGTTGGTTTTTTACTTAGTTGTAATGGAATCTAAAGGTACCACATCCCAACCTTTGATAAATGATGTTTTGGGAGTCTTGTTGGTTCGGTTTGATGCCTTATCTCGAGATTTAGCAAAAGTGAGTATGGATGTGGGAGATGTGAAGGGTTATGTGGGGTAAATGAAGGGTGACGTGATTAGAATTAAAGAAGGGATTGATAGAATATGTACACAAAAACCTCCACAAGTTCAAATCCCTCAAAACCAAAGATACTACACTTCCCCAAATCCAAATCCACCAACCCTAATCCATCCTCAACCAAAATCAACACCCCCTCTCCAAACCATACTAAATCGAGACCCCTCTATCCAAGTAGAAGATGAGGGAGAGTTAAGGTCCAAGGAGAATGAGTCCAAGCCTCAAGATGGAGAGAGAGTGGATGGAGAAGTACAAGAAGAATTTAAATAAAAAAGGGAAAGAAAGAGGGAAGCCACGACTTGTGAGCTTGGAAAGGGAAAAACAACTTTGATTGTGGATCATGTCCACAAAGGACCCCTGATAATCACTAACCCAAATTCTAGCACTTTTCCTAGAATTTATTCTTCTTATGTGAAGGTTCAAGATCATATGTTCTCAGAGAAGAATCCAAAAGAAGTTCCACACACACACATGGTTGATGAGTTAATGGAACCCTTAGCCGAAAGCTCCAATCTTGGAACAACTGACGAAGAAATGAATCCAAGGGGATATATTGAAATATTCCATTGTGAAGTGGAGAATGAGGGCTGCAATGATGCAAAAACAAGTGAAGAACATACTTCCCATGAACTACAAGGTAACAAAGCTATCCTCTACACTCCTAGAAACTTAAATTATTGTGATGTGGCTAGTAGTGGCCAAAGTGGTGTAGTTTCGGATATCCTTAGTGAAGAAGTGTATGAATCTTTCTTTTGTGATACTCTTGGCGTTGTTTGGTTGCATAAGGGACAAACCCTTGTTGTAAGTACGCAAGTACTAGTTAATTCTTTAGATGACAAAATTAATTTTTTTCGTAATAATAATTTGTGTCCATCTAGTGCTAGCACTTATAACTTGAATAAGGTTCCATTACCAAGTGATAATAGTATTCACACACTAGTTGACCCTTGTGAAAACCAAGGTGAGTCTATGTTGGTAGTTGAATTGCCAACAACTAGTGCGGGTGTGCAAAATGATCAATTGGGTGGAGTTGACCTTGATTTGCTAGAATGTTTAGGAGACCCGAATTGTGATTATACTTGTGCAATTGGTTTTGATTGTGGTCCCTTTTCTTCCCGTTATGGTTTGAATATGTGTGTGGGCTACTCTCTTGAAAGAGAAGGTGGTTTCATGATTGAGGACGCTAAGGTAAATGTGTTATTGCCTCTTTGGGGTGTTGCTTGTACATGTGAATCCTTGTTTGACACACTTGTGCTTAAGTTACTTGAATCTCAACTTGTGGATGCCAAGTTTATGTTTCATTTGAAAGGAAGGAGCCGTATGAGTTTGAATGACTTGATTCCATCCTTATATGCTAAGTCTTTTGAATCCATTGGCATTCTTATATATGATAGCACCTTGGATGATTTTTTTACACTTGATTTCTTCCTATACTATCTCTTTGCTTATGATGATATCCATGATAGTCTTTGATTTGTTTTATATAGGGGTAGGACATTTATTTATTGGTCCACTTGGAGTTACAATGCTACATAGATTTTGTGGACCTTTTTAGTTTCCTTATCTCGTGATGTGTATAATGAACCATGTGCTCCTAAGATTAGCTCACTACTTGAACATGAGAATAGTGTGATTAAAAACTTTCAAGTTAGTGTTGTTGCTTGTAATGATGATCTTGATGTGGAGCATAGTCCTTTAAACTTGTGTAATAAGATCCATGATATTAGTCATGTTCATAGTGACCTTGTTTATATCAAAATTGTGAGTAATGCCTTGAATGATTGTGAGCTTGGTAGCCTATAGAAAAGAGTGGGTCATTTCGGCTTAACCCCTTGTCTTTTACTCCCTTTTGACCCCAAAATACTTTTGAGATGTGAAAGTTGTACTTTTGGGTCCTTCTTAATTACTTTTGATAATGATGCTATTCATGTCTTTGGTATCCTTTATGATAAGTTTTGAATGTCGAATACCAAGGATATGTAGGTGTATGTCAAGTGTGAGCAACCATGGGTTGATGATATAAGTGTGGTACTAATACTAACTCTCCTACCAAGAGTATTGTGTGTTTGTTTTGCTCTATTTTTTATTTTGCAAGATATGAATTTGAGGACAAATTTCTTTCAAGATAGAGAGGATGATACAAGCACAAGGAGCACCAAGAGCACAAGCTATTGTCCAAGGTTCAAGCTTCGAAATTGGCAAGCAATTGAAGACCTTTTTGGAGCATTTTGAAGCCTTGGTAAAGACAAGAAAGAAGGAGGACTTATACACTCAAGAGGTACCTCAAGTCAAGGGAAAAATTGACTTTATACCCTACATTTCAACACTCAAGAGGCGCCCTTTTGTCTAGCCATCATTAAGGGTATTTTTGTCAATTGTTATGTAATAGTATAAATAGACATTTTAGCTTCAATTTTCATTAGCTTTGATGAATATTGAAAGATTACTCTTTAGAGTGTAGTTCTTAGTCTTAGTTTAGTGTTAGCTTAGTGTAGAAACCAAAATTTGGAGTGTTTGAATGCATTTGAAGGGTTCTTCATTTGTGTTGAACATTTGGCAAGAAAGGTGTGATTGAGGGAGTGTGAATTCCTTTGGTTCACCTAAGAATGAAGTGTTATCCATCCATGGTGAAGTGTGTCTAGTTTTTTGATACTCAATTAGGTGCTAATCATTAAAAGTAGTGTATGTTTCATTATCTATCTTTACATTTATGCAATCTTCTTTTCCATCTCCTTTCTGTGTTGTTTTCCTTCTAGTGTAGTTGCTTATTTTTGCTCCTTTAGTATCCATTTTCATTTTTAGATAGTATTTTAGCTATCCCTTCCTTAGCCTACCCACTCAACATCTTATATCGAATCAACCTCAATCCAACATCATCAAAGTGATGAGCTTGAATCTGCTTCATCAAAGAAGATCTAGCCTCCAAAAATGTCAAAACACGCCCAGGTATCGAAATATCAAGTCTAACCATCTGGATAGCTAAAGACTGAAACTCTAAGACCAAAGGCTTCTCCTAGGTCAAAAGATGCGTAAAGATACCCATGCTAGTCGAATTTCCGCTCAAGGCATCCGCAATCACATTTGCCTAACCCGGATGGTAGAGAATAATCAAGTCATAATCCTTAAGCAACTTATGCCAAAAATGTTGCCTCATATTAGGATCTCACTGGGTAAAGAAGTACTGAAGGCTATGATGATCTAAGAAGATCTCACAACGGACTCCATACAAGTAGTGCCTCCATGACTTCAAGGCATATACAACTGAGCACAACTCTAAATCATGCCTAGGATAATTCCACTCATGACGCTTCAACTAATGAGATGGATATGAAATTACCTTGCACTCCTGCATTAACTAACCCAACACCTGAAGCATCACAAAAGATGGTAAAACACATGCCCTCCTTGGGAAATGTCAAGATAGGAGCTAAGTCAACAAGTACTTGAGCTTTAGAAAGCTCGCATCACAAACCATCAGATCACTAAAAAGAAATCTTCTTCTGGGTCAATTTGGTCAATAGAGCTGCAATAGATGGTCAATTTGGTCAATGAAACACCTGGTTCATCAACTCCATGAATGCGGCAGAGGCATTGGTTAACCCAAAAGACATGACCAACTCATAATGACCATTTTAAGTCTGAAAAGTTGTCTTCAAAATATCCGAAGCTCTAATCCTTAACTAGTGATAACCGGACCTCAAATCAATCTTTGAAAACACTGCAACACACTAAAGCTGATCAAATAAATCATCAATGCGAGGAAGAGGATTTTTATTCTTAACTGTCACTTTATTTAACTATTGATAATCAATACACATCCGCATAGACCCATCCCTTATCTTCACAAACAAGATAGGCGTACCCTAAGGTGAAATATTAGTTCCGATAAATTCCTTATCCAACAACTCCTGTAACTGATCCTTCAGTTTCTTCAACTCTATTGGGTCCATTCTATAAGGAGATATTGAAATGGGCTTGGTTTCTGGCTTAACACCAATTTCAAAATCAATATCTTGATCCAGAGGCATACCAGGCAAGTCCGTAAGAACACATCCAAAACCTTACAAACAACACAGACAGAACCCAAGGAAGGAGGTGAAACAACACTGGTGTCACGAATATGGGCCAAGTAAAATAAACATCTCCTCTTAACCAATTTACAAGCCTGAACATAGGATATAATCCTCTTAGGATTCGAATGAAGTGCACCCTTCCAAGCTATCCTTGGCATACCAGCCAAAGCTAAAGTCTTAGTCTTAGTAAAATAAGCTAAGACAACATAATAAGGAGCCAACCAATCCTTACCCAAAATAACATCAAAATCAACCATATCTAACACAAGCATGTCTACAAAAGTCTCACACTCAGCAAAAGTCACAATACAATATCGATGCACCAAATCCACCACTAAAGAATCACCTACCCTGGAAGATACATGAATAGGCATGGAAAGAGGGTCACTAACAGAATCAAAACCCTAAGCAAAATATGCAGACACTTAGAAAAAAGTCAACCCAAGATCAAATAATAAAGATACAGGTATGAAACAAATGGGGATGATACCTATAATCACAGCATCAGAAAACTCTGCCTTAGGTTTGGAAGGTATAGCATAACACTGACCACGACCATCAGCTGCCTGGGTAGCCCTACGACCTCCACCACGAGCTCCACCATCTTTATCTCTCGCACCTCTGGTAGAGCCTCTACCTCTCACAGATGAAATAGGAGTAGATGAAATCAACTAACGAGGAGAGTTCCTGGCCACATGGCCATTCTCATCACACATATAACAACCTCTATGAACAGCCTCAACAGGAAAAGATATAATTGGGCCCAAACGACTACCCTAAATTGCTGAACTAGAAGATCCATAACCTAAATACTGTAAATCCACCACTATCCTACCATGGTATCCACAAGAACCTCTAAAATCTTTGCCTCGAGAGGTCTGACTCCTGAACTCACCAAAATGTCATGCATTCTTGACGTCTCCCTGAGATGCACTAAGAATACCCTCTGTCATCTTAGCATGATCCACAATAATCTAAAAAGAAACCCAAACACAACCATCTGAGATGAATCCAGCTAAAGAGAAACATTCAAACCCTTCACGAACTTTTGAATTTTCTTAGACTCGGTAGAAATACTATCATAGAAATATCTAAATAAGGCATGGAAGCATACCTCATACTAAATAACTGTCATAAAACCCTACTCTAAATTATCAAACTCGTCCCGCATACTCTCTCAAACTAAAAGGCATAAATCTCTCTCTATAAAAGCCTCGGTGAACTGATCCCAAATCATCTCATGAGAGTCACGGGGTCTACAGCTGACAAAAGACCTCCACTAATCTCTCTCTACATCTCTCAATAGATAAGATATAGTATAAGCTATACCATCTATACAGAATAAGTGAAACACAACTCAGAACACAAGGTTTGAAAAAACTTTGCACGATAAAAAATAAAATAAACAAAGTTCCTAAAGATATCCTATAGCCTCACGAAGATAGATACGGATGTCTATGTATCGATCTATGAGACTCTATTAGACATTTCATTCTTACACCATTGAGAGCAATGAAACCTGGTTTCTCTGATACCAATTTTTCACAACCCAAAAATAAGGGTCATGATAGCACTTATCGTGGCATACCTTGATAAGTAAGCCTATTACCCAAACTGATACAAAAGAAAAAAAGATAGAAATATCCTAAGGTAAGGCTTCTAGAATGAATCCAAAATATATAAGTAATCATAACAATGCAAAAAGAACTTATCCAAAATACCAATCATGCCCAAAACCAGGTGTTAATAGTGTAAGAACTACTATTACAATCTAGGAGTCAAATACATCAAAAATATAACCACAAAGGAATAATATATGTCTTCTAATACTAATAAATACATAACTACTATAGAAAAATAGAGGTGAACATCTGACGCCTGAATGGCCAATCGAGTTAGGACCTACACCAAAAGGGCGCAGTAGGCATGAGTACGGTCCATTTGTACTCAGTAGGTATCATAGGACGACCAAGAAAATTAGTAAAGAAAGCATACAAAATATACACTAACGGCACGTCACCTGGTATCAGAAAATATCCCAAAACGGTATCCCATACCACTTGTAGTAACAGTTTTAATTTATCACATATATTACAACATTACAACAAGATAGAACACAAGTATACATTATATCACATATAAGTAGAACAAAAGGGAACATGCATGTACAAGATCATCAAATACAAGTAAAAGAAGATAAGATAATTACATAAATGACAATACAACACTATATAAACACAATAAAGTAAGTGCAATATATATATGATGATGATGCACGAGGTCATTGCACAACCTTCAGAATTATTGCACAATTCCTGTATATACCTACGTAGGCAAGCCTCCCAATGTAGGACCTATGGGGGGTTCATCAACCCATAATAATCCAAATATATCATATTTTCTTTCCGGCATATCCCTCTAAAAGGCGTTATCAGGTGTTTCCAGTATTTCTCAGATGTTGCCACGGTGGTACAAATATTTCATGAATGAGTATGATATGAAAATGTAATACTCATAATCAATCACAATGAGTATTTCCACAACCAACTACATGATATATTTCCATAACCAACCACATGATATATTTCCACAACCAATCACAATGATACATTTCTATAATCACGTGAACCAATATCCACTCATTATTTTCATTTCATCCATGAATTTTCACATGTCTCATATGTCAATTAAGTATGAATATAATCATAATATACCAATGGTACCACATTACAAATTTTAACAACACAATACAATTATTCACGTGTATTCAAGGCTATCATTGTCACATAGGACCACACAGTCACACATATCACATAATATCTCAATTTTGACAATTACATCACATATAGGCCCCACACGGGCATAACACATAGATAACCATTTTTCATGATTAGTTCCCACCCTTAAAATGAATTTTGTACCATCATTTATTACGCAACCCAGTCTGAAATATTTCAGCCATAACCTACTTCAAAATCCAAAATCGGTCCGCTATACTTTGAACTCACGACCTTACTTTCCACGAATAATTTTGAATTCCACTAAGAATATCAAATATTATATATACATATCAAAACAAAACCAATGACACCCATATTGACTACTTTTGGTTCGAGGTCAAAACGAACCCCGGAACGGGTTTCTGAAAAAGAAGGAAAAAATTGGAACTTTACTTCAGAAATATATTCTCCATATTTTTAAGAACCTACAACTTGAAACTCAAGTCAAATAGAGTCAAAAAATGAGGTTTAAATCGAAGAAAATTTATTTTTGAGCTCTATCGGGTAAAATATTTGAAATTCGAGTTAAAATTAAGAATCGAAGTTATTTTAAGGGTTAAATTGATGAAAAATTAGTAATTATAAGATAAAAATATTATTCAAGGGAAAATAAGGAACATTGGGATTTAAAATCAAGCGTTAAGATTTTTGAGTTTTGAAAAATTAGCCATGAAATTACTAAGAAAAGTGAGAATTCTTACCTTAAATTCGTAATAAAACCAAGAAATAAATGTTAATCTAGCTTTCCAAGCTCTCACAAACTACACTTTTAAGTTACCACACTATTTTAGGGTTTAACTCTCAAGAAAAAAGATGAAAAATGAGCACAATAGGCCCAAAAATTGGTATAAATAGTGCAAATTTTTTTGCACAGCTTTTGCAAAAAAGCTGTTTTTTAGTCCAATTCAGAATTTGACGGGGTGCCCGAGATTCGTTCGGAGTCCGATACATGCAAACAAACTATGCACCCATACTAATTTTGACGTTTTGAATGCGATGGAAATATCAAATTTTCAAAAAAACATCATTTTCACAAAGTTGACCCCCGAAATCCGCAATTACAATTTTCTAAATCGAGGGTCGAAATGAGATTTCAAAGCCATAAAATCATAAAAAATATGCTAACACCCTAAAATTGACACTCCGAATTTGATGGCAAAGTCATATTTTCCATCCTAGGTTGTTTCGATCAAATATGGGTCCCACAACTATATTTTTAATTTTTCAACTTTTCGATCAATAGGTCAAAATGAGCTCAGGTGCACCGGGACCCGAACCAAAGGTCTACCTAGACTAAAATCAATATTCCAAAGCTATTGGCATAGTCCGTTTGATTATCCATTGCACGGATCAAAAGATATCCCGATAAGTCTAAAATAAGGCTCTCAAAGCCATCAAAAACCACCATATCGCATAAATGGTATCAAAATGCATCGAAAATCATGCCAATTACTCTCACACTCCAGAAATACTATAATGAAACTATTAGAAGGGGTAAAATAATCAAATCACATAAAATTACAAAATTTACATATTTCATCAATTTTTTAGGTCGTTACACCAATGATCAAGACCAGGGTTACTTTGATATCTACCAAGCATTCCTACTACAAAGGAAATATTAGGTCTAGTGTAGACCTGTTCATACATAAGGCTCCCAACAAGTGAAGCATATGGAATGCCTTTCATTTGCTTTTGTTCCAATGCATTTTGTGGGCATTGATTCGATGAGAATTTTTCATCTTTAATGATAGGTGCAGCTATAGGTGAACAGTTTTTCATTTCGTATCTTTCCAATATTCTTTCAATGTAGGCTATTTGAGATAGTCCAAGAAATCACTGAGATCTATCTCTGTGAATCTCTATGCCAATGATATATGAGGCTTCACCCATATCCTTCATTTTAAAATTTTGGATAAAAAATTATTTCGTCTCATTCAAGAACCTCAAATCATTACTAGTAAGTAAAATGTCATCCGTATATAAGACTAGAAAAATATATTTACTTCTACTTATCTTAAGGTATATACATTGATCAGTGATATTCTCCGTAAATCCGAATAAAGAAACAACATTATGAAATTTAATATACCATTTGCGGAAAGCCTGTTTTAGTCCATAGATAGATTTATTAAACTTGAAAACAAGGTGACTTTCATATCACTAAATCCTTCAGGCTGACGCATGTATACCTCTTCTTTAAGTTCTCTATTTAAGAAAATTATTTTCATGTCCATTTGATGTAGATCTTAATTAAAATGAGCTACCAATGCTATGATTATTCTGAATGAATCCTTTTTTGACACAGGAGAAAAGGTTTCAGGGTAATCAATACCTTATTTTTTAGTGAAACCCTTGTCTACAAATTTATCTTTATATCACTCAACATTACCAGATGAGTCTCTTTTGTTTTTATAAATCCATTTAGATCCTGTAGTAGAGACTCAATTTGGTAATTCAACGAGATTCCATACTTTATTTTTAGTCATGGATTCTATCTCTTCTTTTATATCATCATACCAAAGTATGGAGTTTTATTCACTCATGGCTTGTCAAAAGAAACATGGATCATCTTTTAGTCCAATATCATAATCAGACTCTTGAAGATATACAACATAGTCACTAGAAATTGCTGATTTGTGAACTCTTGAGGATTTTCTTACTTCCGCTAGTTTAGATGATCCTTCAACAATGGATTCAGGTAAAGTGAGTTGTTCTTTATGTGGCTCATCAAGTGATGATGGCTCTTGTACTTATTGCTCTTTAGGTAATTTATGAGAATTTAACTAATTTATATTTAAGTTTTCAGTATATAAAGGTACCATAAGTGGTTCCCTTATCTATTTTAGTTCCTCCACTTGAGTTGAACCACCTCCACTTACTTCATGTTCCTCAAGAAATTTAGCATTTCTAGCCTCAACAATTTTAGGAGAATGAGAAAGATAATAAAACCTAAATCCTTTAGAGTTAACCATATAGCCTATAAAGAAACCACTTATTGTTCGTCCATCCAACTTTTTTAAATGTAGATTATAAATCCTCACTTCAGTTGGACATCCCCAAAGGTGTAAGTGGCATAAACTAGGCTTTCATCCTTTAAATAATTCAAAAAGGTGTCTTGGGGACAACTTGGATGGAACTCTATTTAAAATATACACAACATTTTTTAAGGCTTCACTCCATAAAGATAAAGATAAACTTGATTTTCTAATCATGCTTTTTACCATGTCCACTAATGTTTGGTTTCTTCTTTTGGCCACACCATTTTTTATGGTGTTTATGGCATGGTATATTGTGCAATTATACCTTTTTTCAAGGAACTCAGCAAACAGACCTTTAACTTGTCCCTTTTCTGTGTACCTACCATAATATTCTCCACGCCTATCAGACCTTACAATTTTGATCTGAGCTCTAATTTATTTCTTTACTTCTTTTTTAAAAAATTTAAGAGCATCAAGTACTTCTGATTTATTAAATAAAAGCTAGAGATACATATATCTTGAATAGTCATCAATAAATGAGATAAAATATCTTTCACCATTCAAGTAAGGGGTAGGAAAAGGTCCAAAAATATCTTTATATATGATCTCAAGCAATTGAGAACTCCTTTTGGCACCATTAGTGATTTGTTGGTCTACTTACCCTTTATGCAGATCACACAAATCCCAAAGTCAGAAAAATCAAGATCTCTAAGAACTTCATCATTACCTAATCTTTTGATTCTTTCAATAGAGATATGTCCCAATTTCTTGTGCTAAAGACTTGATTAGTTCTCATTGATAATAAATTATTTAGTGCAAATTCTTTATCATGTAGAGTTATGACATTACATTCAGTTGTGGGGGACAACTCAAATTTAAATAACTTTCCATATATATTTCAAATTAATAACTTTATTGTCTTTCAAAAGATTCATTGTAGACAAATGACAATTAAAATCATAAACCGCTATGGATAGTCTAGAAAGAGAAATTAAATTCTTAAAACATGATGAAAAAAGTATTTTCTTAATCTAATTGAAAAACATCTTTTAAAAATGAGCTTATAAGTCCCCACATGTGATGCCGTCCTATTGCTAGAATAAATATTTTGTTCTCTTTTCATCGGTTTTCTTAGAGATAGAAAAATCTACATGATTTTGGCAATGTGAGTTATGGAACCAGAATCGATCCATCATGTATTATAAAAAACTTTAATGAAACTAGATTCATAACATACAAAGGTAAAATTACATTTCTTCTAGAGCCACTTCTTGTATTTCAGGCAATCTTTCTTTCAGTCTCCCCTTTTTTTTGCAGAAATGGCAAGTGTCTTTGTCAAGATTATCCTTCTTCTTCATAGGTACACTTTTTCCCTTTATTGTATTTTTCTTATCACGAGTCACTAAATTTTAACTTTTGGGTGCCTCATATTTCAACCTCTCCTCATCTTGCACACATAAATTCAAGAGCTCATTGATTGACCATTTATCTTTATGTGTATTGTAAAATATCTTGAATGGACAATATTCCGTAGGAAGAGAGTTAAGAATAAAATGCACAAGAAATGGTGTAGTCATATAAACCTCAAGGGACTTGAGTTTAGTAGAAATAATTCTAATCTCCATAATATGATCACCCACTGTACGACTTCTATCAAATGTCATACTTGAGAGCCTCTTCATAAGGGTGAGGGCTAGCGCCTTGTTAGAGCTTACAAATTGTTCATCAATTGAATTCATGTAAACTTTGACATTGTAGTTGTTAGGAATAGAAATCCAAATTCTTTGACTTATATGAGCCTTTATGAGCATTAATCTCAAGCGATTAGATCTGTCTCACCGCTCATAAAAAACCTTAGCCTCTGGCATACTTAATTTTGTGGGCTTAGATAGTTCTTCCACACACAGTGCCAGATCTAAATTCGAACACCCTAAAGTGAGAAGGGTTTTCTCCTTTCATTTAGAAACGTTGTCACCAGACAACATGATATTCGAGCATTTTCGTTAAATAGAGCAGTATGAAAAGTTATGCAAAACAAGGATATACATGTATAAGCTATGAAATACATAACCATCAAAATGAATTGCGTAAATATTGATTATTAAGTAAATTCTAAACCTTCATGTGGGTAGACATTGCAACCATGCATAGAATTACTTTGTAATACCCCGAGAAATTTTTCGTTGAAATATTGTGCGTAAACGTGTTAGGTTCTATCTTCTAGAATGAATTATAAATTTTCCATGTGGAATGTCTTATATTATGACCCACCATTACATAGAGTATTGAATAATATTTCCAATGATATGTGGATCATCCAAAATGGACACCCGAGCAACGAGTTATGAACATTTCGATCGAACCGTGAATAGTAATGAACAGTAAAACGTGCAGGAAAAAAAGTACTGAGGCTTGGCGTATTTTTTCTCCAACTTTAAAAGATCATAACTCCTTGTACATAATGATCTGGGTGATCTAATATATATCAACGGAAAGCTCTGTGATTCCTCTTTCCAAATTGGTTTCATCTAATTTTTATATCGGAATAAAAAGTTATGGTCGATCTACTTCAGCCTATCAAAAGTGAATTTTTGGGTCATCTTCAAACGATCATATCTCCTCGTACAAAATGATCTAGGTGAGTTACTATTTATCAAAGAAAATATATGAGAGTACTCTTTCTAATGAAATTGGTTTCATCCAATTTGGATATCGGAGTAAAACGTTATGATTGATCTACTTCAGACTATCAAAATAGTCCACCAAATGACAGATTCGAGAATTATTTGATCTTTTAGGGGAGTTTTGGTCATTCCCCCTCACCCAAAATCCGTCCAAACCCTATATTAAAGCCTATTAGAAGTATTATATGTTATATTTCATCAAATTCCCTCAAAAAGAAAATCCTAAGCTCCTACATCCAACTTCAAGAACCTCCAAAGTTCACCATTAATTCTGCAAATTTATTCAAGATTCCAAGTTACTAGTTCAAGAACTCCAAGAACCATCATTCAAAGGCACGATTAACATCCCAAAAATGAGTATCGATCTAAAGTTCATCATTCAAGGTATGTGGGGTTTTTCAACAAGAACAATCTTTCCTTCTTGTGCCCAAAAGTAATTTTCTTTACGAAGATATGATTTTGGAGCATGAACTTATATTATATCTTGGTTATCTTGAGATTATGATGTTTATGACTTTGAAATGTTGAATTTATATGAAATTATGACTTAAAACATGATGCTTGAAAGAAATTTACTATGATTTTGATATTTGAGTCTTTAACCCCATTTGAAATTGTGTCTTTGAGAAAATATATCCTATATGCACGTTGATGTTGAATATTTGAGATGTTTTGAATGATTTGACCTTTTGATCGTGAATGAGTTATTTTGAACTCGACTGTGAAAAAAATCTACGGTTTTATTGATTATGATAAAGGGGTAGCAAATTGGCTCCCGATGAAAATTGTTGAAGTGTTTATTGTGGATTTTCTTTAATGTGAGCCTGAGGCTGATTTAAATTTTGAGCTAAGTCCGGGAGTAATCTTTCGCACCGAGTGGGAGGTATAAAATAACCTTACTTCCCTAGAACTACGTGCCCCCATAAGACGTGAGCCTGAGACTGATTTATATAGTGATCACTAGTGTTTTTGGATTGATATTGGAAGTCCTACTCTGATGGCAAGGATAGGACGGCTCTCCCCAACGTGGGTTGGATGTTGGACTCCATGTGTCTCACATGTTTTATGTCGGTTATAGGATCTCCCAATGTGTGTGTGTGTACTCTTCTATTTGAGATGAAAACATATTTGCTTAAAAGGCTGAGTTTGAAAAAGTCATTATTCTTAAAAGATTTAAGGAATATATTCTAATGAGAATTGACATGAGAGTTTATTGTTTTGATGATTTGAAATTGAGAACGTATTGTAATGACTCACTTATTTTACTTTACATGTATTATTCATCCATGATTTTGATGATTTAATTCAAGCTAAGTGGGTCATGTATATTAGCATGCATAATTTTATAAACTGTGATGATATTAAGATATTATTTTATATATGCATGGTACCCCCATATGCTCAGTATTTTTTTATGGGACTGACCCAAATATTCGTATGTGGGCTACATTTTCTTGAAATATAGGTACAAGGTATAGTTGCCCCTTCGGATCCAGTCAGTTCGTGGTATCCAGTCAGCAGGTGATGAGTCTTTTTTATTCAAGGGCTTGGGTTAGTTATGCAGAGTTTATAGTGTTGTATTTTCTTTATTTAGTCATATTGAGTTGGGGTAGTCGAGAGTCATGACCCGGCTACCTACAGTCAGTACTAGTAGAGGCTTCATAGACAGTCAGTAGAAGTTGATGTATTTTGTTTCAATTTTGGTTGTAAAGGCAGAATTGTAATCCTGTAAACTTCCATTTTTTATCGATCAGATTTAGAAAAGAGTTAATTTCTGCTGATTTGTATGGATTTGTATTTTTATTCAGTTTCTTATGAGTTATGCCAGTATAAGGGTTAGCTTGGGGTCACTTGTGACCCTAAGAACCGTGTGACATCTCGGGGACCCGATTTTGGGGCATTACAAACTTGGTATCAGAGCACAGAGTTCAAGTGTCCTAGGGTATCTATGAAGTCATGTCTAGTAGATTCTTGCGGAAGGGTACAGAGATGTCTGTACTTTTCTTCGAGAGGCTACAGGGCATTTAGGAAATATTTCCCTTCTTTCAAGTCTAAGATCATGCTATAAAAAGGTTCTCCAAGATGCTTATATAGATTCTCATCTTACTCTATTCTGGCCAACTCTGCCTCATTTTCAAGGTATCAGAAATAGTTAAGCTTAATTTTCCATAGATAGTTATGGGATTGTAAGAGAGCTAGAAAGTATCCTGTCAGTGCTTTTGAGTTCCAAAGATTGAAGTACTTTATTCATGTTCATAGAAGTCATGAACTAAGCCTAGGTTAGATGTGCTTTCAGATTCCTCCTCAGAATCTACAATGTTAATCTATACTTCTCCCTCTATGTATTATTTTTGAGATAACATGATTCGCAAGCTCCAGTTCTTCCCCAGGTAATGCTTCTATATTTTCTAGAAGAAATTTCAAAAGTTACACAAAGGGCTTGAGAGGAGCTCTCTAGTGTGTTAAGTTCCTTAAGTTGAAAGTTGTGCCCTCATTCTTATGAGTTATTTAATTAAGACAGAGAAAGGTGTATTCTTATATCGTTGAATGTTGTGTGCCAAGTTTCTATCTCTTGTATTATGTAATCTTGTTATCATTATGTCTGTGAAAAATCAAAGTCTAGTGAAGCCGTGTGGGGCTCTTTCGATTCACTAGCATAGCTTCTTTGTTATTCATCTTATTTTCTTGTTCAAAATACAAACCAAAGTCTAGTGAAGCCGTGTTGGGCCTATTTCGATTCACTATCATAGTTACTTTGTTATTCATATAACTTTCTTGATCAAAACATAAAACCAACGTCTAGTGAAGCCGTGTGAGGCCTATTTCGATCCACTAGCAACTTGTAGTTCATCTTGTTCCTTGTGCTAGCTGAAAATGTGGGATGTGGAGGTGTAGTAGTAAGAAGGATGGTAAGTGTGATTTGTTGTGCATAAGTATAGCAAAATCCCTTTTTACATGCATTTGGGTTAATAGGAAGTGATATAGTTTGTTTGAGGTATGAAACGGGTGTTTACGGTATTTGTATGACAAAAAGTATAGGTTAGTGATGGAAGTACTCGGTGGGTAAGTGTTGTTAATCTAGGCGCTCTCCAGATTGCAAGAGGAAGTTAAGTTAAGATGTAGAGAGCTATGAACTATGTTAAGTTGTGTATAAAGGATAGATAGTAGTGACGAGTGAAAAAAGGATGTGTTAATGGATTGTGAATAAGATAGGCTATATGATTAGGACCAATTATTATTGTTATGAAGTTTAAGTGGGCTAGTTTTCATGGATGTGTTGTTTTATAATCTTCACTTGGGAGTTATGAGAGAGATGGAGTTGTAAATTATGTGAAGTGTGAGACCTTAAGTTTGAACGATTGGTGATCATGAAGTCGAATGTGACGGTTTCCGGATTAATGGTATTAGTTGCCGGAAGTGACCTAATAGGCTTGAACAGTGTACACAAGAGTTTAAGTGTAGTTGACTTGTAATTATGTTTAATATTATATTATGATGAGAAAGTTCACCCAAGATATTATGGGACTGCTTTAATTTCGAGGATTAGTGTATGTGGTGTAGTGAGTCATGCCATGGGATTGTTAGATGGATAAATACTAGTTAGATGATGGATGATGTTTTGATGGCTAAATTAAGGCGAGGCGTATGATTGGAAATGTTGAGCCTTTTAAGTGTGATTATGATTCTTATGGGTTAGAAACATAAGTTTATAGGCATGGTATTAGAGGGAGAAGACAGAAGTAGCATGGTCTATCAAAAGGTTAGAAAGTATTCAAGTCGAGCTAATAGAAATAAGAGTTGAAGCACTAGATGGTGTACATTCCGGTGATAGAGATGTTCGTTGAGATTCGAAATTAGTAAGCATTTGAGAATTTAAGTGGTGGCTTAAAGCTAAGGGGGAGATGATAGAACAAGTAGTCAAGTCAAGCTTTTACATTTTAGTAGAAGTACCAGTAAGTTGTAAATTTGTTATGAGAAAGATCGGTGCTTGACCCAATGTTATTTCAGTATTTTCAGCTATCCCAAAACCTACTCATGCTTTACATTTCAGTTCCATGATCTTAATTCATGTTCATACACGTGATGGAGAATTACATACTCTTCTAGTTTCCAAAAATGAGAAATTCTAATTCTTCTAGCAGTTGGAATCACATTCCATAAGTTATGAGCTCTAAATTCAGGGCATGCCGCCCATGAGTCATATACTTAAGTTTTACAGTATGTTTAGTTCCAGTACTCAGGTAATACTCTTATTGATCAGTGATATTCAGTTTCCGTTATGGGTGTCTTCAGTTTTGATACCTTAATGAACCCATTGTATTTGATATTTTATTCCTAAGGCCTCAATAGAGAGAGTCAAGTTATTTACATTATCCCTTCATGTTTCAGGTCTTCATGTTTTAAAATTTTGTGACCTTTTCATAAAGTCAAGCTAATGGTGTTGAGCAGTTGTCTAGAAGGGAGAGAAGATACTTCCTTATCTATGATAGAAAGTGGTGTGCTCACATCGGTGAAGTGAAGTTAGATTGAGGCTAAGTCCTTGATACATGTCGTGGTTAGTTGAAGTTTTAAATGTTTATTTGGAAAGATTGTTGTGCGTTGGTTTTATGCACTTCTATGAGGTTGTAGGAATAGTAATACAGAGTTTTTGTGTATAGTTCAATTGGTTGAGAATACTTGAGGATTATTCCCTTGAATGAAGAAGTACCAACTGTTTGGAAATTATTTCTTCTTCTACTTTTTGTGCTGCTATTATTGAGAATACTCATGGTGATGATCTTGAATCTAATAGTGAGTATATACATGAGGACACATAGTTGAAGTTAACTTGAGTGATACCTTTCTCTACTCTCCATTTGCTTTTGATTATGCTTATGCTAGTATGGAGAGTATATCTTTTGATTTAGGTGATGTGTTTTGGGGGAAAAAAGTGTTGTCTAGACCCACGTATATGGCCACTCTATCCACTTGATCCTGGTGACAAATTTGAATGTGGTTATTTTCACACACCCAACTTAATGCTTGGTATAGTTGACAAGCAAAGTTTAGATGAGGATTTTGGAATCCTTCCCTATGATAGAAGTTCTTTCTTGGGGATTTACAACCCACTTGATAGACCCAAGTTATATATGGGAGGAATTTCCAACAAATATAGGCATTCATTAAAGAAGACAAGTAAAGAAATGATCCAAGAGAATTCAACATTGTGTTTTTCCAATCTTGAACAAGGTTTCACTACTTGTTGGTCAAGGAGAGATTCTCGTCTTGAAAATACTTTGGATGGATTCCATGCTTGTGGTCCCCTTCTTTGTGAATTGTTGACAATTGGTGACCTCTTTCTTAAGGTAAGTTATTTGAAATAAAAAGGTCATATGTGCTTAAATGTTTTGATTCCGTCCTTGTGTGCATTATGTTCTATATCTTTTGAGCCAAATGGCCTTCTTGAAGATAATAGCACCTTGGATGATGCTCTTACACTTGATTGCTTTCTATACTACCTATTTGCTTATATGATATCCATTCTAGTCTTGGATTTGCTTTATGTGGAGGTAGGGAACTTATTGGTTGGTCCACTTGTTTGAATGAAAATGATATATGGATCTTGTGAACTTTAAAACCAATTGAGTCCCCACACTTTATGTGGTCTCTTAAAGAGGTGATGAAAAAATTGTGTCTTATGGATCCTAAGGTGAAGGTAGCCTTATCTTTTGGATTTAGTGTTACCATTATGACCTTTGTGGTTTCCTTATCTCTTGGTGATTCCCATAGCCAACTCCTTTGTGTATTTTTAGTAAGTTTCTAATATTTATAACAAAGGATCCTTGGTTATATCTTAAGTCTGTCCAATCTTGGCATGATGCTATGATTATTTGACCTAACCTTAACTCTCATTTCATGAGAATGTTGTATTTGTTTGTCTTTTGTTTGGTTTTACATGGTTTGGATTCGAGGTCAAAACTTTTTCAAAAATGGGAGGAAGATACAAGCCAAATTGCCTCAAACCTTTGGATGAGATACGTATGATGCTCGAGGTACTTGATGACTTCTTAGTGATATTAAAAGATGCCACATGGATGAAGATTACTATTAAGTAGGGTCAAAGGACTTTGAAGAGGCAGAAAGAGTGTAAAACGGGGCTTGAAATCCCCTTGGAAGGATTATGCTCCCAAGGCGCTTTGGATCCATTTTTTATCAGCTCTAGCATTTCAATAGCGGGTCAAAACAGCCCCTAGTGGATGTTTTCTTACATTTGGGTCAATTTTGGACCCTAATTATGTAATATTTAGCCAAACTATAAATACTTGGTAGATGGGATTATTTTAGTTAGTTTTGTTTAATAATGATGATGAAATCATGAAAACTAAATTGGGAGTGTTGAGTGCTTGGAAAAGACAAATGGTGGTTGTATGGGAGATCTGGTCCCCCTTTTGTTCAAGATAAGAGCTAGGTGCTCATAGGTAATCAATAAGGGAGGTCTTTCAGTTTGATATACCATTCGGTTGTCCTTTTGTTATCTTTTTGTGTCTATTTTCCTATCATCTATCCTTTTATCCTTTTACTTTTAGTTTGTCAATTTCATTGCTTCTTTAGTTTTTATGTTTGTTCTCGTCACTCATAGTTTGATCTGTATCATAATCCCACCATCACACTACTTAGATGAAGAAAAAAAAGATAATGAGGGGATTTAAAAGGAAAAAATGTTTTTACCTTTTTCCAAGCAGTGAAATGGGACGACGAGTTTATGATGACCTCACCAACTTACTTCGATTTGAAAAATGATAAGGAAAAATGAAATACGAACCCAAATTCTCATAACTCCAAGTTGAGGGCAGAAGTCCAAATCCTAATCGAGTAGAGAATTTTAGCCCTTTTTTCGTTCTAAAAAAACCCTCTCCCACATGAAATCGAAGTAGTATTTATAGGAAAAAATTTGGAATTGGAAAACTGATTTTGAAGATATGGGAGTGAAAACGCAGGGGTGTTTTTGGGATTTCAAATTGGAGATAAGATTTGAGGTGGCCAAAAATCATACAATACGTACGGGTTTAAATTTCAAATTGGAAAAATTCCAATGATTGAGTGCAACATTGTTGTGCAGAGCTGGATGGGTCAGGTGGGGTTCGCAATTTAATATTCTTGTATGTTGTCATTTCTCGTTATAGGTATTGGGTTTCTTTCTTTGAAATTGTTGCGGTTGTTTGATGAAAATGCTATTGTTGATATTCGTTTTCGCTGCTGGTGTTATATTGTTGTAGGTTGATATCGTTGCTTGTTGGGTAAAGGGAAGGGATGAGAGGAATTGGGTCGACGGGTTGGTTTTAAGGAGTGGGCTGGATAGGTTGGGCGAGTATTGTTGTTAGTTGGCCCAATTTTAGGAATTGGGAAAGGGAGGTTGGGTAAATTAGGAGGGTTTTGGGGTTATTTCAACAATAACCCCTACTAGATTAGGAATTAGCCATCTTATTTAATATTTGATCAAATTGAAAATCAATTGGTCCATTGCATTATCATTGTGGTCAATCTGATTTCATTCATGGCCAAATTTAATAAGTTGACTAAATTAAAATGTAATTTGACATGAATTAATACCCAATTTAATCCTGAGTTTCTTGGTTAAATAAAATCAAACAAATATTTTTCAAATAAATTATTTTGAGGACAAATTCTTTTTAAATCAAGATTTTACTCGTTTGAATTAATTTTCAAAATAACCCTTGATTAAAATCTAATTTTTTCATGAAAATAATTATTCAAGTAACACCACAACTAGATTAGCCAGAAGATGAACCACTCAAATGCCAACAACGACCTTGGCGAGGATTCTTACTGGAGCCAGATTGGCCTCCATCAGAAATCTGAAGTGTTGCCTGAACGGGTTTACTAAACTGACCCTGATGCTGATACAACTAACGCGGAGGGTACCTATCATAAGAACCACTACCTCTAAGCTGGGAGCTACTACGTCTCCTACTAAACCTACCCTAATATCGCGTCATCTTTTCCCTTCCCCCATAGGCCTCGTGATGCATCTCCTCCATAAGCTGAGCATGATCAAAAACCTTAGAAAAAGACCTAATTGGATCAACCAAACTCAATGTAGAATGCGAAGAAGAGGTCTCAATTCTCAGAAAAAGCAACAAACCCTCTTATACCCAGTAGCAAAAATAGATATAGCATGCCTAGACAACTCATGAAATCGAGACTCATACTCCATAATAGTCATGGAGCCCTACTCCAACCTTGAGAACGGATCTCTCAAATGATCCCTGAGACTGCAAGACATGTACTTTCCAAAATGATCTCAAAGAACTGGGTTCAAGTTAAAGGGGCAAATCCGTATGGACTAGAATCAAGATGAACTCTCTATCATTGTCGAGATATTAAGTCTAATTGAAATGTAGTGTAATCTATACCACAAGTCTCAACTAGGCCAAATTACGGAGCCTATCCTCACAAGAATCAAGAACTCATACTCATCCTTACTCGGTGCACCAGAAAACCTAGGATAGCCAATCTCAAGAATCTACCCAACATATTCTGCTCCTCAGCAGACATAGCAGGCTGGTAAACTACTATCTGAGTAACTACTGACACTGGAGGGACCTCAACTCTAGGAGTCGCAGCTACAAGTTCCACCCCCGCTTTAATACCACTCAGCTCTGTAGAATGAGAACCATCAGGTAGTGCACTACTAACCAATCCTAAAATCTAAACCAAGTCATCCCTGAACACTGAAGAACAAATAAACCCCTGTGATGCCTGGGCATGTCCCTGGCCCACCACTGGCTGGGGCAGTAGAATATTCAGCTCGGGAGTAGGAATAGGGTCTAGGAAAGGAACCTATCATATTTCCTAGCTGGGGACACATATCGAGGTTGTCCACGACCTCTAGGTCATCCATAAATAGAGTCAAGATCCCTAGGCTCAGTCTCGAGACCCTCATCTCATATAGCAATAGCATGTGTCCTAGCCATCTGCGAAAGAGTGAAACCAAACAAATGCTTTAGAAACCAACTCAGACTCTTAGAATGAAATAAGTGAAAGAAGTAAAGATCTCTTAAGAATGTCCTATAGCCTCCTAAAAATAGGAAATGAACGTCATTATTTTGATATGCGGCACTCTACTAGACATTTGCTCTTATACTAATGATACCGGTGAAACCTAGGCTCTGATACCAATTTGACATGACTCGATTTATGAGTCATGATGGCACCTACTCTATCCCTTAGTAGGTAAGCCAAACCATATCCCAAAGCTATATGCAATGGGCTAACTTGGTGAAAATGACCAAAAAGCAAAAAATTAACAATTAAAGACTTAAATAGCAATAATACAGTCATAAAGGTCAAATAGATCGAAAGAAAATGAATAACCATCCCAAGACTCAGTAATGTCAGTACAAGAGCTACTACAAATGAACTATGAGTATTGAATAGTCAAATATAATTTGATTCAAAGATGAAACACTAGACATAGATAAATAGAAGGAAAAAGTGTAACTCGGACTCCAAGAGCTCACCTAACTCCAAAATCAACCCCGCACAAATGTCGAATCAGTGGCGGCAACTAGTACTTTGATCTGCACCAAAAAGGTATATAAGTGTAGTATGAGTATCAAAACCATGGGTACTCAGTAGGCATCATCAATCGACTGATCTGAATCATGATATAAATACGATAAAATACAAGATAAAATAAGATAAGTCAAGGTAAAAGGAGGAAAACTGAAAATGAGCTCCGACGCCATTGTACGTAAATAAATGAATGCATATGAGATAATAACATAAATATCATACCATTATTGTTCCCCATAAGCCAATAAGTACATAAAGTAAATAACCCAATGTAGGCCCCCATAAGCTTGGAGGGTACAATCAAGGAAACTAAGCAATCGAATAGTCGTAAACCACCAAATTATCATGCCATGACAAAGAATTTATCTAAACCATATCATTTTATACGTAATTCCTAATGTTAGACTTGAATTGAAACTAAATAGTATCATCAGCATTATAAGTATTTTCCCAGACTGAACCAAAACTCATATTATCAAGATCATTATTAATTGCACGATTCAAACTGGGATTCATATTTATACACCTTATCAACGAACCATATCAACAAGACATACCGATAAACTAACCCAATAGACTATACCAATACCACATCTATTAAGTCATGTCAATAATCAAGCCTATAAGATATGGCAATAGTCATAATCATAAGTTTTTTCAATAATTGTATCTATAAGCCACCAATCATGTCTATTTATCATTTCTATATGCCACATCATATCCATTGTCCATTTATTATATCTATAAGACCTTAATCATATTGATAAGCCATATCGTTAATCACATCAACAACTATATCATTACACATGTTGATAGGCCATATCATATCTATGAGCCATTAACTATATCTATAAGCCATTAATTATGTCTATAAGACATATTATCAATCACAATGATAACTACATCATTAAGTATGTTGATAGGCCATACCATATCTATTAGTCATTAATCATATCTATAAGCTATTAATTATGTCTATAAGTAATATCATTAATCACATCGACAACTATATTATTAAGCATGTCGATAGGCCATATCATATTGATGAGCCATTAATCATATATAAGCCATTAATCGTGTATATAAGCCATACCATTAATCACATCGACAACTATATCATTAAGCATATCAATAGGATATATCATATCTATGATCCATTAATCATATATATAAGCCATTAATCATGTCTATAAGTCATATCATTAATAACATCGACAACTATATCATTAAGCATGTAGATAGGCCATATTATATTTATGAGCCATTAATCATATCTATAATCCATATCATTAATCACAATGAAAACTATATCATTAAGCATGTCGATAGGTCATATCATAACTATAAGCCACTAATCATATTTATAAGCCATTAATCATATCTATAAGTTATATCATTAATCACATCAACAATTAGTCATTAAGCATGTTGATTGGCCATATCATTAATCATATCTAGAAGTCATATCAGTAATCGTGCATATATAAGCCATATCATTAGTCATATCAATAAATCATATTATTAATCATGTATATACACAATATTATTAGTGATACCCAAAATTAACATCAATTCTTCAATATCTAACTAACATACTCAATAAATATATTCACTCTCCTAAAGTCCTAAACTGAACATTAATAAAGGTATAACATGCTCAAATAAATCTACAAATTTATCACAAGCCTTGGCCTATGGTGGGTCGTAGGGACCTACTTTTAATGCTAGAATTTTGTTTAGAAGAATTCTACTCAGACTAGGATAAGGTATCTAAGTTCGTTTATAGATGTTGAATAAGTCATAAATAGCCCTATGAAAGTAATCCTTCCCAAACATGAACAACTAGTAAATCCCACCTAAAATAATAGCAACTAAGGCAATTTCCCCTAACATAAGAAACTAAGACCAACTCCACCCTAACATGAGTGACTAAGACAATCTCACCTAGCTTAAGCAACTAACGCATTCCAATTCTAAACCTAAACCACAAACCCAAATTCACCTAAGACATAAGTAACGAAGCTAATTACTCCAAATTTACTATTTTAAGATAGCCTAAATGGTTCAACTAATCCAAATATTCTTATTCATACCTCGAACACCTAAATCCCACCTTATATATAGCATAATATGATAAGCATACTACGAGAGAGCGGAATCTATGAAGAAGGTAAACCTAGCCTACTTGGGCGCTAAAGAAAAGCCCAAAGAAATCACCAAATTATTGATTTCCTTTTTCGAGAAGCTTCTGCAAGGTGCCACACAATCAAAATCACAATCTACTCATCAAATGAGAACAATGATACCCATATTGCACTATTATACTTCAGGTTCAAAATTATTTAAAAGTCTATTTGAAATTAAACATTCAAAACCAACACAACATCCCTTTGTGCTCACAGAACATTTACCCCAAAATGGGTGAACTACGAGTTATAGTGGTGCTAAAATTAAGTAGCCAAGCTTTTAGGGATTTTTGCAAAAGTTTGGAGAAATCAAACATGAAAATAATGGAATCTTACCGCAAATTTAATGAAATATCGCATAAATTAATGATATTAAAACTCCATAATAACCCACAATTGATTCTTGCAAGAACTCCCACTATTTAGGATTTAAGATTCTAGAGAATGGATGAAAATGGTGAAAAATTAGGCTAAGTGGGTATTTATGCCCTTCCCAGGTACACGAGTATCACTTAAAAAAAAATTTGGTCACTTAGTGATGCATGTGAATTAGCACGCCTACCGCTTATGCGATCATTAGATCCACACAATATCTGGTTGCCTGGGCCAATGTTCCGTATGTGATATAAGTATCTCTTACACGACAGTGCCTACGCTGTCAAGCTATCCTCTTAAGCGACAAAAGTTTTCGCTTAAGCGATAATTGTTGGGGGTTTGGAAGATTACTTAAGCAATCAGAGGCATCATTGAAGTAATGCACCAACACTAGCTGAGAGTTGAAGAAATTTTAAATCACTACCAACCCCTCGGGATTCATCCAAAATTTTGTATACGCAAATGGACTATGCTACTCTACCAAATTCGATATTTCTAACTCAATGGCACAGTTAAAATATGTATCCAAGATCGTTTCAATGAAAAGAGGATCCCACACCTACTGGCCATTTTTCTTAACTGTCAACCAGTAGCCAAAAATGAGTTTGGGAGCCTCGAGACCCAAACTAAGGGTCCGCATAACCTAAAATCCATGTTCCAAAAATATTAGAATGGTCAGAATTTATATATGAGGGTTTTTTACTGAATTTTTGCCTGGTAGCCAATTTGAACCAGCGAATGCTTCAAAATCGGGAATTGGCTCTAAATAACAAATGAACTGCCAGTGACTAAATTATCAGTTCCATCAAGTTATAAATGACTTGGGGCAACTATTGGAAAGCTCTAAAGGGCAGAAATAGGAGAAAATATAGAAAATGACCTAAAGGGTCATTACAATTATTGTCTTATAGTAGTCACGTGCAATGTATCAAAGCAACTTTTTTTGGTATGAAACTGTATTGGGCAAAAAAAAAATTCCTCTCCAAGAAAATCATAAAAATAATTGAGGTTGTATGTAGGTAATTCTTTTGGACTGGTTCGGGCCTGGTATCAAAGAAACCACTAGTTTCAGGGGGAAATTTGTCAATACAAAGCAGTAAAAGTTCTAAATTAACGCGCCCCATTTTCCCAAAAAGGTGAGATTCATTGTGACAACTTTTTTTGGATATTTTAAAAGAGAAGAGTCATCACCTAATGAATTATGGTGTGTTAGGGCACCATTCTAAACTAATTACAAACTTATTTTATTATTATTTAGTCTACGTCATCAAAAATTGGGTAAGGGTTCAGGTTACCTCGAAAGAAAGGTGTTAGGTACCTCTCGATGTCTACAATTATGCATGCCAACTGAATCCATATGTTATGTGGGGGAATTCTATGTGATAAACAAAATTCAATTATTTTCTTATTAACTTAATATTAACTAAGTATTTAAGAATGGACAAATAATTATTTATCTAATTAATATAGGCCTAAGTGATAAAGGATTAGGGAAAAGATCTTATTCATTAATAAAGCATTCATGAAAATAAAAATATAAATAAAGATACTAGATAAGAGAGAAGAGAGAAATGACAAAATGATATAGTCAAAGAATTTACCAAAACTACCCCAAAGAATCAAAATACTCAAAAAAAGACTGATTCAGAAGATTTGAACAAGGGGTTGATTTTATCCTATTCGGATCAATGCCTGACTTATTAATGGATGACAATGTCTTAGATGGCATTGTCATATTCTGCTTAGGTCAACTTCAATCATTTCCCTCTATCAACCGACGTAGTGTGGTTATTAAGTTGTTATTAAGCCTAGAGGCGCAATAAAGAAAATATTAAAACTAACTTTCCCTAAAATGCCTACTTGTCCCAACTAAATGTCCAAGAGGCATTGGATAGTTTATTTTAGATAAAGATCCAGACATAAGGAAAACCTTAAGCTGTCTAATTAGACTCGGAATTAGCGTCATACAAAACAAACAAAACTTAACAAGTAGCACATATCGATTTTAAATAAGCCTCTTAATTAATTAAAGTTAATTAAGTGATAAGCATGCTGAAAAATGATAAGTCATTTTTATATAATTAAACCTACATGCATAATATCTAGTGGCTGGCCATTATAAGGCATGATAAAAAATAGCATAACTTGTATGTATAGTGTCTAGACGTAGATACTAACTAAACATACTGGAAATTAGTTTAAACATGCTGGTGTTAATCTAAATGTTCAGGAAATTAATTTAAGTATTCAGGAAATTAATTTAAATAAGTCGGAAACTAATTTAAATATGTAGGAAATAAATTCAAATATGCAGGAAATTGATTAAAGTATGCAGAAAATTCATTAAGATGTGCAAAAAATTAATAAAAATATGCAAAAAATCTATATATAATAAAGGAGAGTAGTCTAACATGAGGTTATGCCAAGTGACATCTTGAGAACTAGAATTTTACAGTAAAACCTATTTTGTTGATTATTAATTAATTCATATTTCTATCATATCTATATATAAAATAAAGGAGATTAGTCTAGCATGAGGTTATGCCAAGTGACATCTTGAGAACTAGCATTTTACAATTAAAACCTATTTTGTTGATTATTAATTAATTCATATATATATATATATATATATATATATATATATATAATAAGGAAAGTAGTCTAGCATAAGGTTATGCCAAATGATATCTTGCGAACTGCTCCCTCTGCCCCATTTTATATGTTGTCATTTAACCTGGCACAGAGTTTAAGAAATAAATGATGACTTTGTGAAGTTTATAAAATTGTCCCTCTTAAAGTTGGTTTTTAATTGTCTTTTCTTATAAAGTCGGACCCACTAAGGATAAAATGGAAATGATGCGATTAAATAATTACCAAATAAGGAAAGATGATATTCTTTTGGAGCCGGACCAAAAAAAATGGAGACACATAAAATGGGATAGAGGGAGTAGCATTTTACAGCAAAAACTTATTTTGTTGATTATTAGTTAATTCATATTCCTCTCTAACTGAGCTGACCGTCGCACTTTTTAAACCATAGGAATCCTTTTAGGAGCATTATAGGCTAATGAAGCATGGGGTCGTATTGAAATTAGGACCCAAAAAAAAACTTGGGCATTTATTACATAGATCGTATTTGCAATTTATTTACATACTTGAACACATAGAAATTTGCAAGGCGCAAATTCTGCAATTGTAGCTTCTATAGGCTTTCTTATAATTTGGATATGCTTGTATGGGTTCAATCTATTAGGAATAGGTTTACATAGTTATGGTTCTTTTCCATCAATATTTAATTGAATTCAAGACAAGTTATTACAAATATAAGAGTGGGTGATGCATTGTATGAACCAACATGTGAACCATGTTAATCATCAATACAATATTTGATTCACATAGTTTTCCACCATATGTAGTTCAATTTCATTATTTTTATATAGAAATAAAAGAAGGTGGACCCCCTCTCTATCGAAAGAAATGAGATTATCGCAGATACATATATTAATTAACCAAATTTGAATGATGTAGAGGCAATAAAGAAAGCCACATAAGTGAATATATAACCTACAGAAAAGTGAGATAATCCAACCAATATTGCTTGTACAATTGAAAGGTCCACTGGTTTATATCTCCAGTGAATTAAATTGGCCAAATGTCTTCATTCATGAGCCCATGCTAAAGTTTCAATAAATTTTTTCCAATATCCACGCCAAAAAATTAAGTACATAAATCCAGCAGAATTTGAAAGAGCGGGGTCTTACTTATTGAGGGGGGATAAAAGACAAATAAAGGGATCAAAGGGCTTTACGATCAAAGAAAGAGAAGGGACGTGGCTGGTGTGTCACTGGGTCGGTGGAGGAACCCAAATGAAGGGGGATGACCCACAAAATTCACATTATAAATTGCCAATATGAATACAAATGAAATCTTAAATTGCGTATAGAAAGAAAATGACCCACGTGTATTCTCAGAGTTGAGGATATGAATAATGACTTTTTGGTCCCTTTCGTCCAGTGGTTAGGACATCGTATGTGTGTGTATATACATATATAGGAGATTAGTATAGCATGAGGTTATGTCAAGTTGCATCTTGAAACAAGGATTATACAACAAAAATCAATTTTGCTGACCATTAATTTATTCATATTTTTTTCATATTTATGTATATAATAAATGAGAGTAGTCTAGCATGAGTTTATGCCAAGTGGCATCTTGAACTAGAATTTTACAACCAAAACCTATTTTGTTGATTATTAATTAATTCATATTTATTTCATATTATATATATAATAAAGGAGAGTAGTCTAACATTAGGTTATGCCAAGTGATATCATGAGAACTACCATTTTAAAAAAAAACCTATTTTATTGATTGTTAATTAATTCAGATTTATTTTATAGCTATATAAATAATAAAGAAGATTAGTCTAGCATGAGGTTATGTCAAGTGGGATATTGAGAACTAGCATTTTACAATAAAAACCTATTTTGTTGAGTATTAATTAATTCATATTTATTTCATATATGTGTATATAATAAAGGAGAGTAGTCTAACATGAGGTTATGCCAAGTGGCATTTTGAGAACTAGCATTTTACAATAAAAACCTATTTTTTTATTGTTAATTAGTTCATATTAATTTCATATCTATATATATAATAAAGGAGAGTAGTCTATCATGAGGTTATGCCAAATGACATCTTGAGTACTAGCTTTTTACAATAAAAAAACTATTTTTTTGTTGATTATTAATTAATTCATATTTATTTCATATCTAAATATGTAATAAGGGAGAATAGTCTAACATGAGGTTATGCCAAGTGGCATCTTGATAACTAGCATTTTACAACAAAAACCTATTTTCTTTATTGTTAATTAATTCATATTTATTTCATATCTATATATAATAAAGGAGAGTAGTCTAGCATGAGGTTACATTAAGTGGCATCTTAAGAATGAGCATTTTATAAGAAAAACCTATTTTTTTATTATTAATTAATTCATATTTATTATATATATATATATAAAGAAGAGTAGTCTAACACATGGTTATGCCAAGTGGCTTTTTGAGAAGTAGCATTTTATAACAAAAAACTATTTGTTTTGATTGTTAACTAATTAATATTTATTTCATATCTATATATATAATAAAAGAGAGTAGTCTAGTATGAAGTTATGTGAAGTAACATCTTGAGAACTAGAATTTTACAACAAAAACCTATTTTATTGATTATTAATTAATTCATATTTATTTCATATTTATATATATAATAAAGGTGAGTAGTCTAATATGAGGTTATGCCAAGTGGCATCTTGAGAACTAGTATTTTACAATAAAACCTTTTTTTATTGGAGTTGCCTTCCAACTTGAGCTCCATTCACCCGGTGTTTCATGTTTTGATGTTGTGGAAGTGTGTGGGTGATCTTTTGATGGTTGTTCCTTTGGAAAAGGTGGATATTTTGATTTCCATGCCTTACAAAGAGGTCCCGATTGAGATTTTGGATCGAAAACTCTGTCGGTTGTAGACTACGGATATGGCTTCGGTAAAGGTTCTTTAGAGGAACCAAAAGGATGAGGAAGCTACTTGGGAAGCCGAGGAGGACATGAAGTTCAAGTATCAGTTCTTGTTTCTCATTCCGTATAATCGTGCTGGAGGTATGTTTATTCCTTAACATCTCTGTTTTCTGACTTTGTTAAGGTAAATGGTTATTTCCTTGGCATTTTTTGTTGTCTTTGTTAAAAGTAAGTGTGGTTGTATTTGGAGTCAAATCATGCTAACAAATACTTTTTACTATTATTCGAGGATGAATGAACCTAAGATGGGAGTATGTAACGCCCCAGGTTTTTGGTCCTTGAAAATTTGCTAAAATTTTATCTTCATTGTCCTGACTATGACTCCCTGATGGGTTTTAGGGAGTCATTACGGGTCGTAGGGACTCGATCACAACTTAATCAGAACTAGTGGCTTAGTATTCTTTTCTGAGTACGTGTCACTCTCAACTAGTCGTCAAGACTTCTTACGAGTCGTAAGGACCAAGTCATGAAGTATCCAAAAAGTTTGTCCCAAGATACTATCTTCATTATGACTTGAAGCCACGAGTCGTAAAGACTCATGAAGAGTTGTTATGTCCCAATGTAGGGTGTCCAGTGTGTCATCTCAAAATTGTTTTTTTCTTGATTACGAGAAGTGGTTATGAGTCGTTAAGTATGGTTACGAGTCGGTGGTATAAATTATAGCCAGACCAGTATGGTACCTTGGTGGTTCTGTCTTGCCTACGACTCCTTGTGATGAGTCGTAATGTATCATTTTGAGTCATATAGTGACCCGTAGTCACTGATGACTAAATTTTAATTTTTAAATTGAGAGCACTTTGGACAATTCTCTCCTTACCCTATTAAAAACCCACGTTCATAAAGAATTTAAGAGGGTTATATTTTATCCTTTACGTACTCAAACACTTCAAAATCTCTCTCAAGTTCTCTCAAGCAGCCATACTTAGGGTTTTTAAGAAGTAGGTCATTCATGGGCTCAACGGTTAAATTCTTTCCGTGAAACTTTGTATTTCAGGTTGTTACTCTTCCCTTATTGTTAATTCATAAAAAGCATATGTTTTAAAGTATTTTCATGAGATATTTATGTTGGTTTGAAATCAAGGGTTGAGGGTTTTGAATACTTGTTGTTGAACAATATTTTCTCATGATTTACATATGATTATTTATACTTTAATTATGGTTTATAACTTGTGGGTGAATGGGTATGGTGAATGAACTAGGGAATTGTGATTTTTCCAAACTTGTGACTTTTGAAGTGGTTATTACCCCAACCCCATATTGTGAAATTGACTTTTAGTTATGAAAGATGTGGGAATTTGAATTATCCTTGAATTGTTGCATTATGATTTTGAATTGAACCTTATGGGGTTGCGTAATTCCCCAAGCTAATGTATAATTGAACCAAAGGGGTTGTGAATTCCCCCAAGTGATGTAATTATTGGCATGTTGTTGTTACCTTGAAATGTAGTTGGTATGACGATACCAACAATGTATGACTTAATGTGTAATGTGATTCAATGATTGGGAATGTGTGATACTTGTTTTAATTGGTCTTTAATAGGGGTTGTGTAGATAAGTCGTGAAAGTGGAGGTCCCGAAGGACCAATATTGTAAACCTCGGTTGTCGATGCGGGAGTCTATATGACCGGGAGGTTCGAGTCCCCCTTATTAGTATCATCATATAATTTGGAGGTTCGAGTCCCCTATATTTTATTACATGATTTAGTGCTTGTGTCACCTTAATATATCAAGAGGTTTGAGTCCCCTATAGTACATATGTATACCCTCTAGTTTGTGCATCCACACGCACTAGAGCCCTACCAGCTGGGGAAGAGTTGGGCCCATATAGCCCGTGGGTGCCTTCGTATGTTATGACGGTTGAGCTACACAATCCAGGCTAAGAGCATGTTAAGCCTTGTTCCCTATCTCTACATGTGATATATATATATATATATATATATATGTATGGATATACATGTGAGTTATGTACATTGGTTTTGAATGATTTTATAATGTTGATCATGGTATTATGTTATCCGAATCCCTTAGTTACATGCTAGTATTCACCCCAATAACTGTTCTCAGACGTTGTATCCCCATGCGATATAGGCATCGGAGCTACTTCCACTTTTCTTGCGTAGAGTTAGGTCAATCGGCTCAGTTCGTTGCATCGTGGTGAAGTGGTGAACTTCCATCCCCTGTAAGACTTAGGCATTTCACCATCTTTCATTCTTAGATTTGAGTTGATAGTTACTTTCATTATTATTAACCTTATTATTTTTATTCTCATTATCATCTGTCAGAGTTATTGACATGTCCTGACTGGTTTTGGTTCTTTGTTTAGAAGGATTTGTTTGGATCACTATGGATATTGGGTGATGTTGGTCGGTTGTTTGGCCGATCATTGGTCACTGGTTATAGACATGTTTTGACTTTCCTTAAGCTTGTTGCATGCTATCTTGCATATTTTTGGAATTCATCCGACATTGGGGATGCTATGTTTGGTTTAGTTAGGTGCAGGAGGTAATCTCCGATCTATGTGGAACTTGAGATACCCGTCACGGCCAGGCCTTAGTTCGGGTCGAGACATATATATATATATGTATGTATATATAAATATATATATATATATATATATGCGTATGTGTGTGTGTATGTGTGTGTGTGTAGTCTAGCGTGAGGTTATGCATGGCATCTTGACAACTAGTATCTTACAACAAAAGTCTATTTTGTTTATTATTAATTCATTCATATTTGTTACGTATTGTGGTAAAAATAACTAAGTTTGACCAAAAGTCACTTCTAAAATAAAAATTATTATGAAAAAGATGTCTTCTCTAAAATATGTAAATAATTAATTTAAATAATATAAATAATAGAATTATAAAAACAAATATTTATGATTTCACTACATTTAGGTAAATTTAAAAAAAATAGGATACTTATTTAAAAGTTGTCATCACTAAAATAAATAGTAATTTTAAATCAAAAAAGTGTTTATGATTTCATTACAATTGAGTAAATCTGTGATATATTACAAGAAAAATCAATCAAGAGTATATTCAATTATAATCAAGAAACTCATATAGGAAAGATTATTATGACCAAAGAGTCATTCCAAAAATAATGTTATGAAAAAAGGGAAATTTCTTAAAATATGTAAAAAAATAATAATTAAAATAATTAAAATAATAATTTAAAAATAAATATTTATTATTTCATTGCAACAGAGTAAATCAAAAAAGTATTACAAGAAAAATCAATGAGAAAAAACAATTAGTTAATAATCAATCAATCAATTTATATTGAAAATATTTTAGATCCAGAATCTTTCCAAAATTAAAAATATTATCTCAAAATATGCACACAATTAATTTAAACAATATAAATATTATCAAAAACAACATACCCAGTATACTCTCACCAAGTGGGGTCTTGGGAGGGTAAGTGTACGCAGTCTATACCATTACCTCAAATGTGAGATAAAAAGGCTATTTTCAATAGATCCCCACCTCAAAATAAAACCATCTAGGATAAACAGTATAAATATCATATTTTAAAAAAAATATGTATATTTCACTACAATTAAGTAAATCAAGAAAGTATTTTACTTGTATAAAATTGAAAGTTTAAGATATATTTTAAAGTAAGCGTTTCTATTTATCATGTTGTGTTGAAAATCAACTGAAATTGATTCTATTTTCAGAAAATCAACTAAAATTATATAATCCAAAAGCTTCCCAAAGCTATGCCACTTTATTGTCATGAAAATTAATTAATGTTTACTCTTATTTTTTCAATAATTTATATTAAAAAATAATTGTATTTATCGAGAGGATTTATATAAAGAAAGAGTAAATATGCTATTTGAAAAGTAAAATATGCAACATTTAATGATATTCTTAGATTTTTTTTAGATGAGCATTGTCACGCAAGGAAAGACAGTAAAAAAATTATTGCTTAGAGCTAAGTGAAATAATTGTAAAGGGTAGAAAATTAAATATTGCTTTGGAGGAGATTTGAAATTTTTTCTTACCAAACAAAAGGTTCTAAGAATATAATATATCTAGGAAATAATTATTCAATTAGTAATTGCCCCATATACATGGAAAAAAAATATTATAATTAAAAGTTTCTATAACAAGATAACTCTACAAAACATCCTATATATTGAAATATAACGCTACAATGCATTGTCAGGGTAACCAAAAAGTGGTTTCTCTTCATGAATTACGGGTTATGATACAATCTAAATTGGCATCAATGCCTTTAAGCATATAATGCGAGGCCAACACAAGGGATTTCAAGCCATGGCCATCTCGAGGATGCTAAGACATGTTTGGAGTTCCACGAGAACCATATCACGTGTGGATGATAGGTTTTAATACGGAAGAAGCTATACTTGAAGATGTTATCCAAAAGAGCATTGAGAAACACCATATTTGGATGATAGGTGGGTCTCGAGAGAGTATGGACGCCTTTTGCATTGTTTAGGGTCTTGGGTCACTTTTGGGCCCATTGTGTAATAAATAGCACATGCCTATAAATATCTAGTTTTCCTTCATTTTTTAGTGAGTTGATGAATGATGAATTAAGTTGACACTTGAGAGTGTTTTTATGGAAACTTGTTGGGAGTTTCATTGATTCGTCAAAAACGTGGGTGCTCAGGAATCCGTTTCTGTTTGTGTCCTCGTAAGAGGTTGGTATTATCGGTAATTGATAGAAATGTCTATGGTTATACCCTTGGTTGTCCTCTCGTTATCGACTTATGTCAATCTATCTGTCTTTTACTTTATCATTCTATTTCCTTGTTTTCTTGTTTTGTGTGATTTCGTATTTAGTGTATTTTCTTTAATTTTGTGTTGTTTCCGTTTTCATATTTTCTTCTTGTATCATTTGGTATCAGATCTGAGCTTAATTTCATTTCCGTGAAGTCAATCTTGGGTCTCGTGGTGTTGAAAAATAAAAAAACCACAAAAAAATATTTTATTCCTATTTTACCCCTAGGTCAAATTTTTGATGTTTTTTTATTGTGTGTTTTTCTTGTGTTTTTGTGTTAGATTCTTGTTCTTTAACAATATTTGAGTCAAAATCCCAAAATTAAGCATAATCTGAGGTGATTTGAGTAGCCTACCATTGTTGGAGCTTGAGTTTGAAGAAACTTGAAGGTGGGTTCTCAATTTTGGCTTTTGTTGGTGAGATTTTGGGGTTGAAAACATGTTGGTGGTGTTCGGAATGTTGAAGTGAGCTTGGATTCCGAATTTCATCAAATTCCGAGGTCATTTTCTTAAGGGTAAATTGTGAATGTTCTTGGCGTTCTTCATAATATTCATATATTGTTGAAGAAGAACATTCAAAAAATGAATATTTGATCCAAAAAGGAGGTGAGAGAAGGTGTTGTACTTGTTTATTCCAAAGAACATTCCATTCCTCCAAAGAGAGAAAAAAATAAAAAGGCATCAAAAGGGAATATTCCAAAGGAAGAAGACAAAGGAGAGTAGAAAGAAAGGGACCACAAAAAATATTCAAAGCTTCTTGAGCTTGAAAAATCAATCGAAGAGCCCCAAACTCTTGAATTTTCATCCATAGCATCCCCAATAAATCCAATTCAAGTTCCCAAATACATATTAACACTTCTCCAACATCAATTAAAGCTCTTAAACACATCTCAACTCCCTAATTACCCCGTTGCTCAAGGTTTGAATTCTAGTTTTATTTTCTTCATTCTTAAACGTCATTCTTGATTCGTTCTTCTTTGTGTCTTAATTTCTTGTGTATTTTCCTTCTTTTATCTTTTGTTTTCTTAGTTTAACTCTTGAATTCAAGTCTTTGGGCATTATATTTCTTGTTCATTTTGTCATTTTGAATTGTTCTTTTCTTATTTTGATTCTTGAATTCAAGTTCTTATTTCTTCGTTGAGTCATCCATTACCATGGTCCCAAAAGTTGAGGTTCAACCTATCCTAAGTCGATCCTGATTTGATACTCTTTGGGAAGCCCTCATGGGTTTGCAACAAGATTTAACAAGCATGAACGAGAAGTTGACCAAAGTGGAAAGGAAAATGATGAATCTAGACGAAAGAATGGTTAGTGTGGAAGGAAACCATAATTCTTCAAATCCTACTCTTCCAACCCCATCACATGTATCCCGACCACTACAATCCCACCAAAAAACAACCCAAATAAAATATCCTGGGTTTTGACCCTTAGAAAATTTCCTGGAATTTCCTTTCTCTGGACCTAATACGACTCATGGGTACAAGCCGTATGCTGGGGTACAAGCGGTATGGTGTAATACCCTGTATGTTTCTAGTTCATCTCAGCCCCTAGTACTTGGTTAAGACACTTAGACCTGAAAATAAGACTAAGTGTTGAGGGACTTAGTCACTTTTAACTCCCTTTAACTTTGAGGATTTTGAAGTTGACCTTTCAAGCTCCGAGACAATGGTTTTTGAGTTGATTCATGTTCAGGGGTGTAAGTATCATGTCTCAGATAAGTTTTGGAATTTTCGGATAAGTTTTGGGCCATATTTGAATTTTCTAGGCAGTAACTCACCATGATAGACCATATCGCGGTGAGTATAGTAGTGAAGGATCCACCGCATCACGGTGAAGGCAAATCAGCAATGGTCATTCTAGTGACTCACCATGATTGCACCATGTCGCGGTGAGTATAGTGATGAAGGCATCACTGCATCGCGGTAAATCCTTAATCAATATTTGAGTTTTGGATTTTAAATGCAGGAGGGTAGTTTCGTATTTTCCCCCTCACTTTAACACGAGATTTAGGTTCGAAAACAACATCTTTGCCTCATAATTCATATTTTACCCAAAATTAAAAGCAATTCCTCTCAAGAACAAGCCTTATCCCCTTCAACATTCAAGTTCAATACTTAAGAAATCCACTAAGAACCTTCACGAATTCTTTAATTAAGGTATGTTAGATGTTGATTCGTGGAACCTTTTCATCCATGGAGTTCAAGAATCCAATTTTCAAGTTCAATTATGATATTAACATGTACTTATGAACCTTATCCATGAACTTCCATGAATTTTAACTTAATGCCATGTTTACATATGTTTTTCATTGGAGTTAGTTCTTGGCATGTTGAACAATGAAAATTGCATGTTGAAATCCCTAACCCGTGATTTTAGTAAAGAAGTTATGTTACTATCCTATGTAATAAAATAATTTCATACTTTAACTCACGACCCCCATGTGTTTGATGAAATGTCTCATAGATTGAACAATGACTATATATGAAGTTCTCCAAGTTGTATTATGGTTTCAAATGATCTCATATGATCTAATTGATATTACTATCGAGTCTTGGGGGTTATGAATACCTAAAAACTTAGTTGTTTACTTAGTTTAAATACTTTTAAAAGGGTTTTTAATATATTAGAGTATTATTAGTTCATTCAGTGCATCATGTCAGTCAGCTCAGTTCAGTCCAGTAATTCAAGCCAATTCAGTTGGGAGTGGGATTTAGCACCGAGCGAACCCAGGGATGGGGGCTTACCTTCTAGTTGAGGGTGTGACCTTTAGTAGCAATCCCTGCATTCCAAAAATACGTATCCAGTGTAGGTTGAAACATTAACCTGCCAGTTGAGGGTTAACACATATCTCATTAGGGACCTGCTAGTTGAGGGTGACCCTTAGTCCTTTGGGACAACACTTTAGTGGATCTACACAGCCAGTGTTAGTACCCGTGGCATGATACTGACACCCTTCTAACTAGGGTTACAATTTGGTCCCCAATTTACCATATCAGGGCATGTCGGTTAGATGATATCTCCCATAGTCTCAGTCTAGTATTCAGTTCAGAGTTCAGTTTTTAGACTTGCTTGACCATGGTATACAGTTATTAGTTTTTCAACATTAGTATTTTAGTATTTCAGTTTACAGACTATTCTAGTATCATGTCACATGCTTGGTCATGCATTCTCAGATTTTATAGCATTTCTGGTATAGTATACATTAGTTATCTCATGCTACGTGTTCAGTCAGTATCATTTATGTATATAAACCATGCACATCAGCCTAACCTCATTTTGTATACTAGTACATTTAATGTACTGACCGCATACTCGTTTCTTACACTGTGATGTCTCATATCATAGGTCCATACGCTTCGGTTCCTGACCGCACCTAGACCTCCCCAGTGCATCCGCAACAGTAGCAGTGATGAGTCCTCATGCTCTGATGACTATTTGTGTTTATTTTAGTTCAGTTCAGTAGTCAATCGAAGTTAGTTGGGTACTTGTCTCATCAACTCCACAGTCAGTCAGTTAGAAGATTTTGAACATTTTTAGTTAGTTATTCAGTTATCAGTTGTTATTGACAGTCTTACAGTATTATTTCTAGACAGATGTTTTTAGTATTTTGATTTAGTATTGTTTTCGTATTTAAAACCTTATGGCATTTTTAGTTAAATTCTGTGCATGTTCTCCATTATTTTATTCAGTGCTAACAATAGGTACCAGCATGGGTTAGCCTGTGGTCCTTTGGGGTTGTAGGCACTGTGTGGTGTCCAGGGTGTACTCTCGGGGCATTACAAACTTGGTATCATATCCTATGGCTTTAAAGTATCCTAGAGAGTCTAAAAGCCTCATTGAGTAAAGTCTTGTGCATTGGTGTAAAACGCTCCACACTTATGGGCAAGAAGCTACAAGACATTTTAGGAAAAGTTTCCCTTCTTTCAGTGTTCATATTGTATGATTGAGCATGAGCTCAATTTAAACTATCCTTCTAATCCAATTTCCTTTCTGTTTATAGAACGTGCCTCCTCAAAATACTAATAGAAGGAGAAACGAGAATCAGTCCACACCTCCACCTATTCAGAAAGACCTCCTGAACGAGCCTATCTCTCATGCCAAATTTAGAGCGGCATTTACTTTCTTAGCTCACTCAGTAGCAGCCCATAGTAATTAGTCGGCTGTTTTTCCAGCTATTTCGGTGGCTAATACAGCCGCAGCTAAGATTCGATACTTTACTCAAATGAACCCTCCTCTGTTTTTGGGATCTAAGTCTGATGAGGATCCTTAGGAATTCCTTGACATGGTTTAGAAGGTAACTAATATTATGGGTGTGACTTCTAGTGAGAGTGCAGAGTTGGGTGCTTATCAGTTGCAGGATGTTGCTAACATCTGGTATAAGTAATGGAAGGGAGATAGAGGAGCAGATACAGGACCAGCTAAATAGGAGAAGTTTGCTACTGATTTTCTAGATAGGTTCTTTCCCTTGGAGTTAAGGAAAGATAAGGTGCAGGAGTTTATTATTCTGAGGCAGGGAAACATGAGTGTGAAGGAGTATTCTCTTAAGTTTACTCGGCTATCTAGGTATGCTTTTAATGTTATGTTTGATGACAGGTCTAGGATAAGTAAGTTTGTCTCTGGTGTAGCTAATAGTGTGGTCAATGAGTGTAGTACTACGATGTTGATTAATGAGATGGACTTTTCAAGGTTAATGGTCCATGCTCAACAGATCGAGAAGTACAAGTATAAGGAAAGAGAAATGGAGAATAAGAGAGCCAAAATAGGTAGCTTCAGTTTGCTCAGCCGAGTTCAAAGGGTGGTAACCATCCTCAATTTCGTCAGAAATCTTTAGTTCTCACTCTATCTTCAGCTAGTGGGCAAGTACCGAAGCCCAAAAATAATAATCGGGATAGGGAGCCATGCCCTAAAACCCAAGAAAGTGTGAACAGTAGTCGTATAAATCCTCTTTGTCAAAAATATGGTAGAAACCATCAGGATGTGTGGAAAGCTGGCAGTGATGTATGCTTTGGGTATGGTAAGATAGGCCACAGGGTCAGGGACTGCCCGTAGAGTGGTAAACAAGGTTATTCCAGTCGTCCCCCAGTTTTATTCTGTTGCCCGACTTAGTAAGGTGTCGCTTCTAGTGCCACCAGTGGACAGTGGGCAAACATGCTTTATGCACTCCAGGCCCAATAGGATTAGGAAAGTTCTCCTGATGTGGTTACTTGTACGTTATAGGTCTTTCATTTACATGTTTATGCTTTGTTAGACCCTGGAGCTTCTCTTTCTTTTGTAACTCCCTATATAGCTGTTAATTTTGGTGTCAGTCATGAGACTTTAGCATCACCCTTCTCAGCGTCCACTCCAGTAGGAATCTCTATTATAGATAGAAAGGTATACATGAACTGTCCGGTCATAATATCCTAGAGATTCATTTCAATAGATCTCATGAAATTATAGATAACTGATTTTGATTTCATTCTCAGCATAGATTAGTTCCAATCATTCTATGCCTCAGCTGATTGTAGAAACAAAGTTGTCCATTTTCAGTTTTTGAATGAACTAGTCCTTGAATTGAATGGTAGTACCTCATCATTTAGGGGTCAGCTTGTTTCGTACCTTAGAGCGAGAAAAATAATAGCTATGGGGTGTGTTTACCACCTTGCTCGAGTTAAGGACTCCAATTTTTAGACCCCTAGTCTTGAGCCAGTTTCAGTAGTGAGGGAATTCCTAGATGTGTTTCCCAAAGATCTTCCTGGAGTTCATCCTGAAAGGGAAATTGACTTCGGAATAGACCTTCTTCCGGATACCCATCCTATCTCTATTCTTCCATACAAAATGGCTCCAGCCAAACTCAAAGGGTTGAAAGATCAATTAAGAGACCTTCTATATAAGGGGTTCATTAGGCCTAGTGTTTCCCCATGTGGTGCTCCAATCTTTTTCATTTGTAAGAAAGACGGTTCTCTCAGAATGTGCATCGATTACCGTCAGATAAACAAAGTCACTATCAAGAATAAGTACGCACTCCCCAGAATCGATGACTTGATCTTAGTCACTATCAAGAATAAGTACCCACTCCCAAGAATCGATGACTTATTTGATCAACTTCAGGGTGCCGGTTATTTCTCTAAGATATACCTCAGAGTCGGCTATCACCATCTCAGAGTCAAAGAATGTGACATTCTGAAAATAGCTTTCAGAACTCGGTATGGTCACTTCAAATTTCTAGTTACGTCATTTGATCTTACCAATTCCCCAACAACTTTCATGGACTTGATGAACCGAGTGTTCAAACAGTACTTGGACATGTTCATCATAGTCTTCATAGATGATATCCTTGTCTATTCCCATAATGAAAATGATCATGCAGGCCATCTTAGAATCGTATTACGGACTCTTAGAGCCCATCAGTTATTTGCTAAATTTAATAAGTGTGAGTTTTTTCTAAGATTAGTAGCTTTACTTGGACATATTATTTTCGGTGAAAGCATTTAGAGTTGACCCTCAAAAGGTCAAAGCAGTGAGAAATTGGCCTAGACATTTCTCTATTAGATATCAGGAGTTTCTTAGGTTTGGCTGGCTATTACAGGCTATTTGTTGAAGGGTTTTCATCTATTGCATCCCCCATGTCTAGATTGACTCATAAAAAAGTCAAGTTTCAGTAGTCAAATTCTTGTAAAAAGAGTTTCAGGAGTTAAAGACTCCTCACCTTAGCCTTGGTTTTGACATTGCCCAATGGTTCAGATGGTTTTTTTGTATATTATGATGCTTCTAGAGTTGGTTTGGGTTTTGTTTTGATGCAAAGAGGTAAGGTCATAGCTTAGGCCTCTAGACAGCTTAAACCTCATGAAAAGAATTATCCTACTCATGATCTTGAATTAGCAGTTGTTGTGTTTGCCTTGAAAATTTGGAGGCATTATCTTTATAGGATGATTGTTGATATGTTCGCAGACCCCAAGAGTTTGCAGTATATGTTTCCACAGAGAGAGTTAAATCTTCATCAGAGAAGGTGGCTAGAATTGTTGAAGAATTATGCTATGAGTATTTTGTATCTTCCGAGCAAGGCCAATGTAGTGGCAGATTCTCTTAGTAGATTATTTATGGGTAGTATGGCTCATGTTGAGAATCATAAGAAGCAGTTGGTTTAGGAGGTTCATCAGTTTGCTAGATTAAGTATTCATTTGGTTGACTCAGCTGAGGGTAGCATTTATGTACAGAGTAGTTCAGAATCTTCTTTGGTTACCGAAGTGAAGGAAAAACAAGATAGGGACCCCAGTCTAGTAAAGTTGAAGGATTCAGTTAGAGATCAAAAAGTAGAGGTTTTCTCTTAAAGAGGAGATGGTGTGTTTCATTGCCAGAGTAGACTATGTGTGTCATGGGTAGATGGGGTGAGACTGTGAATACTTGCAGAAGCGCATGGTGCGCATTACTCTATTCATCCAGTGGCCACTAAGATGTACCATGATTTGTGGGAGATCTATTGGTGGAGCGGTATGAACATGAATATTATAGAGTTTGTATCTAAGTGCCCTATTTATCAGCAGGTTAAGATTGAGTATCAGAAGCCTAGTGGCACTATGCAGGAGTTCAATATTCCTAGTTGGAATTGGGAAGAGGTGAATATAGACTTTGTGATGGGTTTTCCTCGTACTCATCATCAGCATGATTTGATTTGGGTCATTGTGGATAGGATGACCAAATCAACCCATTTCTTGCCAGTCCATACTTCTTTTTCAGCCGAGGACTATGCCAAGCTCTATATTAGAGAGTTGGTTAGATTACATGGAGTCCCGTTGTCCATCATTTCAGATAGAGGTGCTCAATTCACCTCTCATTTTTGGAAGGCTTTTGTAATGCTCGGAAGTACACTCTGGACACTACACAGTGCTTACGGAAGTAACCACAAGCTAACCCATGAGTTGGTTGGTACCTGCGGTGAGCAATGAATAATACTAACAAAATAACATGTGCAGAATATCTGAATTCGCCATAAGTTTGAAAATACTGAAAAAAATTGAGTCATAAATTTGAAATCAACTATCGAAAAATAACTATATGAAAACTGATAAAAATAATAGCAAACTGACTGATTGTCTGAAGTGTCCAAAATCCTCTAAAACTGATTGACTGTAGAATTGATGGGACAAACCCCAATAACTCCGACTGACTAAATAACTGAACTGCTGACATAACTAAATATAAGATAAAATCGTCCTCAAAGTATGAGGACTCACCACGGCTGCTGCTGCTGATGCGTTGGCATGTCTATGTTCGTACGGGAACCTGCGCATCCAAACCTATGATATGGGATATCATAGCATAATAAACAAGTATGCGATCCGTACTTTGATTGTACTGGCATGCTAGATGAGGTTAGGCTATTATGCATAGGTTATGTGCATGAGTAATAATTGACTGAATGAGTAGTATGAGGTAACTGAATAACTGATATGAATACGTGAATGCTGTAAAATCTGAGAATGCAAGACAAGCATATAACATGATTCTGAAATAGTCTGTAAACAGAAATACAAAAATATGGTAATTGAATACTAAAATGTATGCTATGGTCAAGCAATACGAAAATGGATTCAATACTGAATCCTAAAACTAAAACTGTAGGAGTTATCATCTAACCGACATGCCCCAAAGGTGAGTTGATCGGGGTCCAACCTGTGACCCCAGTTTGAAGGGTGCTAATACCATGCCATGGGTACTAACAATGGTTGTGTCAATCCTAAACTAGCCGGAAGACATCTTGTCAACCCTAAACTAACAAGAAGACTCATGATATATGTGTCAACCCTAAATTAGCAGGAAGACATCTCAAACCTATGCTGGCTACGTAGTTCTGTAACTCAGGGATTGTTACTAAGGGTCAAACCCTATACTAAAGGAATGCCTCCATCCCTGGGTTTGATCGGTGTTGAATCCTACTCCCAACTAAATTGACCCTAATTACGGGACTGAATTAAGTTTAACTGAAGAAAAAACTGACTCCGATTACTGAACTGATCTAAGTTTGACTAACATGATAACTGACTAAATTGATAATGCTCATACGTGTTTGAAACCATTCTGAAAATGATGAGACGGAGTAAACAACTAAGTTTCGGGTATTCATAACCCCCAGGACTCTATAGTTATAACAACAAGATCATACTAAGACTTTGAGGACATAATAAGTAGTCATTATTCAAAACTCCCTATTTTAAACATTTCATTAAACACATGGGAGACATGAATTTAAACATGGGAATCTTTTAAGTATGATGAGATAGCACAATCATATGACAAAATCATAAACTGAGGATTTATTTTGAATTCTCATGAACATGGTATGGAAACCACAATATTTAAAACATGCTATAATGTATTCCATGTGAAAACAATTGAAATCATAATTTGAAATCAAATTACCAATATATAGATAAACATACTTCAACTTTCAAATATGTAAGGGCTCTTTCTATAAAAATCCTTGGAAACATAATACATGTTCAAAATTCATAAGGTTTTCATGAAGGTAATTCATTTTCAACATGTAATAAGTAGTCATTGTTCAAAACCCAAATCATTTAGGCATTTTACCAAACACTTGGATGACATGAGTTTTCAGCATGGGGATCATCAAGTCATATGAACATAACAAAATCTCTGTACTAAAGCGTAATTTATGGGTTTAGCATGTGAATATCAATATTCAAATGTAATAAGGGCAAATTAAACGAAAATCACTTGAGACCATGATATAAAATTGAAATTGATAAAGCTTCATGAATGAAATTCACAATAACATGTAAAAATTATAACTTTGAACTTTAAAAATGGGTTCTTGGTCTCCATGGATGAAAGGGTCCCATGCATGGATGAACATCTAACAAACCTTATTTGATTAATGGAGTATAGAAGCATGAACTTTGAATTCCTAAGGATGTTCTTAAAGATTTTGCTTGAAGTTCTTTATCCCAAATGCTTGAATTCATGGCTATCTTGAAGAAAGAATGGTGAAATTTTGGACTTCTTGAAGTGAACGTTGAAGCTTTAGGGGTTTCTTGGAGATAAATTTGGTGAGGAATGAGTGTAATATGATTAGAATAGGGTTAAATCTTTTGTTTTTACGAATTGGGGAGGGAGAAAATGACTCAATTACTCTTTTAAGGATTAAAATCGCAACTGGAATGTCGTTTAAGGATTCACCATGATGCGGCAAGTCCCTCACCGCTATACTCACCGCGATGCAGTGCAATCGTGGTGAGTTTTTGGAAATTGACAATTGTCTACACTCTACCGCGACACGCCAAAGAAGATATCACTATAGCCACCGCGACGCGGTGGAATCGCGGTGAGCTGCTGTTTTGGAAATCCAAATGAAGTCCAAACCTTGTCCGAAAAATTCAAAAATTACCCAAAATATGCTTCTTACACCCTTGAACATGAATTAACTCAAAAACTATCATTCCAGAGCCCAGAAGGTCAACTTAAAATTCCTTAAAGTTAGAAGGTCTTAAAAATGGATAAGTCCTTAACACTTAGTGAAAATTTTCAAAACTTAAATCCTTTAAGTATGCAATTAAGAGCTAAAACAAGATAGGATTAGTATGGGGTATTGCAATATCTCCCCCTTGGGAACATTCATCCTTGAATGAGACTGGTTAGACTAATAGTACTATACCAAGGTAACTGAGATCATTTACTGAACATGCATGACTTGGAACATAAGTGCATAACTGAGTCTGAAACATGATACATGAACTGAATATCATAACTGAGCTTATTTCTTGAATACATGCATTGACATGAGAATGGTTATAATGCTGAGATAGAAATGAAAGAGTCGACTTTGTAGCAACCATTACTTTAGGATGGATCTGATTTTATGAGGAATATATGGGAGATTTAGGACATGAAAACTCAGGGTATTACAACATCTCTCCCCTTGGAATTGTTCTTCCCCCAAATGATACTAACTTGGCTGAAATACTAAGGAAAGACTGATGATACATAGGACACTTCGGACTGAATCATAACTGAATATTTGAATTTAAAACTGATGCATGAGGCATGAACTAAGCAGAATTCACAAATTACATGGATTCGTACAAGCTACCTATTGGAATGGCCATATTCATGAGGTTCCGAATAGCATGATTATATTGAAAGATAAAAATCTATTGGAACTCATCTGTCTAACTTCTAGATGGGATTTTTGGCTTCTGAAAGCTTATACTCAACTATACATTCCACTTTATAACTACACTTCACTTGAGGATACTGGCAATATTCACATGGGCACTATAACTCTACCTACTAAAGTCTGAGCTAAACTGAATTCTCTTATTATGTTAAAGCCTACTCGAATCTACAAAGTGCAAACATAACACTCTAATACTAGTCTAAACCATGAATTCAATACACCCTATGTTTTCACAACTCCTTGTCTCATGAATAATTCTTATTACCACTTCAACAACTACATTCAACCTCTTACTAAATATTCACTAACGCACAAAGCATTCATCCACTTATACACCAACATGACATTCAAGCTTATCTTTATAACCACACATGAACTTCTAGGAAAACAACCACAAAAATCATCTCTCTCATATTCTCTAAACCTCTATCAATAACAACTTCCATGCACTATTCTTAGGAAGAGACGCATAAAATTTCTCAACTAACCAAGACATACACCAAAAGCTTCACCTCAATATTCTTTCAAAATTATAGACTTACATAAGACAAGCATACAATAATTTTTCCCAATATGAAACATTAACTCTCTCCCATGTATATAATTTTTCATCATCACTATCTTGACATAAGGAAAGGTCACTAAAAGGTTAGGACATGAGAACCTTAAGAATGAAATAATAATATGAATAACTTGAACACTTAATTGTGGCCTGAGGAATAGAGTATCTATATTATGGATTCATCAAAGAGATCTGAGTTGAGGGCATACATGACATAAATTGAATTTCGTTGATCATTAGGAGTGTAACATGAGTATCTGGAACTAAACATACTGTAAGGCATAAGTGCATGAGTCATGAGCTGCATAACTTGAGTTTGGAGTTCATAAATTCATGGAACCTGATTTGTATTGCTAAGTGAACTGGAACTGCTTATACTAGGAGCTTGAAGTGCACATGATACTCTTTGATGTGCATGAACATGAACTATGATCTTGGAGATGACATGTATGTCATGAGTAGATTTCTTGAAGATTGAAAATCTTTGCACTAAGATAAGAATGGGTTGGGAATCATCCTCCCTTACTGCTTTTCTACACATACTGTCTTCACTACTAGAATCTGAGAGCCTGACTTGGTTACTTGCTCTATCATCTCCCCTCTTAGCTTAAAGTCATCACTCTAAGTCTATGGAACCATTTTTAAATAACTCTAAACTGAACTAAAATCACTTTACTCTCGAGTTTGAGACATAAAAATGCACTTAAATAGTGAGCTCACCCTGAAAGACTTTATCTTAACGTGTAACACCCACTGCTAATACCTTCTTCTGAGATTCAACTCTTAGTTTTCCACAGCCCCAATGATCATCATAAAACATCTTAAACACTGACCAACTTAGAATCTTATTGAGTATCACCATACCATGATTTCACACCAACTAGAGTTTCAACTCTCCTTTCTATTAGCTCAGTCTTCAAAGATTCAAACTTAGATTCTAACACTTAACATAGATATCCCCAAACCCTTAATGAACCATACTAACTTCCTTCATAGCCTACGAATATCACATCTCTAAACTTATATTTTTTCTTACACCAACCTACCCAACATCATCAACCTATAACCCATAAGCTAACTAATAAGAACATCATACACCACATAGCCTCATTCACACTTATCAATTCAAGGGTACTATCTAAGTACATACACTATTATAGAAATAATACAATCCCAAATCACTTTGGGTACACCTCTAGATCATACACACATCATCATATTTAATTTCTAATCAACAACTTAATTTTTTGCATACACTGTTTCAAGCTTACTGATTCACCTTTCATACAACTAGACTCACTTTACTATTGCTAAACTTCTGGGTTCATTCTTCTAACTCTAGGTCATATGCTATTAAAGGATTTTGAAAAGGGATCTAAAAGAACATCTAACTTTGGCTTAGTGCATAATTTTCATGTACATAGACGAACACTTTCAAAGTGTAGAACATGAGGGAACTGATGGGATGCTTTTGAGGTTGTGGGAAATCCCATAACTATCTGTGGGGACTGTCTAAGAAAGCCCTATCTGCAGGACTTTGAGCTTCACTATTCCTGTTACCTTAAAAGTAAGGTAGAATTGACATGAGTGGATCATGATGAGAATCTACATAAGTATCTTAGATAACCTTTCTATAGCATAATCTAAGACATGAAAGAAGCAAAACTTTTCCTAAAACATCTTATAGATTTTTTTCCATAAGTGTGGCGCGCTTCACACTCATGCACAAGACTCTACTCATCGCGTCTTTCAGACTCCCTAGGAAACTTTAAAACCTTCCAGTCTAATACCAAGTTTGTAATAACCCAAAAGTACACCCTGGATGTCATACGGTGCTTACGATGACAAGTGACCACAAGCTAACCCATGAGTTGGTACCTGCTATGAGCACTAAATAATAATAACAAAATAACATATGCGAAATAGCTAAATTCGCCATAAGGTTGTAAATACTAAAACATTTTTGAGTCATAAATCTGAAATCAACTGTCGAAAAACAACTGTCTAAAAACTAATAAAAATAATGGCAAACTGACTGACTGACTGAAGTGTCCGAAAGCCTCTAAAATTGACTGACTGTGGAATTGACGGGACAAACCCCCAACCAACTCTGACTGACTAAATAATTGAATTGCTGACATAACTAAATATAATATAAACTCATCCCCGAAGGATAAGGACTCACCACAACTGTTGCTGCTGATGTGTTGCAATGTCTAAGTTTGGCCGGGAACCTGAGCGCCCAAACCTATTGATATGAGACATCACAGCGTAAGAAACGAGTATGCAATTAGTACTTTGAATGTACTGGTATGCTAGATGAGGTTAATTTGTTATGCATGGTTATGTGCATGAGTAATAACTAACTGAATGATTAGCATGAGGTAACTGAATAAATGATATGAATACGTGAATACTGTAAAATTTGAGAATGCATGACCAAGCATATAACATGATTTTGAAATAGTCTGTAAACTAAAATACTGAAATTTGGTAACTGAATACTGATAAATTGTATACTATGGTCAAGAAAAACTAAATTGGATTCTATACTGAATACTGAAACTGTGGGAGGTATTATCTAACCTACATGCCCCAAAGCTGAGCTGATCGGGATTCAACTTGTGACCCCGGTTAGAAGGGTGATAATACCGTACTACGGATACTAACAATAGTTGTGTCAACCCTAAACTAGCAGGAAGACATCTTGTCAACCCAAACTTAATAGGAAGACACATGAGATATGTGTCAACCCTAAACTAGCAGAAAGATATCTCAAACCTACGGTGGCTACATAGTTCTATAACTCAGGGATTGCTACTAAGGGTCAAACCTTATACTGATAAGAATACCCCCTTCCTTGGGTTCGCTCGGTAATGAATCCTACTCCTAACTGAACTAACACTGATTACGAGACTGAACTAAGTTTAACTGAAGAAGGAACTGACTCGGATTACTGAACTTGTCTAAGTTTGACTGACATGATAAATGACTGAACTGATAATGCTTATACGTTTCTGAAACCATTTCAAAAATATTCAGACTAAGTAAACAGCTAAGTTTCAGGTACTCATAACCCCCAAGACTTGATAGTAATAACAACAAGATCATACTAAGACTTTGAGGACATGATAAACAGTCATTATTCAAAACTCCCTCTATTAAGCATTTCATCAAACACATGGGAGACATGAATTTAAACATGGGAATACTTTTAAGTATGATGAGATAGCATGATCACATGACAAAATCATAAACTGAGGATTTATTCTGAATTTTCATGAACATGGTATGGAAACCACAATATTTAAAACAAGCTATAATGCATTCCATGTGAAAACAATTGAAACCATAACTTGAAATCAAATTATCAATATATAGATAAACATACTTCAACTTTCAAATGTGTAATGGCTCTTTCTATCAAAACCCTTGGAAACATAATATATGATCGAAATTCATAAGGTTTTCATGAAGGTAATTCATCATCAACATGTAATTTCATTGTAAACATGTAATAAGTAGTCATTGTTCAAACCCCAAATCATTTAGGCATTTTATCAAATACTTGGAGGACATGAGTCTACAACATGGGGATAGTCAAGTCATGTGAACATAACTAAATCTCAATACTAAAACACAATTTGTGGGTTTAGCATGTGAATATCACTATTCAAATATAATAAGGGAAAATTCAATGAAAATCACTTGTGACCATGATATAAAATTGAAATTGATAAAGCTTCATGAATAAAATTCATAATAACATGTAAGAATTATAACTTTGAACTTTAAAAATGGGTTCTTGGACTCCATGGATGAAAGGGACCCATAGATGAACATCTAACATACCTTATTAGATTAATTGAGTGTAGAAGCTTAGCTTTGAATTCCTAACAATGTTCTTGAAGCTTCTTCTTAAATTTCTTAAACCTGGAAACTTGAATTCTTGGATATCTTTAAGAAAGAATGGTGAAATTTTGGATTTCTTGAAGTTAGCATTGAAGATTTAGGGTTTTCTTGGTGAGATATTTGGTGAGGAATGAGTGTAATGTGCTTAGAATAGGGTTAAATCTTCTATTTTTATGAATAGGGGTGGGGGAAAATGACTCAATTACCCTTTTGGGGATTAAAGTCACAACTGGAATACCGTTTAAGGCTTTACCGCGATGAGGCTAGTCCCTCACTGCAATGTGATGCAATCACAGTGAGTTTCTGGAAATTGATAATTATCGATCTACACTCTACCGTGATGCGCCAAGGCATCCATCGCTATGCCACCGCGATGCGGTAGAATCGCGGTGAGCTGCTATTTTAAAAATCCAAAAAAGGTCCAAACCTTGTTAAAAAAATCCAAAACTTACCCGAGACATACTTCTTACTCCCTTAAATATGAATTAACTCAAATACCTTCGTCTCAAAGCCCAGAAGGTCAACTTAAAATTCCTCGAAGTTAGAAGGTCTTAAAAATGGCTAAGTCCTCAACACTTAGTGAAAAATTTCAAGACTTGAACCCTTTAAGTATGCAACTAAGAGCTGAAACAACATAGGATTAGTACTGGTACTACATCTTTTCAGAAGTGTCTTGGTACCCATGTTCGTCTCAGTACATCCTTTTACCCTCAGATAGATGGTCAGGAAGAGAGGACCATTCAAACCTTAGAGGATATATTGAGAGCTTGTGTTATCGACTTTAAGGGTGGTTGGGATGATCACTTGTCATTGATTGAGTTCTCTTACAACAACAGCTATTATTCCAGTGTCCAAATAGCTCCATTTGAGGCTCTCTATGGTAGAAGATGTAGATCTTCTATTGGTTCATTTGATAAAGGTAAGACTGCATTGATAAGACCATATTTAGTGTTTAATGCTTTGAAAAAATTCAGTTGATAGGGGAGAGGCTTAAGACAACCCACAGCCGACAAAAATCTGATGTTGATGTGAGGAGAAAGGATCTCGAATTTGAGATTGGTGATTTCGTATATTTTAAAATCTCTCCCATGAAGGGAGTAAAGAGAACCTCAGTCCCCGATGTGTAGACCCTTTTAGGATCTTGAGTCATTTTGGGAAAGTAGCGTATGAGCTTGAGTTGCCTACAGATTTGGCATCAGTGCCTCCAGTGTTCCATGTTTATTTATTAAAGAAGTATATTGGTGATCCAGTGGTCATTGTTCCTTTAGATAGATTAGATATTCAGAATGAAATTTCTTATGAAGGACTCCCAGTTGAAATCTTAGATTACCAGATTCGCAGACTAAGGAATACAGAAGTTCCCTTGGTCAAAGTTCTTTTGAGGAATCAGTTCGTTGAGGGAGATACTTGGGAAGCAGAAGCAGACATGCGTACCAAGTACCTTCACTTTTTCTCCGCAAACTCAGATTCAGATCAAGGCAATAGCTTTTCTAGGAATTCCTCTTTTTCATTCTCAGTTCCAACCATAAAATCATGTTTATGTTATTTCATGCATTCATGAATTAGTTCAGTTAGTCACCATGTTCAAACTCGGTTATGTAATTACGTTTTCAGCTATGCATAATCAGCATGTAATATCAGTCCCTCAGTATCCTCAGCTTAATCAGTCTCATTCGAGGATGAATATTACCAAGGGGGAGATATTGTAGTACCCCATACGTTTCTAGTTCATCTCATGCCTAGTACTTGATTAAGACACTTAGAACCTAAAAATAAGACTAAGTGTTGAGGGACTTAGTCACTTTTGACTCTCTTTAACTTCGAGGATTTTTAAGTTGACCTTTCGGGCTCCGAGACGATAGTTCTTGAGTTGATTTATGTTCAAGGGTGAAAGTAGCATATCTCGGGTAAGTTTTGGGTTTTTCGAATAAGGTTTGAACCACGTTTGAATTTTCCAGGTAGCAGCTCACCACGATTAGATCATGTCGCAGTGAATATAGCGGTAAAGAAGCCACTGCATCGCGGTAAAGGGAAAATCAACATTGGTCATTTCTAGTGACTCACCATAATTGCACCGCATCACAGTGAGTATAGAGATAAGGGCATCACCACATCACATTGAAGCCTTGTTCCGGATTTTAAATACATAAGGGTAGTTTTGTCTTTTCCCCCTCACTTTCACGGGATTTAGGTCTCAAAACAGCATTTTTGCCTCATAATTCATATTTCACCAAAAATAAAAAGTAATTCCTCTAAAGGACAAACCCTATCCCCTTCAACATTTAAGTTCAATTCTCAAGAAATCCACTAAGAACCTTCACGAATGCTTCAATTAAGGTATGTTAGATGTTGATTCATGGACCCTTTTCGTCCATGGAGTTCAAGAACCCAAGTTTCAAGTTCAATTATGATATTAACATGTATTTATGAATCTTATCCATGAAATTTGGTGAATTTTGACTTTATGCCATGTTTACATGTGTTTTTTGTTGGAGTTAGTTCTTGACATGTTGAAGAATGAAAATTGTATATTGAAATCCCTAACCCATGATTTTAGTGAAGAAGTTATGTTACTATCCTAATTATTAAAATAATTTTATTCTTTAACTCATGACCCCCATGTGTTTGATAAAATGCCTCATAGATGAATTTTGAACGATGACTATTTATGAAGTTTTCCAAGTAGTATTATGGTTTCAAATGCTCTCATGTGATCTTATTGATATTACTATTGAATCATAGGGGTTATGAATACCCGAAAACATATTTCTTTACTTAGGTTAAAAATTTTAAAAAGGGTTTTGAATATATTAGAGTATTATTAGTTCAATCAGTGCATCATGTTAATCAGTTCATATCAGTCCAGTAATTAGAGTCAATTCAGTTGGGAGTAGGATTTAGCATCGAGAGAACCTAGGGATGGGGGATCACCTACCAGCTGAAGGTGTGACCTTTAGTAGAAGTCCCTACATTCAAGAATTACGTAGCCAGCATAGGCTGAAACATTAACCTGCTAGTTGAGGGTTGACATATATCTCATTAGGGCCCTGCCCGTTGAGGGTAATCCTTAGTCCTTTGGGAAAACACTTTACTAGATTTACACAGTCAACGTTAGTACTCGTGGAAGGTACCGGCACCCTTCCAACTAGCGTTATAGGTTGGACCCTAATTTGCCTTATTGGGGTATGTCGGTTAGATAATAGCTCCCACAGTCTCACTCCAGTGTTCAGTTCAGAGTTCAGTTTTCAGACTTTCTTGACCATGGCATACAGTTATTAGTTGTTCAGCATCAGTATTTCAGTTTTTTAGTTTATAGACTATTCCAGTATCATGTCATATGCTTGGTCATGCATTCTCAGATTTTACAGCATTTCTCGCATACTATACATCAGTTATCTCATACTACGTGTCCAGTCAGTATCACTCATGCATATGAACCATGCACGTCATCCTAACCTCATTTATCATACTAGTACATTCAAAGTACTAACTGTATCCTCGTTTTTTGTGCTATGATATCTCATATCATAGGTTTGGAAACTCATGTTCCTAACCATACCTAGACCTCCCTAGCACATCCATAGTAGTAGCAGTGGTAAGTCTATGTATTACAAGGACCATTTGTGTTTATTTTAGTTTAGTTTAGAAATCAGTTGGAGTTAGTTAGGGACTTGTCCCATCAACTCCACAGTCAGTCAGTTATAGGCTTTCAGACACTTTCAGTTAGTTATTCAGTTATCAGTTGTTATTGACAGTCTTACAGTATTATTTTCAGACAGACGCTTTTAGTATATTAATTCAGTATTGTTTTCATATTGAAAACCTCATGGAGTTTTTAGTTAAATTCCACACATGTTCTCTGCTATTTTATTCAGTGCTCACAAAAAGTACCAATATAGGTTAGCTTGTGGTCCTTCGGGGATGTAGGCACTGTGTGGTATCTAGGGTGTACTCTCAGGGCATTACATATGGTCCTGTGATATGCTGGCCAGTGTTAGTTGGTGGGATATTTTTAGTCACTGGAATGGGTACGACTTAGGGGTATGGGTCATAGGGTTTGGTACGAGTCATACTAGGGACTCATGTGGTGGGCAGTGTTTGATCCTCCTGGTATTTTATTTTTCTAGAGATACAGGTTATAGATATGGATCGTATGTTATGGTTATGACTTGGTCATATGAGTTGTATATTGGACAGTATTTGATCCAAGGGTTGAGGCTTGGATACGAGTGGTGGTTACCGATCATATTGGGAGGATACGACTCATATAGGTCAGTTATATCTCTGTGATGGGATTTTGTGCAACTTAAGTGGAGGTATTCTGGATATTTCCCTAATTACCCTAATTAGGATCACACAACTTCTAATATACTTAGGAGGTTATTTACCCTACTATTTTATTCATTAACACTTAGAAACTATTTCAAAACATTTTATAGTTCTGTCAAGAGCTTTTGGGGTAGGAGAACTAGGGTTTCAACTAAATAATTACTTTGGGGCTTGTCTTGGTGATTTTTTTCATCAATTCCTTGGTATAAGGCATGATTATCTTCCCTCATTGAATTTCAACTAAAGGCATGGTTTATATGATTGATTTCATGGTTTTACTATTTCATGATTATGGTTTTCAACTATTACTTTGGGGTTTTGATATTAAATGCTTGGTTATGGTTTCTTATGGTTTTAATTATGCTTTTATATGCATTAATGGTGGATTTGGATAATTGTATTGTATGGTAATGGTTTAATGTTCTTTGGAATTGGTTTTGGTTATATTATGCCCCCAATGTATTTAACAAAATGCTTATAAAGATATGTTTATTGCATTGACTTCTTTTAATGGAACTATTGGATGTTTTAAACTTAGTAAAGTAATTATGTGTGGTTTAAATGGTTTGAAAAGGATAGAGCCTAAATGGTTATGCTTGTGGTGAACATGGTAGTCTCCCAAGTGGTTTTATATGGTGTATTGAAAGCACTCGAAAGTCCCCTTAACCTAAATGTTTGGCTATGGATATTACTTGCAAGGAAGGGGTGATATAACGATACCACTAATATTGGCCTTGGTTAATAAAATGGTAAATGGATTGGTTGGTCATTTGGAAATAGTTTTAATTGGGAATTAATGGTGGGGTATCTAACAAAGTCATGAAAAGTGGTTGTAACACCCCGAATCTGGTACCCGAAACACTACACGGTGCTCATGACCCCGAAGGACCACAAGCTAACCCATGACTGATATCTGTAACTAGGAACTTCATAGTATACTATATAAATGCGGAAAAAGGCTGAAAATCCATAAGGTTCAGATATCTGGAAAAACATAACATCTGGAAATACGGTATATCAATACCAAAACAAAACTGAAATAACTGTTTGACCATGCTATAGTCTGGAAGCCTCTAAATTGTCTAAAAATTATGGAGTTAATGGGACATATCCCCAACTAACTTCGGACTACTGAAATAATAAAGTAATAAAATAATCATGCTATCCTCGAATGATAAGGACTCACTGCTAGTCTGGCTACTGAATGTATGATCTACTAAGGATGCTCTGGAGCTCGTGCTTTTGAACCTATGGTATAAAAACACCATAGCACAAATGTGTCAGTACGATTGAATGTACTGGTATGTAAGTGAGGTAGGCTGAATGCAAGGGAATTATATGCATAAACAATACTAACTGATTGAATAACATGAACGTGAGAATACATGCATGAATACGTGAATTGTAACTGAGATCATAACATCACTGAATCTGAATACTGATAACCTAAGTTTCGTATAACTGATATACTATTATCTGAATGACTGTGTCTGACAGTCCTGTTTCTGATGGAACTAGCTGAGTTTTGTACTAAACTAGGTGGCTATATCTGATAGTCCTAAATTTTGTAGAACTACCTGAGTTCTATTACTGAGACTGAGACTGAGACTATAACTGTGGGAAGTAGTGATCTAACCGACATACCCCAAATAAGATAATATAATTGAGCTAGAGTCCAATCTGTAATCCCAATTGGAAGGGTGTCAATGTCGCACCACTGGTAAGGACAAACTGTGAGTAGTCCTTCATCTAACAGGTACTCTAAGGAGAACAGTGTGACCCTCATCTAATAGGTTAAATTACCTTATCAACCCTTATTTAACAGGTTAGATGTCTCAACTTACGCTGGCTACATAGTTCTGGAGCACAATTATTGCTTCTAAGAATCACACTCTCTACTCACGGGTGAGTTCCTATCCTTGGGCTCACTCGGTGCTGAATCCTACTCCCATCTGATTAGACACTAAATTAATTATACTGAACTGACTGGACTGAGTTCACTGATTTTCGTTGACTGATGGAATATTACTGAGATCTGATAACTGACTGAGATTAATGAGATTACTGAGTTTTCTTGAGTCCTGATACTGCATGAATTCTACTGAACATGGCTTGACTGAGAGTATCTTGAAAACTAACATTAGCTCTAGGCACACAGCTAAATTTTTGGGTACAAGAACCCCCAGCACTCGATAGCATGAAACTGACAAGACATGACACTTCCTGGACTCACAACAATAATCAACAATCCATAATACAATCATTGGGGAATTTCATAAGGCACTTGATTATCATGGTTTGGTACATGAATAGGAATGCAGATAAACATGTCATAATTTCATAGGGCTAATCTCATGAACAATCCATCAAACAATTTTAATGCATAACAATAACATGGAAGTCATTTTGAACATAAGAGCAAAGCATAGATTCATCAATTTAGTCATAATTGAGTCCTAAAGCATGATTGTTATTCTCTTGGGCATTCTATCAAACACATTGCATGCACAACCTTTGACTTAGGCATATACACTAGTTCATACATCACGGTTACTTTAATCAACTCAATTTAAAAGTTTCCAACCCACATACTAGCATAATTTCAATAAAAGTACATAAAGACTCCAACTTGGGATTCATACAACCACATCAACATAATTAAAATCAACTCACCACATGAAATCACAATTCATGAGTTTAAAATGGGATTCTTGAGCTTCGTAGATGAAAGAAACCCATGAGTCAACACTTTAAATACCTGGGTGGATGATTTCTTGAAGATTGGTGGAGGAAAGAATGAATTATTGACTTGGGATTAAACACCTAGAGTTTCTTATTCTTGGGGATTGATCTTTGAGAGAAACCCTAATTTATTGTTGTGGATGAATAATGAATTTATAAGCTCTGGTTTGGTATAATTAGGGGTTAAAACGGGTGGAAAAACACCCAAATATCCTTTTAAAAATGACTTAAAATCACTGATCGGAAGTGGTGATGGTTTGGACGATGGTCTGTCGTTATCTCGACGGTCCGTCGGCCTGACCGTCGCTTCTGGGCAGTTTCGACAGTTCTCTGTAAAACGTTCATAACTTCTTACTCCGTTATCGAATTTGGACGAAATTGGTATCATTGGAAAGCTAATTCAATTTCCCACATGATAAAAATTTGAAATTGTGGAAATTCTATTTTATTTAAACATTAATATTTTAGGAAATCATCACTAACTTTTCTGGAGACTAGATTTGACAAAAAAAATTTGGGGTATTACAATATCTCCCCCTTGGGAAAATTTGTCCTCGAATGGGACTGAATAGACTAGGAAAACTGATAGACTGATCTTAATTAAGGGACGTGAACATTTGAACATGTCTATATGACTGGAACTTCTGATATACTGAAATCTTATACTGAATATACATGTTTGATTCATAGATATGTGATGGATAGTCTTCATGAATGCATGAGTGAAATTACTGAGAAACTGAGTTTCTCGTAATAAGAATGCATATCTGATGCATGAATATGTGACTAACATGATACATGAACATATGAATAGATATGCAAGGGTATTTGATACCAAGTTTATAACTGAAATCTGAACATAAAATTGAATAAGCTTAAGGAAAACTATTACCTTGGGTTGAGTCTGAGTTTGCGGAGTAGAGGTGAGGATACTTGGTCTGCATATTTGCTTCTGCTTCCCAAGTATCTCCCTTAATGAACTGATTCTACTAAAGAACTTTGACTAGAGGAACTTCTTTGTTCCTCAGTCTGCGAGTCTGGTAGTTAAGAATTTCGACTGGGATCTCTTCGAAAGAAAGGTTGTTCTGAATGTCTAAGACCTCTACCGGAACTACAACTGCTGGGTCACCTATGCACTTCTTTAGTAAGGAGACATGGAACACTGGATGAACTAAGGCTAGATCTGAAGGCAATTCAAGCTCATAAGATACCTTGCTGAAACGATTGAGAATTTTGAAAGGACCGATATATCGGGGACTGAGCTTTCCCTTCTTACTGAACCGCTTCACTCCCTTCATGGGAGAGATTTTCAAGTACACATAAACACCAATCTCGAACTTGAGATCCTTTCTGCGCACATCTGTATATGATTTTTGTCAGCTCTGAGCTGTCTTGATACATTCTCTGATCAACTGAACTTTCTCTAAGGTGTCAAATACCAAGTCAATCCCTAATACTGTGGCCTCACCCACTTTGAACCAACCGATTGGAGATCTATACCTCCTACCGTAGATAGTTTCAAATGGAGCAATCTGAATACTGGAATAATAGTTGTTGTTGTACGCAAACTCAATCAAAGGTAAGTGGTCATCCCAACTCTCCTTGAAATTGATTGTACACGCCATTAGCATATCTTCCAAGGTCTGAATGGTCCTTTCTTCTTGACCATCTATTTGAGGATGAAAGGTTGTACTGAGGTGAACTTGGGTACCAAGACCCTTTTGGAATGCTTTCTAGAAGTGAGAGGTTAACTGGGTACCTCTATATGAAACAATAGACAATGGAACACCGTGCAATCTGACCAACTCCCTGATATAAAGTCTAGCGTAATCCTCGGCTGAATAAGAGGTATATACTAGAAGGAAATGAGCTGATTTGGCCATCCTTTCTACAATGACCCAAACTGAATCATGTTGACGACGAGTACGTGGCAAAGCCATCATAAAGTCCACGTTCACTTCTTCCCACTTCCAAGTAGGAATACTAAATTCCTGCATAGACCCACTAGGCTTCTGTTGCTCTATCTTAAGCCGATGACATGTAGAGTACTTAGCCACAAACTCTGCAATATCTCTTTTCATCCCACTCCACCAGTAGATCTCCCCCAAGTTATGGTACATCTTAGATGCCCCTGGATAAATAGAGTAGCGCGCACCATGCACTTCTGCAAGAATTCTTTGCCTCAAGTCATCTACACCTGGAATACACAGATGACCCTGACAATGGAGAACACCATATCCCCATTAGGAGAAAACCTCTACTTTTTTATCTTTGACCGACTCTTTCAACTTAACAAGACTGGGTTCTCTATCTTGCTATTCTTTCACCTCAGATACTAGAGATGATCCTGAACTATTCTGAACCCATATACTACCTTCTTCTAAATGGACTAAGTGGACACCTAGTCGGGTAAGCTGATGGACTTCTTGAGCTAACTTTATCTTACTATGCTCAACATAAGCAATATTATCCATAGACAGTCTACTGTGAGCATCGGCCACTACAGTGGCCTTGCCTGGATGATAAAGAACACTCATGTCGTAATCTTTCAAGAGCTCTAACCACCTTCTATGACGGAGTTTAAGACCTTTCTGAGAGAATATGTATTAAAAGCTCTTGTGATCTATGAATACATCTACATGAACACCGTACAAGTAATGCTTCCAAATCTTTAAGGTAAAAACTACGGCTACTAACTCAAGATCATGAGTTGGATAATTCTTCTCATAGGGTTTAAGATGTCTGGAGGCATAGGCTTTGACCTTACCATTATGCATGAGGACACAACCCAAAACTACTCTGGATACATCACAGTATACTACGAATCAATATGAATCGTCTAGAAAAGTCAAAACTAGAGCTGAGGTGAGTCGATCTTCAACTCCTAAAAATCTTTTTGCATGAATGTGACCACTGAAATTGAACCTTCTTCTCAGTCAATCTATACATAGGGGATGCAATAGATAAAAATCCTTTAACAAATCGATAGTAATAGCCAACCAAACCCAAGAAACTCCTGATATCTAATGGAGAGATGAGTTTGGGCCAGTTTCTCACTAATTCAATCTTTTGAGGATCAACTCTAATGCCATCGCCGGAGACGTATGACCAAGAAATGCTACTGACCTTAGCCAAAATTCGCACTTGCTGAATTTGGTGAACAACTGATGATTTCTAAAAGTCTGTAATACTATTTTGAGATGGTCTACATGATCATACTCACTGCGGGAATAAACATGAATATCATATATAAAGACTATAACGAACATGTCTAAGTACTGCTTTGAACACACGGTTCATCAAGTCCATGAAGGGTGCTGGGTCATTGGTAAGACAAAAGGACATGACTAAAAATTCAAAGTGACCATATCGAGTACGGAAAGCTAATTTTGGAATATCACATTCTCTGACCCTGAGCTAATGATAGCCTGATTTGAGGTCTATCTTAAAAAATAGCTGGCACCCTGAAGATGATTGAACAAGTCATCGATTCTGGGAAGTGGATACTTGTTCTTTACGGTGACTTTATTGAGCTGATAGTAGTCTATACACATCCTGAGAGAACCATTTTTCTTTTGCACAAATAAGACTGGTGCGTCCCATGGGGACACACTGGGTCTGTTGAAACCCTTATCTAGGAGATACTTCAACTGATCTTTCAATTTTTTGAGTACTGTTGGTGCCATTCTGTATAGAGGAATAGATATGGGATGAGTATCTGGATGAAGGTCTATGCCAAAGTCTATTTCCCTTTCGAGAGAAATTCCAGGAAGATCTTCGGGAAAGACATCGGAATATTTATTCACTACTGGTACTAATTTGAGACTGGGAGTTTTGGAACTAGAGTCCTTAACTCAAACAAGATGATAGACACATCCCTTAGATATCATTTTCTGTGCCCGAAGGTAGGAAATAAGCTGACCTCTAAAAATGAAGTACTACCCTTCCACTCTAGGATGGGTTCATTTAGGAACTAAAACTAGACGACTCTATTTCTGCAGTCGACTATGGCATAATAGGAATTAAGCCAATCCATGCTGAGAATTACATCAAAATCAGTCATCTCTAATTTGACTAAGTCTGCTGAAGTGACTTTCTGAGATACCATAACCAGACAGTTCCTATATACCCATCGGGCTATGATTGTTTTACCCACTGGGTAGAGACTGATAAGGGATCTACTAGAATTTTGGGATTGACTCTGAAATCAACTGCTATATAGGGAGTAACAAAAGACAAAGAAGCTCCTAGATCTAGCAAAGCGTAAACATGTACATGAAAGATCTGTAATGTACCAGTAACCACATCAGGAGAATTTTATTGATCCTATTGGGACTAAAAAGCATAGAGTCTATTTTGGTGTTTCCCACTGGTAGCACTGGAAGAGGCACCCTGCTGATTTGGGTGATTGGACTGAGCTAGAGGGAGATTACGCTGACCTTGAGGACCTGGCTGGGGACGATCTCTGGCTCAGTGTCCTGGCTAGTCACATCCAAAGCAAACATCACTGCCAACTCTACAAGTACCCTGATGGTGCTTACCACATGTCTGACAAAGAGGATAGGTTTAGGCACTGCTAACACTGCCCTAAGACTTAGAGCCTGGCGGTACCCTATCCTGTTGCCGTCTCTGAATTTTGGCACTAAAGCACTGGCTGAGGAAGAAGCTGGAATGGATGACTTTAGGCAGAACTGAGAACGACTTACACCCTCTGACTTAGAATGAGTAAAGTTGAAATTACCTATCCTTTCTCTCTTATTCTGCTTCTCTCTAATCTTAATATTTTGCTCTTTAATCTATTGAGCATGGATAATAAGACTGGTTATGTCTATCTCACTAATCAACATTGCAGATCTAAACTCATTGAACGCACTATCATTCACTCCAGAAACAAACTTACTCATCTTAGCCCTGCTGTCTGCCACTACATAAGAAGCATATCTATCTAATTGAGTAAACTTAAGAGAATACTCTTTCACTATCATATTTCCCAGCCTTAAGTAGATAAACTCTAACACCTTAGATTCTCTCATCTCCAGGGGAAAGAATCTATCTAAAAATGCAGTGGCAAACTCCTCCCACTCAATAGGCCCTGCATCTGCGACCCTCTCTGCCTTCCATTGCTTGAACCATGTGTGATCCATATCCTACAACTGATATGTAGCTAGTTCAGCACTCTCACAAATAGTAACCCCCATAATATATATAACCATCTGCACCTGATTAAGGAATTACTGAGGGTCCTCATCTGACTTAGACCCAAAAAAGGACGGAGGATTCATTCGAGTGAAGTCTCAAATCCTGGATGTAGCTAAATTGGACACTAGATTGGCCGGAATGATAGCTTGTCATTTATTCTAGGCAGCAACTGGATTAGCAAGAGTAGCGAATGCATCTCTGAACTCTGTATGAGAAACATATTCGTCCAAGGGATCTGCTTGGACAGACTGAGGGGCTAGCTGATTTCTATTTCTTCTTCTGGAAGGCATGTTCTATAAATAAAAGGGATAAATGGATTAGACCAAGGGTTAAATTTGAGCCCATGCTCACTGGCACAACATGACTACTGAAAGAAGGGAAACTGTTCCTAAAACATCTTATAGCCTCATGTACATAAATGTGGTGTGCAACACACACATGCACAAGACCCTACTAGATGTGGCTTTCAGACTTCCTAGGACACTATTGAACCTTAGGCTCTGATACCAAGTTTGTAATGCCCTAAATCTGGTACCTGGAATGCTACACAGTGCTCATGACCCTAAAGGACCACAAGCTAACCCATGACTGATATCTATAACTGGGCACTGTATAATATACTATATAAATGTGGAAAAAGGATAAAATGCCATAAGGTTCAAATATCTAATAAAACATAACATCTAGAAATATGGTATATCAATACCAAAACAAAACTTAAATAACTGTCTGAACATGCTATAGTTTGGAAGCCTCTAAACTGTCTAAAAATTGTGGAGTTGATGGTACATGTCCCCAACTAACTCCAGACTACTAAAATAATAAAGTAATAAAATAATTATGCTGTTCTCGAAGGATGAGGACTCACTACTATTTTGGTTGATGAACGTCGATCTACTAAAGATGCTCTGGAGCTCATGCTTCTGAACCTATGGTATAAAAACACCATAGCACAAATGCGTCAGTACGATTAAATATACTGGTATGCAAGAGAGTTAGGCTAAATGCAAGGGGTTTTTATGCATGAACAATACTAACTAACTGAATAACATAAACGTGAGAATACATGCATGAATACGTGAACTGTAACTGAGATCATGACATTACTGAATCTGAATACTAATAACATAAGTTTTGTATAACTGATATACTATTAACTAAATGACTGTTCCTGACAGTCTTCTTTCTTATGGAACTAGCTGAGTTCCGTACTAGACTGGGTGACTGTATCTGACAGTCCTAAATTTTATAGAACTATCTGAGTTCTATTACTGAGACTGAGACTGAGACTGTAACTATGGGAAGTAGTCATCTAACCAACATGCCCCAAATAAGATAATATAATTAAGTTGGGGTCCAATCTATAACCCCAATTAGAAAGGGTGTTAATATCGCACCACTGGTAAGGACTAGTTGTGAGTAATCCCACATCTAACAAGTACTCTAAGGAGAATGGTGGGACTCTCATCTAATAGGTTAAGTCACCTCATCAACCCTTATTTAACAGGTTAGATGTCTCAACCTACGCTAGCTACGTAGTTCTGGAGCACAAGGATTGCTTCTAAGAATCATACCCTCTACTCGCAGGTGAGTTCCCATCCTTGGGCACACTTGATGTTGAATCCTACTCCCATCTGATTAGACACTAAATTAATTATACTGAACTAACTGGACTGAGTTCTCTGAGTTTTATTGGCTGACGGAAAATTACTGAGATTTGATAACTGACTGAGATTACTGAGATTACTAAATTTTCCTGAGTACTAGGACTGACTGAATTCTACTGATCATGGCTTTACTGAGAGTATCTTAAAAACTGACACTGGATCTATACACACAGTAAAATTTTTGGGTACAAGTACCCCCAGGACTCGATAGCATAAAACTGACAAGACATGACACTTCCTAGACTCACGACCATAATTAACAATCCATAATACAATCATTAGGGAATTTCATGAGGCACTCGATTATCATGGTTTGGTACATGAATAGGAACGCATATAAACATGTCATAATTATATAGGGCTAATCTCATGAACAATCCATTAAACAATTTCAATGCATAACAATAACATGGAAGTCATTTTGAACATAAGGGTAAAGCATGGGTTCATCAATTTGGTCATAATTGAGTCCTAAAGCATGATTCTTATTATCTTGGGCATTTTATCAAACACATTGCATACACAACCTTATACTTAGGCATATACACTAGTTCATACATCACGGTTACTTTAATCAACTCAATTTAAAAGTTTCCAACCCACATACTAGCATAATTTCATGAAAAGTACATAAAGACTCCAACTTGGGATTCATACAACTACATCAACATAATTAAAATCAACTCACCACATGGAAATCATAATTCATGAGTTTAAAATAGGATTCTTGAGCTTCATGGGTGAAAGAAACCCATGAGTCAACACTTTACATACCTGGGTGGATGATTTCTTAACGATTGATGGAGAAAAGTTTTAATTCTTGACTTGGGATTAAACACCTAGGGTTTCTTGTTCTTGGGGATTGATCTTTGAGAAAAACCCTGATTTGGTATTATGGATAAATAATGAAATTATGAGCTATGGTCTGGTATAATTAGTGGTTAAAATGACTAAAAAAGACTCAAATATCCTTTTAAAAATAGCTTAAAATCGTTGATCGGAAGTGGCAACGGTTTGGGCGACAGTCCATCGGTCCTGACCATCGCACTTGGCCAGAAGACAGGTTCACTACCTTAGTCATAACGACTTGGTTGATGGTCCATCACTAGCTCGACGGTCTATCGGCCTGACCGTCGGTTCTGGGCAGTTCTGACAGTTCTCTGTAAACATCCATAACTTTTTACTCTGATACTGGATTTGGAAAAAATTGGTATCGTTGGAAAGGTAATTCAATTTCCCACATGATAAAAAGTCGAAATTGGGTAAATTCTATATGATTTAAATATTAATTATTTAGGAAGTCATCACTAACTCTTCTGGAGACTAGATATGACTTAAAGAATGTTCGGGGTATTACAGTGGCAGTCCCGTGGGGGCCAAAACTGGAAACTTATATTTTTTGATATAAGGATCAGTTTTATTAGATGGTTTTCATAATGTCAAACCATTGAGGGATGTACTAGTCATCCCATGGGATACTTCCCTGGTTATACGGCTACACGCACTGGGTCTCTTTCAGCAGAGGGAGATGAACCCATATAGCTCATGGGTGGTTTAGGATATCCAAGCTATACAACCTAGGTAAAGGTTTCTAATGCATGCTAAACTTGGATCCCCTTTCCTGATGCTTATATATGTATGGTTGTATGCATTATGGATGGTTTTACTTGGTTTTATAACTAGTATTATTTTATCATTATCTTAAGTTTCATGTTAGCGATCACTCGCTTACCTGTCTACTGGGTTTCTTGGATGAGATGGAAAAAATCTTTTGAGTAATGCAGGCTAATAATGTAGAAGGGGTTAAACTTATAGTTTTTTTATCTCAATGATATTACTAATTAGTTGTATGAGGAGTGGGATAGTAATAGAGGTGATATGGAAGAGGAAGGGTTGTGGGACACCTTTTCTAATGTCTTTTTAGATCGGTTCTTTCCTCAAGAGTTAAGGAAATCTAAGATGGAGGAGTCTGTGAACCTCAAGCAAGGTAGGATTTCAGTAAAGGAATATGCTTTGAAGTCCCATCAGCTATCAAGGTACGCTCCAGACTTGGTGGCTGATATGAGATCGAGAATGAGGAAGTTTTCTTTTGGGTTGAATAGAGATTTGATTCTGGAGAGTAAGACTGCCTTGCTGATTAAAGATATGGATATCTCGAGGTTGAATGTTCATATGTAATAGGTTGAGGATGAGAAGAGGAGACATGAGGAGTTTGGGGATATGCAAAGAAAGAGGAGCAGGTTTTTTATTTAGGGAGGTGCTTAATCTCAAGGTGGTAGAGATGGTGGAAAATGGCAGAAAAAAAAGTGGGGGAGTTCTTGCTCTTTTTTTGCTAGTTATCCTTACCAGTCAGGAGATAGGTATCATCAATATGGTGAAAATTCTAGGGCACAAATTGCCTAATCTCAGGCGAGCGGAGGTTAGTCAGTTTCTTCGTGTCCTTCTTTTTGATTTTGTGGTTGACCCCATTGGGGTTATTATGAGGAAGAGAGGTATAAATTCTTCAAGTATGGACAGACAGTCCATCAGATCAGGGATTTTCCGGTTAATAAGGTTGTTATGGGGGAAAATAAGATCCGATGGCTTAATCTTCTACTCCTACTCATAGTGGTATTGCATCTTCTTCTATTACTTCTCCTGGTTTTAGAGTTGGTTGGAGCAGTTTGTATGATTTAGCATCTCGATAGGAATCTGAGGCATCATATCATGTCATTTTTGGTACATTATAACTTTTCTCTCTTGACGTATATTATTTGCTTGATCCAGGGTTTACTCTCTTATATATTAAGCCTTATGTGGTTGTATCTTTTGGTTTCAATCTGAAAGTTATTTCGGATCCTTTTTCTATCTCTACCTCGATAAGTTACTAGGTTATTTCTAAGAGAGTCTATAGGGTGTATGTAGTATCTGTTGGTGGCAAGAAAACCTTGGTGGATCTGTTTGAGTTAGATATGGTAGATTTTGATGTCATTCTAGGAATGGATTGGTTGCATTCTTGTTATGCATCTTTGGATGGTCGTATCTGTAGGGTTATCTTTAGGTTCCCTAGCGAATCAGTTATAGAATGGGAGGGTGTTTCTTTAGCTCCTAGGGGAGGTTTATTTCTTATCTTCGATCTCAGAGGTTAATCTCTAAGGGTTGTCTCTATCACTTGGTCAGGGTTAAAGATTCTAGCTCGGAAGGTCCTTTTTTATCTTCAGTCCCTGTGGTAAATGAGTTTCTAGAGGTCTTTTCGATAATCTTCCTAGTGTTCCTTCGGATAGGGAAATAGAGTTTGGTATTGATTTATTTTTGGACACTCGTCCAATTTTTATTCCTCTATATAGAATGGCTCTGAGTGAGTTGACGGAACTCAAGGAGTAACTTAAGGATCTTCTGGACAAGGAATTTATTCATCCTAGTATTTCTCATGGGGTGCACCGGTGTTGTTTGTGCACAAGAAGGATGGTTCCTTTCGGATATGCATTGACTACAGGAAGTTAAACAAGGTGATGGTCAAGAACAAGTATTCTCTTCTTAGAATAGATGACTTGTTTGACCAGTTGCAAGGTGCCTAGTTCTTCTGTAATATAGATCTTTGGTCTGGGTACCATCAACTTAATATTAAGGAGGTGGATATCCCTAAGATGGCTTTTTGTACTCGATATAGGCATTTTGAGGTCCTGGTGATGTGTTTTGAGTTGACTAATGCTCTAGCATCATTTATAGACTTGATGAATAAGGTGTTCAGGAAGTATTTTAATCTTTTTGTCATTGTGTTTATTAATGACATTCTGGTTTATTCGAAGAGTGAGGTGGATCATGCTAATCACCTCCGTGTGGTGTTGCAGACCTTAAAGGAACAACAGTTGTATGCCAAGTTCTCTAAGTATGAGTTTTTATTGAAAGTTGTGACTTTCTTGGGTTATATTATTTCTAGTAAAGGGATCATGGTGGATTCAAAAAAGGTTGTTGCGGTGAAGAAGTGGCCTAGTCCCACGACTCCATCCGATATCCAAAGCTTCTTGGGTTTAGCTGAGTATTATAGGTGGTTTGTGGAAAGATTTTCTTCGATAGGTGCTCCTTTGATTAAGTTGACTCAGAATAAGGTTAAGTTTTCTTGGTCGAATGCCTTTGAAGGGAGTTTTGAAAAGTTGAAGGATAAGTTGACTTCGGCTCCAATCCTGACTTTTCTGGAGGGCAATAATGGGTTCGTAGTTTATTGTGATGCATATCAGGTAGGTCTTGGTTGTGTGTTGATGAAGCATGGGAAGGCAATTGCCTATACTTCCAGGCAATTAAAGGTACATGAGAAGAATTATCCTACTCATGATTTGGAGTGGTTGGCGGTTGTGTTTGCTTTAAAAATATGGCAGAATTATTTGTATAATGTTCACATGGATATCTTTTCTGATCACAAGAGTCTTCAATATGTATTCACCCAGAAAGAGATTAATCTCAGGCAGAGGAGATGGCTTAAGCTTCTCAAGGACTTTGATATGAGTCTTTACTACCACCCAGGTAAGGCTACTATGGTTGTTGATGCTCTTAGCAAGTCTATGGGAAGTTTGTCTTATATAGAGAAAGAAAAGTGGGACTTGGTGAAGGATATTCACCTCTTGTCCAATCTTGAAGTTCGTCTTTTAGACTCCAAGTATGGTAGTGTAATGGTGCAAGAAGTGGTTCGATTATCTCATGGTGTGGAGATTAAGGGAAAGCAAGTGTTGGATCCTGTCTTGATGAAAATTAAGAGTGACGCTGGTGGGAAAAAGGTAGTGGTATTTGAGATAAGTGGTGATGGTAATTTATGGTACCAAGGGACGTTGTGTGTTCCTGATATCGACGGTTTGCGGAAAAGGGTTTTGTATGAGTCGCGCTATGTTGTTTATTCCGGTTCGACAAAGATGTATCATGATCTCAAGAAGATATATTGGTGGAATAACATAAAGAGAGATGTGGCAGATTTTGTGGCCAAGTGTATGGTATGTCAACAGGTTAAGGTTTAGTACATGAGCCTAGGAGGGTTGTATCATGAAATTCATTTGCCCAAATGGAAGTGGGAAGTGATCAATATGGACTTCGTTACCAGTCTTCCTCGGTCTAAGAATTAGTATGATTTAATTTGGGTTATTATGGATAGGATGACTAAGTCGGCTATAACACCCCGTGATATCCTCTATTTAATACCTCATTCCGTAGCATGTTTAAGGGGTTGATCATCTGAAAATTTCCTAAATTTCCTAAGTGTCAAAAGGACTTAGTCATATTTTAAGCTCATACACTTGTGTGATCTTTAAGTCAATTTTTCTGACCTTAAGATATGGTTTTGTAAGTTGTTTCATGTTCATAGGAGTAAGGAGAATGTCTCGGTAAAGTTTTGGATTTTATCGAACAACGTTAGGGATTTTTTTGGATGTTGGAAGCAGTGGCTCGACGCGAAGTTGACGCGCCGCATTGATGACTGCGTCGATGAAGTAGTAGACCAACAGAATATCTATGTGTCGTATCGTCTAACGCGCCTGAGCCCAGTTTGCAATTTCTTTTTAAATTCTGGGTTAGGTGGGGTATATTAGTCAATTTCCCTCATCTAAACTCGATCTTAACACAAAATTAATACATCAAAAACCTCTTACAATCTCTCAAATCAAAAACCCTAGTCTCTTCTCCTAAGATCAAGAGTTCATCTTTGAAGTCAAGAATTTTAAGAACTTAAGCGAGATTCGGATTCCACCCTTCCTCCTAAGTGATCTAAGGTACGTGGGGTTTTTCTAAAACTACATGGGCATAAAAGAATTGTTTCAATAACATTTAACATTGTGAGATCATGAATTTGTGAAGGGTTTGGGTATTTATGTCTACAACTTTACAATATGAAATCTTTAATGATATTATTATTTTGGTCTTGAGGCCCTTCCCCTAAATTTGATTTAAAATCATGTATATATATATATATGTAGGTGTTTGATGAGTTTGAATGATGAATTGAGAGCATGAACCATTAGAAATCCCTCTCTTGTCTACAAGCCTTCTTGTTTTCGTAAGTTATGATTTATTCGAAATGCATTGTTGGAAATATGATATAAATGTCTTGATTATTGTTTATGACTTGATTATGGTTTTAAATTAAAGAGGGGGTGTTTTACTTGGTGTTAAAGTTTAAAGATATTTATTAAAAAGATTCCATGTTTTGTCACAAGTTTCATGACCACCACATATTTATTGAAATGCCGAAAAAATAATTTTTACACGATTTGATAAATGTTTGAAGTGTGAATCTTTTGAATTGTTTGAAGTATGGAGGTCCAAGCTTTATGTTTTGAAAGAAGAGATTTTAATATGATAATTATGGCTCAGAATCATGACTTTCAAGTCTTGGTAAGACGATACCAAATCAGATAAGGCCATGGTAAACTCAGCACAGAATACATATTTCATTTCAGATTTTAGATTTTGAATTCAGATTGATGCATATTTTGAACAGGTTAAAAGTAGGTACTGAGAGAGTAAGGTGGTTCCCCGAAGTAGGCATGGGTCATACAATTCATTGCCCGGGATCGTGTTTTGCCGATACGGGTTTATTATTTCCCCAAGAGAGATTATACATTGGCCTAGTGCCCTGGGGCGTCTCAGATTCAGATACTTCAACCCTTGCGAAAAAGTTGGGTTGGGGGCTTGGACGTCGAGTTAATGGAGGATCCCATATTACCCATGGGAAACTTTTAGATATGTAGGGTGTACCACCTAGCTCAGAACTAATACAAAGTATAAAATTGCATTGACAAGATTGTTTTAAAATTATTTGTGATGGCACATGTATTTTAAACTATTTCATGCATAATGTGTTATGACTTGCTCTCACCTATGTTATATATGCATAAATTCATTATTTTGGATTACTCTGCGTACCAGTACAACTATATTGACCCCCTATATTTCAAGGTCTGAGGCTCAGTCTAGAGGTCTTGTTAAGCCGTAGAGTTTTCAGACAGAAGTGAGGTGTGCAGTTGGTGAGCCTTCTCTATTCTGGAAGGCCTATTTCTTTTCAGATACTTGTTATTTACTTTGGTTTAGTTCCACTGGGGGCCTTGTCCTAGTTTCAGACAGTTTGATAATTTCGTATATAATAGAGATTTCGCAGACAGAAACAAATATTATTTAGATATTTTCTTTCGCATTGATATTCTTAACTCAGAACATGACCATGATTTCGTAATGACTCATATTTCTGCATCCTTTCTTTATTGTATGAGTATTGTGCATGGTTACCAGATGTAGAAGGGCGCCCAGGCCTCCACGGTTTGGGATGTTCGTTATGGCCAGGGCCCGGCTCGGTTCGTGACATCAGCTCACTTCTTGCTAGTGCAAACTACATTTTCAACGGAGGATTATGCGAGGCTGTATCTTCAGGAGATTGTGAAGCTGCATGAGGTGCCTGTTTTGATTATTTTTTACTGTGGTACGCAGTTTACGTCTTACTTCTGGCGATCTTTCTAGAAAGGGTTGGGGACTAAGATTAGTCTGAGTACTTTTTTTCATTCGTAGTCGGATGGGCAAGCATAGAGAACTATTCAGACATTAGAGGATATTCTTCGGGCCTATGTAATTGACTATGGTGGAAATATGGTTGAGTGTCTACCTTTGGTGGAGTTGCTTACAACAATAGTTATCATTCGAGTATTCGTATGGCTCTTTTCGAGGCGTTGTATGGTAGGAGGTTTAGATCTCCTATTGGTTGGTTTGAGTTTGGGAGGCGAACATGTTTGACACGTATTTGGTTTATCAATCAATGGAGAAGGTCAAGGTGATTCAGGATAGGCGTAAATCTACCCAATGTCGTCAAAAGTCCTATGTGGATGTTAGGCGTAGAGTCTTGGATTTTGAGATTGGGGATAAGGTGTTCCTCAAGGTATCTCCCATGAAGGAAGTAGTGTGGTTTGGAAAAATGGGGAAACTCAGTCCCCGATTTATTGGCCCTTATGTGATTTTATGGAGAGTTGGTAATGTTGCTTGTGAGCTGGATTTGCCATCTATAGCTTAAGTTTGGTTCATCCGGTCTGTCATGTTTCTGTGTTGAGAAAGTGCATTGGTGATCATTCTTCGGTTGTTCCTTTGTAAGGATTAGGTATTTCAAATTCTTAGTCTTATGAAGAATTCCCAGTTGGGATATTAGATAGGCAAGTTCATCAATTACGGACCAAGGATGTGGCTTTGGTTAAGGTTCTATGGCAGAACCATAAGGTGGAAGAAGCTACTTGGGAAGTAGAAGAGGACATGAAGTCCAAGTATCCGTATTTGTTTTCTTCTCTTGGGATTCGTGTGGAAGGTATGTGTCTTCAACACATCTTTCTTATCTGAGTTGTTGATACAAGAAAACACTAGGAAAAACGAAATTGACACTAAGAATGCAAAAACCAGCAAACACACAAAGTGAAAAACAACACAAAGAAAGGGGATGAAGAAGAAGAATGCTTGAAATTAAAGGATAGATAGAAAGACCCTTACTTCTACCAAGTGATTAACAAAAGATGGTGTATCAAACCATCAATCACACCTCACTAATAGAAGCTCAAACCTTCCTCTTAGGTGGACCAAGGGAATTCACACTCCTCAAAACCCATCTTTCTTGCCAAATGCTCAACACAAGTGAAGAATCCACCTCACTTGCATAGAAACTTCAAGTTCTGGTTTCTCTCTCTTAAGGAGAAGGAGAATACTACAAGTTAACACTAATATTACAATCTAAAAATTCACTCAATTCATTATGTCCAAAAACTAAGAAAAAATAAGAGCTAAGGTGCCTATTTATACTTATTACAAACAAACACAAAAATATCGTTAATGAAGGGTTCTCCTTTGGAGTGTAATAAGGGAGTCTTAAAAGACAACAATAGCCCTAAAATGGGGTACCTCTTGAATGTCAAATCATAGTGAGAAAAGTTTATTTTGTCCTTCAAGTGAGGCACCTCTTGAGTGTAATGGTTCCCTTCTCCTCCTTCAACTTGACAAGGCTTTAAAATGCTCCAAACACTTGCCAATTCTGAAGTTTGAACCTTTGACAATGCCTTGTATAAATTTTTGCACCTCATGCTTGTATCAGTTGTTAAAGGAAAGATTAGCATCTTTGCCTCTTTGTTTTCAAACTTTGTTAAAATGATGTTTGATAATGCAAATGACTCTTTGCACGGTTACCCCTACTTTATCCGTAATTCAGGGACCAATGTTCCTAGTGAGGGAGACTGAAAATTCCGGGGTTTTGTCCCTTAGAAAATTTCCTGGAATTCCATTCTCCGGACCCAATACGACTCATGGGTACAAGCCATATATTGGGGTACGAGTGGTATGGTCCTTTCGTATGCTGACCGGTGTTAGTTGGTGGGATGGTTTTGGTCACTGGAATGGTACGACTTAGGGGTATGACTCGTAAGCTCTTGGTACGAGTCGTATTAGGGACTCGTATGGTGGGAAGTGTTTGATCCTCCTGGTATTTCATTCTGCCAGGGATACGGGTTATGGATACGGATCGTATGTTGTGGTTACGACTTGGTTGGATAAGTCGTATACTCGACAGTGTTTGATCCAAGGGTTGAGGCTTGGATACGAGTGGTGGGTACAAATATTATCATAAAAATAAATATTTATGATTTCACTACATTTCAGTAAAATTTAAAAAGATAGGCTACTTATTTAAAAGTTGTCATCACTAAAATAAATAGTAATTTTAAATCAAAAAAGTATTTATGATTTCATTACAATTGAGTAAATCAGTGATGTATTACAAGAAAAATCAATCAAGAGGATATTCAATTATAATCAAGAAACTTATAGAGGAAATATTATTATGACCAAAGAGTCATTCCAAAAAAAAATGTTATGAAAAAATGGACATTTCTTAAAATATGTAAAAAAAAAATAATTTAAAAAATAAAAATAATAGTTTAAGAATAAATATTTATTATTTTATTGCAACTGATTAAATCAAAAAAGTATTACTAGAAAAATCAACGAGAATAACCAATTAGTAAATAATCAATCAAGCAACTTATATTGAAAATATTTTAGATCCAGAATCTTTCCAAAATAAAAAATATTATGAAAAAAAATGTTATCTCAAAATATGTACACAATTAATTTATACAATATAAATATTATCAACAACAACATACCCAGTATATTCCCACTAAGTGGGGTTTGGGAAGGGTAAGTGTACGCAGTTCATATGATTACCTCAAATATGAGATAGAGAGGCTGTTTTCAATAGATCCCCAGCTCAAAATAAAACTATCTAAGATAAACAATATAAATATTATATTTTAAAAAAAATATGTATGTTTCACTACAATTAAGTAAATCAAGAATATATTTTACTTGTGTAAAAATCAAAAGTTTAAGCTATATTTTAAAGTAAGTGTTCCTATTTATCATGTTGTGTTGAAAATCAACTAAAATTGATTCTATTTTCATAAAATCAACTAAAATTATATAATCCAAAAGATTCCCAAAGTTACGCCACTTGATTGTCATGAAAATTAATTAATGTTTACTTATATTTTTTCAATAATTTATATTTAAAAAATAATTGTATTTATTGAGAGGATTTATATAAAGAAAGAGTAAATATGCTATTTGTATTTGAAAAGTAAAATATGCAACATTTTATGATCTTCTTATATTTTTTTGAGATGAGCATTGTCACACAAGGAAAGAGTAAATATGCTATTTGTATTTGAAAAGTAAAATATGCAACATTTTATGATTTTCTTAGATTTTTTTGAGATGAGCATTGTCACATATGGAAAAACAGTAAAAAATTATTGCTTACAGCTAAGAGAAATAATAGTAAAGGGTAGAAAATCAAATATTTCTTTGGATGAGATCTGAATTTTTTTCTTACCAAACAAAAGGTTCTAAGAATATAATATATCTAGGAAATAATTAATCAATTAGTAATTGCACCATATACATGGCAAAATATTATTATAATTAGTCAATTAGTAGTTGCACCATATACATGGAAAAAGAATACTATAATTAAAAGTTTCTATAACAAGATAACTCTACAAAACATACTATATATTTGAAATATAACCCTACAATGCATTGTCAGGATAGAAAAAGAAGTGGTTCCTCTTCGTGAATTACGGGTTATGATACAATCCAAATTGGCATCAATGCCTTTGAGCATATAATTCGAGGACAACATAATGGATTTCAATCCATGACCATCTCGAGGATGCTAATACATGTTTGGAGTACCCTTGTTAAGCTCCCACAAGAACCATATCACGTGTGGATGATAGCTTCGAATGTGGAAGAAGCTATACTTGAAGATGTCATCTAAAGAAGCGTTGAACAATACCGCATTTAGATGATAGCATGGACCTCGAGGGAATATGGACGCCATTTGCATTGTTTGGGGTCTTGGGTCACTTTTAGGCCCAATAGCTTTTAGGGTCACTTTTGGGCCCATTGTGTAATAAATAGCACATGGATATAAATAGCTAGTTTTCCTTCATTTTGTAGTGAGTTAATGAATGATGAATTGAGTTGACACTTGAGAGTTTTTTTATGGAAACTTATTGGGAGTTTCATTGATTCGTGAGAAATGTGGGTGCTCGGGAATCCATTTTTGTTTGTGTCCTCGTACGAGGTGGTGTTATCGATAATTGATAGGAAGGTCTAGGGTTATACCCTTGGTTGTCCTATCGTTATCCATTTATGTCAATCTATCTATCTTTTACTTTATCATTCTATTTCCTTGTTTCTTGTTTTATGTGATTTCGTATTTAGTGTGATTTCGTATTTAGTGTGATTTCGTATTTAGTGTGTTTCCTTTGATTTTGTGTTGTTTTTATTTTTGTATTTTTTTCTCGTATCATTTGGTATCAGAGATGAACTTGATTTCATTCCCACAAAGTCAATCTTGGGTCTCGTTGTGTTGAAAAATCATAAAACCACAAAAGAATATTTTATTGGTCAAATTTTGAGATTTTTTATTTTGTGTTTTTCTTGTGTTTTTGGTGTTAGATTCTTGTTCTCAACACTATTTGAGTCGAAATCCAAAAATTGAGCTTAATCCAAGATGATTTGTGTCATTGTTGGAGCTTGACTTTGAAGAAACTTGAAGGTGGGTTGTCAATTTCGGCTTTTGTTGTTGAGATTTTAGGGTTGAAAATATTGTTGGTGGTGTTTGGAATGTTGAAGTGAGCTTGGATTCCAAATTTCATTGAATTCTGGGGTCATTTGCTTGAGGGCCAATTTTGAATGTTCTTGGAGTTCTTCATAATCTTCATATATTGTTGAAGAAGAGCATTCAAAAAGTAAATGTTTGATCTAAAAGAAGGTGAGAGAAGGTGTTGTACTTGTTTATTCCAAAGAACATTCCATTCCTCCAAAGAGAGAAAAGAATAAAAAGGCATCAAAAGGGAATATTCCAAAGGAAGAAGACAAAGGAGAGTACAAAGAAAGGGACCACAAAAAATATTCAAAGCTTCTTGAGCTTGAAAAATCAATTGAAGAGCCCCAAACTCTTGAATTTTCATCCATAGCATCCCCAATAAATCCAATTCAAGTTCCCAAATATATATCAACACTTCTCCAACATCAATTAAAGCTCTTAAACACATCTCAACTCCATAATTGCCTCGTTGCTCAAGGTTTGAATTCTAGTTTCATTTTCTTCATTCTTAAACGTCATTCTTGATTCGTTCTTCTTTGTGTCTTAATTTCTTGTGTATTTTCCTTCTTTTATCTTTTGTTTTCTTAGTTTAACTCTTGAGTTCAAGTCTTTGGGCATTATATTTCTTGTTCATTTTGTCATTTTGAATTGTTCCTTTCTTATTTTGATTCTTGAATTCAAGTTCTTATTTCTTCGTTGATTCATCCATTACCATGGTCCCAAAAGTTGAGGTTCAACCTATCCTAAGTCGATCCTGATTTGATACTCTTTGGTAAGCCCTCATGGGTTTACGGCAAGATTTAACAAGCATGAACGAGAACTTGACCATAGTGGAAGGGAAAATAATGAATCTAGACGGAAGAATGGTGAGTGTGGAATGAAACCTTAATCCTTCAAATTCTACTCCTCCAACCCCATCATATGTATCCCGACCACTACAATCCCACCAAAAAATACCCCAAATGAAATATCCTAGGTTTTGACCCTTAGAAAAATTTCTAGAATTTCCGTTCTTCGAACCCAATACGACTCATGGGTACGAGACATATGTTGGGGTACAAGTGGTATTGTCATGTCGTATGCTGATCAGTGTTAGTTGGTGGGATGGTTTTGGTCACAGGAATGGGTACGACTTAGGGGTATGAGTCATAGGGCTTGGTACGAGTCATACTAGGGACTCGTATGGTGGGTAGTGTTTGATCCTCATGGCATTTTATTCTTCCAAGGATATGGGTTATAGATATAGATCGTATGTTGTGGTTATGTCTTGGTTGGATAAGTCTTATACTGTATAGTGTTTGATCCAAGGGTTGAGACTTGGATATGAGTGGTGGGTACCGATCGTATTGGGAGAATACGACTTGTATAGATCAGTCGTATCCCTGTGATGAGATTTTGTGCAACCTAAGTGGGAGTATTTTGGACATTTCCCTACTTACCTTTATTAGGACCCACAACTTCTATTACACTTAGGAGGTTATTTACCCTACTATTATATTAATTAATACTTAGAAACTATTCCAAAACACTCAATAGTTCTCTCAACAGTTTTTGGGGAAAGAGAGCTAGGGTTTCAACTAAAGGATTGTTTTGGGGATTGTCTTGGTGATTTCTTTCCATCAATTCTTCGATATAAGGCATAATTCTTTTCCCTCTTTATAATTTCAATAAAGGCATGGTTTATATGATAGATTTCATGGTTTTACTATTTCATGATTATGGTTTTCAGCTATTATTTTGGGTTTTTGATATTAAATACTTGGTTATAGTTTCTTATGGTTTTAATTATGCGTTTATATGCATCAATAGTGGATTTGGATAATTGGATTGTATGGTAATGGTTTAATGGTCTTTGTAATTGGTTTTGGTTATATTATGCCCCCAATGTATTTGACAAAATACTTATAAAGATATGTTAATTGCATTGACTTCTTTTAATGGAATAATTACATGTTTTAAACTTGGTAAAGGAATTATGTATAGTTTAAATGGATTGAAAAGTCTAAAGTCTAAATGGTTATGCTTGTAAGGAACATTAAATTCTCCCAAGTGGTTTAATATGGTATATAGAAGGGAATTCGAAAGTCCCCTTAACTTAAATGGTTTGGCTATGGATATTACTTGCAAATAAGGGGTGGTATGATGATACCAATAATATTGTCTCTGCTTAATAAAATGCTAAATGGATTGGTTGGTCATTTGGAAATGGTTTTAATTGGGTATTAATGGAGGGGTATGTAGAAAAGTCATGGAAGGTGGCGATCTCGTGGGGGCAAAACTGGAAACTCATATTTCTGATATAAGGATTGGTCTTAGTGGATCGTGTGTATGATGTCACACTATTGGGGGATGTACTAGTCATCCCATGGGATATTTCCCTGGTCGTACGGCTACACGCACTGGTTCTCTTTTAGCAGGGGGATCTGAACCCATATAGCCCATGGGTGGTTTAGGACGGCCAAGCTACACAACCCAGGTAAAGGTTTTAAATGCATGCTAAACCCGGATCCCTTTTCCGATACTTATATATGTATGGTTGTATGCATTATGGATGGTTTTAATTAGTTTTATAACTGGCATTATTTTATCCTTATCCTTAGTTTCATGCTAGCGGTCACTCGCTAACCCGCCTACAGGTGGCTATATACCCACGTTATGCAGGAACTGACCGTTCGACTCCTTCTACATAGTGATTGACTCAGGGACAACATTTGGACTGAATTGGTGATCTTCCATCCTTTCAGAAGGCATCATTTTATGTTATGGATATTTTTAGATATTTTTACTTTATTTTGGATATTGGTTTAGGCTATGGTTGGGAGCATGTCCCAAACGGACTTATTTACTCTTTTGGATAGATGCTTTGTGGTACTTCTGGGGGTTGGAATGGACGGGATCGGTATTGGTGTCGGCCTTGGCATTGGAATAGGCTAGTAGGTTTACACCACATTACAGAATTTCTAACTGTCCCATCATATTACATTTTGGGATTAATTATATTATGTTTTGGTATTCTCTTGGTTATGGCCTAGTTTATGGCCTATGGTTTGGTTGTTATGGTTGAGCGGTTGATTTGGTACGGGCGAACTCGATTGGGTTAGTCATGGTTATGACTCTATCCCAGAGTCTTCATGAGAGAATTTATGTTATTTTGTTATATGTTCGAAATTTAGTCCATCTAAGGATGGATATAGGTAGTTAGGTTGGGTAACAGGGGGCGGTCCCCGGTCCTAGTTGGACTTGCGATGCCTATTATGATAAGGCCCAGAGTTAGGTCGTGCACCAAACCCTTCCCCAAGATCTCCAAAATCAAGTGTCAAACTACCTCGAGCACCAAAAGCCACTCCTAATCCAATGTGACAAAGACAATTCAAACATTGAGCCTTTTTCACTCACTAACCAAGATACTAGCATTTTTCCTAGTATCATTTCTCCTCTTGTGCATGATCATGAAACATCACCATCAAATAAGAAGAAAAGAAGAGTGCCTTATGAACATATGCTTTAAGATCACATGGAGTTATTATTAAAGGTTTCCAAACTTGAGAAGTGTGATGGAACGTCATTAAATGATTTGAATTCGAGGTTGAATCCTCTTCAAGAAGGGAATAATGATACAATCCAAATTGGTATCAATGCCTTTGAGCATATAATTCGAGGCCAACACAAGGGATTTCAAGACATGTCCATCTCAAGGATACTAATACATATTTGGAGTACCCTTGCTAAGATCCCATGAGAACCATATCATGTGTGGATGATAGCTTGGAATGCGAGAGAAGTTATACTTGAAGATGTCATCCAAAGAAGTATTGAACAACACCGCATTTGGATGATAGCATGGGCCTTGAGAGAGTATGGGTGCCCTATGCATTGTTTGGGGTCTTGGGTCACTTTTGGGCCCAGTAGCTTTTAGGGTCACTTTTGGGCCCATTGTGTAATAAATAGCTTATGGCTATAAATAGCTAGTTTTTCTTCATTTTGTAGTGATTTTATGAATGATGAATTGAGTTGACACTTGAGGGTGTTTTTATGAAAACTTGTTGGGAATTTCATTGATTCGTGAGAAACGTGGGTGCTCGGAAATTTGTTTTCATTGTGTCCTCATAAAAGGTTAGTGTTATCGATAATTGATAAAAATGTCTAGGGTTTAGTATACCCTTGGTTGTTCTCTCATTATCGACTTATGTCAATCTATCTATATTTTACTTTATCCTTCCATTTCCTTATTTTCTTATTTTGTGTGATTTCGTATTTAGTGTGTTTCCTTTGATTTCGTGTTGTTTCCGTTTTTGTATTTTCTTCTCGTATCAGGTTATGATTGACAAAGAAATAAGTTCTGTTCAGTTCTTCATTTGTTTGTATTTGCAATTAAATATGACTTATTATTGAAATCTTTTTTTCTTGATGTATAAAGTAAATTATTTATAAAAGTATTTTTATTTTTTCTATAGATAGTTATAGAATGATTTTAAAGTAGTACATATCTAAGATGAGGAGAAAAGAAGACAGAAATTATTTTTTCTGCATTAGCAAACAAATATATACAATGTCTTTTTTTTTCAAAGTAAACATGTAATATCTCTACTTTTATTTTTCGGTACAGGATTATGGGTCTCATTTATGATTTGAGCTCTCATTTATTGTCTCATCCAATTGTTATGACATTAATTTATTTGTTATCACATTCAAAGTTTCAAATTAAGATTTTATAATGAAACAATTCACGTGTATAACTCTAAAGCTACCATTCATTAGTTCTTTATTTTTCTAACAACATTTAGAAGTAAGTTATTTAACTACTAATATTTATGTCAAATATACTTTTTCTTTTGTAATGATATGCTTTTTTTGTTTTATATATTATAAATCAATACAAATCACAATATTATCAAATGTGCTCAAATAATTATATTATAAATTAATATATTCGCATGAGGCTACTAACTTTCAGAAAGAAATATTCAAGTTTTATGTTATTAATGATATTAAGTACAGTATATTAATAGTTAATTTTAATATTGCATAAATTTATTAATCTTAAATATATCAATTGTGTAGAATAAAGTTTTTATTATACCAAAAAAGTAAGATAATATTTTTTTATGATTAATTACATTTAATATTGACTGCGCATCGTGCGGGTGCTAATACTAGTTAATTGAAATATGCATAGAATTAATGAAAATATGCAGAAAATTTATTAATATATGCAGATAATTGATAAAAGTATGCAAAAAATCGATTAACATGTGCGGAAAAATTAATAAAAATATGTAGAAACTTTATTAAAATGTGCAGAAAATTAATAAAAATATACAAAAAATTGATTAAAGTATTGGAAATTTAAAGGACATGCTTGAAAGTTATTTTAATAGGTTGAAAGTTAAATCATACTCCTAAAACATAATTTCTAATTGATAAATAATCAACATGTAGGAATTTAATTAATAATCCTAGAACGTGGTGCCTGGGTGATAACGTAATTGTTATCAAAGCACTCAAGTCACATAATCCCCGGCTCCCCCCCACCCCCCACCCCCCACCCCCACTCGTTCCTCTATAAGTAGTCCCCATAATCTTTTATTATATAGCCATAGAGTTTGTAAAACACGTATTACAGACCAAAAGTGGAAAAGGGATAAGTTAGACAACCCTTAACTACTCCCAAATCCCTGTCAACTCTTTGTCTCGTCTAAATTCTAGCCTTCAACCCATTGAACACAAAACTAAGACACCAAATTTCTCCCCAGAACTGATACATTTGATATCTCATAACCAACCCTTGGCGCTGTCGATCTCAAGAATCCCAGGCAGGCTCACGCCAAAAGAGTTATGAGATGTGTAGTGGTTGTTTTGGATTCACACTCAGACAACACTCAAGTAGAGAGAGGCCTAATTACAAAAAGAGAAGGAAGTATCTTTTTATATCTAAAGGATAGAGGAGAGTAGCATAAATATATTAGTAAATCACAAGGAACTGTAATAAAATATTGGCATGCGAGACAAAAAAAATAGAAAGAATATGGCATCAAGCATTTAACATTTAAGTAGGAATATTGAAGCAACACCAAATGCATTATCTTAAGAGATCATACATTTTAGCAATATGAGTGAGAAGAGCCAAAGTTTAACAATATACTAGATGAGAATAACCAAAATCAACAAGCAAAGTCGACACTTCTAGAATACAAGAGAGATGATAGTTTAGTATTTTATATGTGAGCAGCCTAAATAGAACTAAAGATTAAAATGTATCAAGTATAGGAAATAGTAGTGCTTTTTAGGTGTTTAAGAGTGAGGAGCCAAAGTTTGTAAGTCAGAGTAGGAGTCAAGCTCTGTCTAAATAATGAGAAGAGGAATTCTTTACATAGTTAAAAGGAGATAGTTATTAAAGGAGAGAAAATAATTCAGAGATGCAATTAACTTGGATAAATCAATAAAGAGGGAAAATCTTGTCAAGTTACCATAAATAGACAACTAAAAATCTATCCAGACCAAAAAAGGATAGGATAATAAGTAAGGAGATCATAGAACTATGAAATTTATCAAAAATAAATGAAAAAGAATGTTGTCACACAGTTTCAACTTGAACCATACACCAATCAGCCAAATAATATCCTCAATATAATTAGGTGTAAACAAATCAACATCTACAATAAGTAACTTAATACCAAAGCTGCCCTGTGTTAATAAAGAAAATGAATATGAAAAATAGAATTTTTTTCTCAAAATCAAATCATTTATCATCATCAAATGGTCAGATAATAAAAAGGAAAGAAACTGGGATTATAATCTGAGCCATTGAATATGTAAGATGGACGACAATTAAAAGAAATTGTGTCGGGTCATGCATTGAAATTTGTTCACTTGAATTGAGGTTTAATGGAAAATAAATTGCAAATAAATTGTGTAAAACAGGAATCAAAGTAGGCTAAAACGGGCATTAATTGTGTACAAAATGGTTGTAATTAAATAAATTGGCTAAATTAAGTTGAATTGGGAGGTTATTTGATAAATATAACAATGACTCAATAATAATAATGATAAAATAGTAAAAGGTCACAAAATCGTTATTTTTAAAAATAAATTATGTATATAAGATTAATGTTACGTAAAATATTATATAAAATTGACTGCAATGATTTAAAATAAATTAGGTACAAATTTTAAGCAATGCTTCTATAATAATAAATTATTATTATAATTATTATTATTATTATTATTATAACAATAATAATAATAATAGATTAAATGTTTGTAAATTATAAGTATTGATATGCCCAAACTACAATTCCTTTACATGAGTGTAAGCGGTCACTGTCAGATATATAACCTAACAAAGGTTGGGGTCAAATCCCATAAGGAATAAGGTGCTAATTAAGTTGTATGCAGATTAATCGACTTTTAATCATAAATTTTCACGAAATAGGGGGTTTGGTTATAATATCAATTGAGTAACTTCAGTCTGTTTAATTACAGATGTCTTCTTTGTAATGTGTTAACAATCAAGAAAGAGAAAATTAGGATTATGTTCACCTTGGTGTTCACCTTGGGGTGTATATTGAATTACTATCTCATCAGTTTAATTTCGAGAAAAATTTAAGGTGAAAATTACCTTTGAAGGTTGGGAAAAACTTGGATGGAAAATTAATCTCAAGAAATTAATCTCGAAATTAAACTGATGAGATAGTAATTCAATATACACCCCAAGAAATTAATCTGATTAAGACATTGATCTATATTTAGAGTTTGAAAATTCTAAATATTTATCACTGATCTCTTTACCCAACATTTTCTTTATTCAAGCAAGTCAACTTTTAGGGCATGTTCTCAAGTTTGCAACCAGGAGAACTCATCAAACTGAAGAGGAAAGTGTAATCACAAATTTAATATAAACTCAACAACCCATAACCTAGAAGGGAAATTCCATAAGGATCCTCTAACTCTATTTATGGAGTTTTAGCCACTTATGATCAGAAAATAGATGAAAAATTTTAATTTCATAAATTAAAGGTTAAAACTTACAATAAAGAAATACGAGATTTCAAAATCCAAATTCAAAAAAAAAGCAATGTGTTTCCCAGCTCCACACTCATTTCTCAGTAATGCTTATGTTACCAAATTCAACACCAAGTCAAAAGATGCCTATTCTAACCCTAAGTTAGGTATTTATAGGCTCCAACAAAGTTGGGATTTAAATTTCAAAATTGGGTTGCCGCATCATGGTTGACAAATCGATCGATAGTTCGTTAAGAGAGTGATGGTTTGTCGGATGAACCATTGCCAATTTCTAGAATTGATTTAATCTGTAATGATCTCATCGACTTCAGCAATAATTCATCGCTGGTTGGATGGTCCATTTCGCCATGCCTCATGGTTTCAATGGGTTTTGTTTAATTGGGATAGACAGGGTGACGGTCCGTTGGAGCCTCGATGGTCTGTCAGTTGCATCGCCACACGATTTCAGCTTTTCAACCATTCAGCTTCTTGGTGGTGTTGGGTGTGATGGTCTATCAAGGGGTCGATGGCCTGTCAGTTTCCATGTTGTAGACCTCTTTAGTTTAAAGTTCTGATATTTTTTGCCTTTACATTTGATTCTTGAGAACAAGCACATAACACGTTAGAAACACTAATGGCTATTGGAAAATATGCAATTTTCCTTCCTTGAAAATGCTAAATGTACTTTCATGAGCCGGTACATCAACACCCTCAACTTAGGATGATTGTTAGTCCTCAAGCAACTTAATACAATATCATGGATGCATCCAAATCAGGAAAGAATGAAGAACTGTTAGAAATAGCAAGGACTCACACTTATACATGTACACTAGTTCTACATCCCTGACTCATAGGGATCTATGCTTGGCATTACACTCTAGATATGTCACATACATACACATAAGACACCTAATCCAAGAATCGGCAATCACAAGTATAATTCATATGCACTCACCTCAAAGAAGTCTTTTTCACAAATATCGATTTAATTCAAGGACTTTCATTCAAATCTCTCTTACTCTCACAACAAATTTCAAATAATGCATACACAAAACCATAAGTTTGCCTTTATCATTCTACAAGTACTAGAGTGACTTAGCCCTCCGTACTACTTATTCATTTAAATTTTCACTTCAAGCCTCTCTCTTCTTATCGCAATAGCCATACCATTTTCTTATATTAGATATAACATATTTGTGAAAACACCTAACACTTATAATTCAAATCACTCACCTAACACTTCTAATTCAAATCACTCTTATTAAATTCTTTAGCAATAGCCACCTTAAACTTAGCCTATTGCCGTGAGTTAAGGTTCACAATATCCAATGAGGTACCAGGGACAAAATAAAGGTCTAACACTAAGTTCTCTTCAAACCATTCTTCACTCATTAAATCTCTCTATAGTATCCACCCCCAACTAGGCAATTTACTTGAGTTAAAGTGCATGATGTCCAAGGAGGGATCGGGACCACAATAGTGATTAGCAATGAGAAGGAAAGGTTAATGTTGTTGAATAAAAAGGTTCTCAACACAAAAATAGATCAAGTGGATTTATACATATAACTACATATTTGGTTAGGCTTTTAAGTCTAAGTGGACTCATTTGAAACATGGCATGTGATCCTATCCTATTAAATCATCACCTAACAAAATGAACCAAACAAGTTCTTATTGCATAAACAAAGTAATAATTTACACAAAATCCTCACACACACATTCTAGTGAAATGATACTCATGCCACTCATTTACAAATTTATGCTTAGCTTAAGCATGCTTTACTTTACCTAGATATTCTAATGTCAAGTGCAGATCTACAATAGTTAATTATTAAAACTATGTACATGATTAAAATCTTTAAGGGTCTTTATTTCACAACATTCTAACTAACAACTCTTTCATTTAGTCATTTTCCGTCCACGGACATGATATGTACAATCACAAGACATAAATAAACACAGAAACACAAAAATAAAAATCCTAGATGTACCGGTTCTCCTAGATAGCACACAATGGAAAACACACAGTCAACAAAAACTCCATGCAGATAGGCTCCCTAACAAGTACAAGTACCCAACCCCTACTAAAACACAATGTATTGTCCTCAATACATATATAATAAAGTACAAGGGATGGAATACTTGAAAAAACCTTAGGCTTAGGAGTCTGAAAAATCATGGGAGGCCTCACTGGCCTTAGTAACAATAGTAGTGACCCCAATGATGGCCGGGGTGCTTAAAATACCAAAATCTTTAAAAATTAGGATGAGTACTGGTAACATGATGGTTTGTATCCACCTTTATATACTGAGCTAATGGATACACCAACAATATCATCCATAATTCCTTTCTTCCCTGCTTCCTCATCCTTCTTCAATCATTTCAATGTTTTTCGCAATGCTCTTTCTTCAGCAGGCTCATCCTGATGCCTCCCCTTTCTTGATTTCTTTCTTTCACTACTTTCACTCATAACCTTGCCTTTGTATTTTAGAAGCTGGACCACCAAATCAATAATATCATTCTCTTATTCCACTTCCACAATCCTCAAAGCAAAAATACCTAAAAAAAGTTGACTTTTAAATTCAGCTATATTGTATGTGCTTGCTTCAATTATGCAGTAAACCTAGATAGATCTGAAACAAACAGTTCTCTCAAACTATTGCTCACCCTTTCCTCCATCTCATTCATTCGTGCATACAGGTTTTCTTATGGCTTCAAAGCCTCTTCTACAACTCTGTACACGATCATCTTAAACTCATTTGCACATATATTTAACTACCATTCAAACTTCTTCTAATCTTTAACCATTTTCACAAATTCTTTGGGGTCAACCTATACTCCAAATAGATTGGCGACATAGATGTTGTATCTGAAGTCTCAGACGTGAGAGATATAGACATCGACCCTGGTGTTGCAAAAGTTCCCTGTAGAATAATAGTAGAAAGAGAAAATAACACATCTGAAGGGATTTTAGATGCTTTGGGAGTAGCCTAAGACTGAGGTCTAAGAGATTGTGGCGCACCTTCATCTCAAATTTTGTTTTATCTCTAGTCTTCTCAATATCCTATATCTTTGAAGCTCTACTCTAATTGTCAACCCTAAGAATGACTGGCACCCTTTCTAGCCTACATAATTTCATAACCAGACATGAAAGAGGGAGAGAACTAGCTTTTTTATGTTCCTGGACAAATATCTCATCAACAGTAAATTGGCCAAAATTTGTTTTCAACCCCTCAAGCAAACTCGCCACCAATACAGCTCGTTGTGGATCCAATTTTGTGTTGCCCCTAGACTGCATTAGCCTTAGTCTAACTACATCCCACCAAAATGTAAATTTAAAGCTTGAAGATTTTGTAATCCTCTCTCTATTTCTTATCCATGATGAGTCCTTGTTATCTATCAATACTATTGCTAACCACCTCTGATGGATGTGATAGTCATTTGATGCTCAAGCTCTGGGGTGATGTAGGAACGGTGTAAAGCTGACCAAAAAGGATTTGATTGATAGTATGCTTAGAAATATCCACGGTTACTCTTCTTATCGATATTCAAATTCGATTGCATATGTCAACCACTTTTTCCCCTTTGGGCATTCCTTCTTAAGTACTGCTAAATAGTTAGCAAATAATTCCTGCATAATGGTAGGATAGTAAGAACCTGGAGGTATTTTCAATCCACCAACCTCATATACATTAAATAACCTCTCAATAGCTAGGTAATCTGGTAATTCAATAGGGATAATCTAATATTCTTCCACACTCAAACTTTTCATCCTCCTATTTTGTGTAGGTTGGAGGCCATCAGGGTAATGTTTCTTTTCTCCATTAAATTTCCACCTAATGGAATCACAAACTTTAGGGTCCTTGCTGTGAGCCATGTCACCTACATATTTCAGGGTTGTTTGCATCTTTCTATTCACTTTCCCTATTTGGGCTTGAGCTAGAGCTTCTATTGATCTTGCCTTCACTACTGACCCTCCACACTTGATGAATCCTCCTCCTCATCAAACTGTGAGGCAGGTAACTATATCTTCTCACTTTGGATTATATTGTAGGCTGAGGCATCAATAACAACCTCAGGTTCATCCCTGAGTCTAGAAGTTGTAGCATCTCGGGTTGGCCTAGTTCTACCCCCACCTTTCTTTAAAGGTAATTTTTGTGTCATTATACCTAATATAGGAGATAGACCAATACAAAGTTAAAGATGAAAAATAGAAATTAGAATAGCAGTTTAGACACTGTCTAAGCACGACGGATGGGCCGACAATCTATCTCTCTACTGATGAATCGTCCAGCATTCCATCACAGCTTAAAATAGAAAACTTCACCAACTTACGATGATTCCCTTGAAGGGTCATCCCCGGGATGATGATTCATCAAGTAAACCATTAGCATTATCTAGTATGCTTCAAGAACTTTTAGAGTTGGGTGATAATTCAAGCGAGGTATGTCTCCCTAGAAACGATCCGTCAACCAATCCATCACCTCTTATCCAGTGTTTAACCATCCATCTAGTTAAGTGAGGGATGTTCCAATAGTCAGTCACTATTGAGATGGTCCATCAAATTCCCTGTCATAACTACCAGTGCTTCAGAAATGCCTTTGAGGCATTTTGTCGAACACATGGTGGGCCTATGTTTTTGCACTCACTAGTATGATAAGTTTACCTTATAACACCATCAAGGTATTCTCAATAGTGGGGATAATTAGAATTCACTCCTACATTAGCTCTACCACAGTATCACCAACACTATTTTTCATTTCAAAATGACAATATGAACACAAAACACATACTCAATTAATAGAATTCTTGTTTTCCTACCCATACCACTAAATCAACTGCCACTAAAGGTTTAAGACTAGAGAAGCATACCAGGGTGTGAATACACTTCGCCAATTAGCATTTTAGACTGATTGAATATCACACTACACACATAAAAGAAGAGAAGAAAATAACTTCAAAGTTAAATGAGTAGATTTTTAGTGATGGAATGAGTTCGGGTGCTTGGGAAGGTATAAATAGTGGTAGAATATAAAAAGAACGATTATTTCACATTCATGCATGGGTGGTTTTGGATCAGGTCATGGGACCAAGTTTAAAATAATTTTTGGATGGTGCACCATATGGGCCAGCCCAATTTAATTAATTTACCAACTTACCTATGGCAGTTCAAGTGATGGTCCATCGGTGTATTGACGGTTCATCGATGTTTTGATAGCCCATCACTTGGGTCATCGCAGCTTACCAAAATATTGTTGAGCCACTATTCTTGCGACATTTCATTTGATGGGCCATCACTTAAGTGATGGTCAATCGCACCTACCGTCGATGCTTATTTATTATCAACCAAATTTCAACTCAGGTGGGATGGTTGCAATGACTGTACATTGCATACCCGATGATTTGTCGCTATGCTTGTTGCCTCTTATCCAAAATATAGGTTTTTCACCCTTTTCTTGATGATCTAAGGTTGACGACCCATCAATAATGTGACGTTCCATCAATCCACTCGTCACTAATAAATAGTTCCCATTCTCTTGTATTTTTCCATCCTGCACTCTTAGCATACATATTACATAGACTAATCTATTAAAATCTAACTATATGATATTACAACAACATTATGGGTTGCCTTCCACTAGCCCCTGATTTAATGTCACAGTACGACTCGATTACCTTGATTACTCAGACTTCAACAAGAAATATCAATGTTACCAGCTTTACCTCTTCTTGTTTGCCAACATAATTTTTGATACATCGTCCGTTAACTTTAAATAGATTACCATCCCTATTTTCAAGCTCTACCGCTCCAGACACAAAAACTTGAGTCACTTTGAATGGGATGAACTATTTTGACTTCAGCTTTCTTAGAAATAACTTAACCCTTGAATTAATCAGCAAGACTAAGTCCCCTATTTGGAACTCTTTTTTTCAATATTTTGGTCACGGTATAACTTTATCCATTCTTTATAGAGGTTAGATCTTCCATATGCCTGAATACGAAACTCATCTATCTTTTTCAACTGATCATATCTCAAATCCACTGTTTTTTTCCAACTCAAGTTTAATTACTTTAACACCCACGATTCTTTATGTTCTAGTTCCCATCGGTAGAGGGAATGCCTTACCAAACACCAATTGTTATGGTGACATACCAATCAGAGTCTTAAAGGTGGTGCGGTAAACCAAAGATCATTATCAAGATTTTGTGACTAATCACTTCGGTTTGTATTCATAGACTTGGCCAAAATCATTTTAATTTCCATGGTTGACACTTCTACTTGCCTGCTCGTCTAATGGTGATAAAGAGTAGAAACCTTGTGTTTCTTTACACCATATTTTTCCAATACAACCCTAAACACCTTATTACAGAACTAAAAGCCTCCATTACTTATAATTATTAGTGGAATTCCAAAGATTGAGAATATATTCTTTTTCATGAACAACACCAGACTTTGTTCTTCATTATCAACTAATGCCACTGCTTCTACGCTCTTGGAAACATAGTCCATAGGAACAAGAATTTGCATCCATAAGAACTCATAAATGGGCCCATAAATTCAATGCCCCATAGATCAAATAGTTCTACCTCTAGCATAGTTGACAAAGGTATTTCTTGATGCTTAGAGACTAATCCTTGCCACTGGCATTGATTACAGGCTTTGGAGAACTAATAAGCATCCTTATACATAGTAGGCCAGAAGTACCCACTCTGTAAAATTATTTGAGTTGTGGGGTCACCCGCATGGTGTCGTCCAACAAAGGAAGAGTGACAAGCCTGTAATATATCCAACATCTCTACCTCTGGAACATATATTACAGATAATATTATCTATACACAAAGGGAACAAATAAGGCTTATCCCAGAAGTACCTGTCAAGTCATGGAGGAATCTCTTTCATTGCAGAAAGTTTAGGCTTCTGGAATAATGTCACTCATAATATAATTTGTGAAGTCCACATTCCAAGGAATAATGTCAAGAGTAAAATGAGTACTTGTTCATATGTGAATAGTCATTAATCTCCAACTCCTATATTTTTCTCCCTTCATTCTCCAATCTGAAGTGATCAGCTAATTGGTTCTCAAATTTTTTTTCTATCCTTGACTTTAAAATCAAATTCTTAATGTAACAACACCCATCTAATCAACCAAGGTTTGACATCTTTATTTTTCATCAAGTACCGCAGTACTGATTGTTCAGTGTGCACCACCACCTTGGTTCCTAACAAGTATTCTCTAAGCTTCTCAAAAGAATACACCACAGAAAGAAGCTCCTGCTCCCTAACAGTATAATTCTTATGATCTCCATTCAATGCCTTACTTACATAGTATATTAGGTGGAACAACTCAAAGAGTTTGGACCAATCGAGTGTAACCATGATGGGTGATTCAACTAATTTCTATTTAAGTCATTGGATGCTTTCAGACACTCAAAATTCCACTCCAATTTCACGTCCTTTTCCAATAATTTACATAACGGGTTGGCAATTTTGGAGAAGTCCTTGATGAACCTCTTGTAGAATCCCGTATGGCCTAAGAAACTTCACACTTCCTTCACCGACATAGGCAAAGGTAACTTTTTAGCACCTCAATTTTAGCTTTGTCCACTTCAATCTACTTTGTCGAGATCTTATGGCCTAACACTATGCCCTTCTTCACCATGAAGTGACACTTCTCCTAATTGAGCACTAGATTAAACTCCTCACAATACTGTAACACGTTACTAAAATTCATTAAGTAGTCTCAAATAAATCTCCTACCACCGAGAAATCACCCATGAACACTTCCAAAGTGTCTTCAACCATATTAGGGAAAATTGACACATATATCTTTGAAACATAGATGGAGCATTACATAATCCAAATGACATTTGTTTGAATGCAAAACTCCCATATGGGCATTTAAACATAGATTTTTCTTGATCCTTGAGTACAACAAATATTTGGTTATACCCTGAGTAACCATTCAAAAAGCAATACCATCCTCTTCCAGCTATTCTATCCAATATATGATCCATGAAGGGCATTGTAAAATGATCTTAGAGTGTCCAGGAATACAAATTTTTATAACCATACACACTCTCTACCCCGTAACTGGCCTAAGAGGGATCAATATTATTCTCTCCATTGGCTACCATAATTATCCCCCTTTTCTTTGATACACATTGGACATGATTTACATATTTTCTATCTGACATCAGGTACACCACTCCTACATCAAGCCACTTAATTATCTTTTACCTCTTTCATAGATGGGTTAAGCCTCCATTGATGTTCAATAATGGGTGTAAAATTTTTCTCCAACTAAATTTTATAAGAGCATATGCCTAGCGGAGTACCAATTATATCTGCAATTATCCACCCTATAGCTCTCTTATACCTTATCAATACTGAAATAAGGGCTTCAACCTGGTACATCATCAAATCAACTACAATAATTACCAGCAATGTATTACTCTCTCCTAATAATGCATGTTGAAGATGACCCAACAACTCTTTTAATTCCAATATAGGTAGTTCTTTAATAGATGGCTTTGTGGGCGGTGTTGGCCTATTTTTAAGGTTTGAATCCAATTTCTTTAGAGCATATGACTATGAACCCATTATGGTCAAAGCACGCATCATACACCTCTATTCCATCACTATCAAAGTTCATCAGTAACACTGCCAAAGTCTTAATAACAAATCTCTCTTCAACGAGAACCACTAAATCATCTTCGTCAACAATATTAATGACTAAAACCACATTTATCTCCCCGGGTTGCTTCGTCGACTAACAGACATAAAAATTCACTTCTTTATTATCAAGCCAGAATTTCAGCTTATTTTGCTCCATATCCACTAACACTCTCCCAGTGGCTAGAAATGGCCTACCCAAAATTATGGGCACTTCAAAATCGACTTTACAATCAAGAATTACAAAGTCCACAAGTACTATGAAATTATCCATCTTCATTAACACATCATAAGGAATACCAACCGGTCTCTTAATTGAATGGTCTTCTATCAACAATCACATAAATGCCGATTTAGGAGTTCCCAAATCCAACTACTGACAAATCGCTAGTTGCATCAGGTTGATACTTGTTCTAAGATCACAAAGTGCTTCAGCAAATCTAAAGCCACCAATAGTATATGGTATAGTGAACGCTCTTGGGTCATATTTCCTTTGAACGGGTCATCTCATAGCAATGGCACTACAATGATGAAGGTTATCTACTAGATTATAGCTTACTATTCTCTTCTTCATAACTAGATCCTTCATGAACTTTACATACCCTGGAATTTTCACTAAAGCCTCAATCAATGGAACGTTCATTGATAGCTACTTCAATATAGCCATGAACTTACTGAACTTGCTATCTCCTACCTTCTTCTTCATTCTATGTGGAAATAGAGGAGGTGGCCTAGTAATTTTGGTTAGACGTGTTTCCACCTCCTTCTCTTTTTTTAGCTCAATTTATTATCAACCTTCAAATTAGACGGTTACTCTATAATAGATATTTTCTCACTGAACTCTTCTAGCTTCTCAGACTCAACTGACTTACTTTTTATCACACCATCATTAATTATAACCTCATCATCAGACACAACATCATATACATGTGAATGATATACCAGATATGATTCCGATAATATTTTACCACTCTTCATGGTAATAGCCATACATGTACCATCATTCTTTGGGTTCTTCACTATATCACTCGATAGCATTCCATATTTTCTTTGATTAAAAGTTATCTATAATTAATTCATTTGTTATTCCAAATACTTGATAGAGGTGGAATGGGAATCCACCAACTAGCTCATAGTTGATAGATCACTTCTCATCTCTTTGACACCTGCATCAGTTGACTCCGCCCCTTTAACAATTTAGATATCATGGCTTCCATAGATATCTTTATTAAATCATTAGCAACATTATCACAGCTCCCAGGTGGCACGTACAATCTACTCTAATCATCTTTGCTTTTTAATTTCCTTGATCACGGTCTCTATAACCAGCCTTGTCATAATAATTCTCCTTTTAACAATTCCAACTTTGATTTTTTTAGAAACTAGCCTGAAAACCCCCTGATTATTCAAGTAGTTTGCATCTTCTTCAAAATTAGATTTGGAAGTACTAGTACGATACCCCACTGTCTTGACCTTCTCAATATTACCCAATAATAAATATTTGGTGAGAAATTCCATTTGTGTCTTCATATGAGCTATGTCTTGGTTGTGTTCTTCTCTTAAGCGTTGATCTTCCGATATCCCAACTGAATAAATATTGTTTGCTACCTCAAATCTCTGGTATACCAAGCTCTACTTGTGTTTGTCAACCTATCCAAGATCTCAGTTGCCTCAGTAAAGGTACAATTCATGAAAGCAACACCCACTGCATTATCTAAGATTATCTATGTGTTTGAATTCAGTGCCATGTAGAATGTGTCCATCAAGTGTTCATCAGTCAACTTGTGATTTAGGCATTGGATCAACTTCTTATGGAATCTCATCTATTTTTATGAAGGGCCTCATCAGATAGTTTCCTTAAATTATTGATCTCATCCTTTAGTTGTAACATTTTGGAAGGAAGAAAGAACTTTTCTAGGAGACCTCCTTTCAGTGGCCTCCAGATTATAGATCGGGAGATAGCTCATTCAGTCACAAAGTTTTCTCTCCATACAAAGACAATGTAAAAAACCTTAGATGGATAACATTCTGCCCAACTCTAGGATAGTCAAAAGACTTTCAAATATTGACAAAGTTTAGCAAGTACATATTCGGACCATCATCGGGTAGTCCACTAAACAACCCTTTCAAATTGAGAAATTATATCATTATTCTAGTAATATTGAACTTTATACCAGGGGCCAATGGGGGTAGAACAATTGATCCAGTAGCACCAGTATCGTCCAAATCAACGTCATCATCATCCGAGGCAAATGGATTCACAGGCCATTGGCGTTATCTACCTCGTGTTTGATGATTTCGATTGGTTGGTGCAATATTGTTAGACCATCACCTGTTCAACCGTTCAACCAACTCATCATATCTCAAGTTCTCATTATCTTCATTTCATACACGACCGGGTGCATCTAAATTCTATTGGTTCAATTGGGCAACGACTAGTTCATCTAATCTTTCTGCCTCTTGCCATGCTTCCATGTTCCTTATCAAATTTCTCGAAAGTTCAATATTGAAAGGTAATAGAGGCTCTCCTGACCAATGAGTTCATGTCATACACAATCAATAGCTTGCAAATACAAAAACAACAAATAAAAGTAAAATTAAGAAACTAGATTAAGAGTCAGTTAATGTAAATAAACTTAATTGACAACCATATTCTCCAACAACAGATTCAAAATTTGATATACCTAAACTATAACTCCCTTAAAATAGTGTATACATTTTCGTTGTCAAATATATAACCCAATAAAAGTTGGGGTCGAAGCTCACATGGAATAAGGTGCTAATTAAGTTGTATGCAGATTAATCGACTTTTAATCATAAGTTTCCATGGAATATGGGCTTTGTTATAATATCAATTGAGTATCTTAAATCGTTTTAAATAAAGATGTCTTCTTCATAATGTATTAATACATAATAAAGAGCAAACTAGGATTATGTTCACCTAGGAGTTTAGTCACTTTCAGAATTTAGGGTAGGTGAGTTCATACACATACATGTGTTTATAGGGAAATTGAGATCAATTTTCCATCCAAGTATTTCCCAACCTTCAAAGATGATTTTCACTTTAATTTTTCTCAAACATAAAGTGATGAGATTGTAATTCAATATACATCCCAAGAAATTAAATTGATTAAGGCGTTAATCTATATTTAAAGTTTGAAAATTTTAAATGCTTGTCACTGATCTCTTTTTCCAACATTAACTTCTTTATTCAATCAAGTCAAGTTTTAGGGCAGTTCTCAAGTTTGCAACCAAGAGAACTCATTAAACTTAAAAGAAAAGTGATATAATTATAAATTTAATATAAACCCAACAACCCATAACCTAGAAGTGAAATTCCACCAAGAATCTGATAACCCTAGTTATGGAGTTTAGCCACTTGTGATCAGAAAATAGATGAAAAAGTTGAATTTCATAAATTAAAGGTTAAAACTTACAATGAAGAAATACGAGATTTCAAGATCCAAATTCAAACCAAGATCAATATTTTTCCCAGCTCGACACTTGCTTTTCAGCAATGCTTGCATTACGAAATTCAACACCAGGTCAAAGGATGCCTAGTCTAACCCTAAGTTAGGTATTTATAGGCTCCAATAAAGTTGAAATTTAAATGTCAAAACTTGGTTGCCACATCATGGGTGATGGCTCAATCGATGGTTCGTCAAGAGGGCTATGGTTCATTGGTTAAACCATCCCTAAATTCTAGAATCGATTTGATTTGTATTAATCTCGACGGCTACAGTGATGTTCCGTCACTGGTTGGATGGTCTGTCGCCCCACTCATCGCTTGCCTCATGGTTTCAGTGGGTTCTGTATAATTGGGATAGCCAGGGTGATGGTGCATCAGAGCCTCGATGGTCCATCAGTTGGACCATCACCCAATTCCAGCTTTTTGATCCTTCTACTTCTTGGTGACGTTTGGTGTGATAGTCCGTCAGGGGATCGACCACCCATCAGTTTCCACGTCGTAGGCCTTTTTAATTTAAAGTCCTAAGATTTCTTGCCTTTGTTTTTTATTCCAGATAACAAGAACAAAACATGTTAAAAACACTAACGGTTGCTAGAAAATATGCAAATTATCCTTCCTTGAAGATGCAAAATGTGTCGTCATGAGATGGTACATCAAGTATGCATATTTGTGGAAATAATTTAATAAATATTGATAAAATTATATAAAATATTATATTTAAAAAAATTAAATGATAAAATTAATTACATACTTCAAAATCATGAATACGAAACATCAATACTTATTTGATACCAAAATTATTAGTAAAGAAATATTTGTATTCAAAACTAATAATTTTGGTAAAAATAGCAGACTGGGAGGAATATCGGGAGGTCAAAATTGAGTGTCAACATAAACATTATCAACATGGAATTGTGTAATAATACAACTGTTATAAAGTAGTTGTAAGCAATAGCTTTGAAAAAGAGCTTTCATTGTAGATAAAATGGGTTCATTACTTCTACATTAAGAGTAGGCTTTTGAAAACTACTTCAAATTTATTTATAATTTGAATATCTTGTAATAGATTTACGCATGTTACTATTTTATGTAGGAGGTAGTTTTCTATACTGTTACAGAAGCATTGAGAACATCCCTCTAAAGTCACTTTTGAATTTTTCTTCCCTATATTGTCACTCAAGTAATAAGAAGATCTCATTCAAGGCACTTTAGAATTTTCTTCCTTTAGATGGTGATCCAAGTATTGAAAATATCCCACTAAAGTTATTTTTGAATTTTCCTTTCCTACATGATCATTTAAATATTGAGAAGATCTTACTACAATTATTTTGAATTTCTTTTTTCTAGAAAGTCATCCAACTATAATTTTATATTCTAAAAAGAATCTTATTTCCCTCAATAGATTTCTTTGTTGGCATGCCATGTCATATTAGTTTCTTATTTTTCATGGAGAAAATACATTAAATGTCCCCTCAACTTGTAGCCAAAACTTACTTTAGACCCTAAACTAATCGGGCAATTATTTACCCCCCTTAACAACTTTAAAGTGAATTAATTTCAACCTCAAAATCAAAATCCCACTCTCACAATGGAGAGTGCACTATACACGCGTTATGTCATGTCAAATCAGTGCCATGTCATTGCCACATAAGATATTATAATTTTTTTAAAAAAGTAATCCCATACACATATTTTTTATATATTTTTTAAAATATATATATATATATATATATATGTACTATTTATATATATATAAAATATATATATTTTTTACAAATATATATATATATATATATATAAAAAATATATATATTTTTTACAAATATATATATATATATATATATATAAAAAATATATATATTTTTTACAAATATATATATATATATATAAAATATACTCTTTTAAATATATATATATATATATATTATTTAAATATTTAAAAAAAAATATATATATATATACATATATATATATATATATAATAGAACCCCCCCCCCCCCTTCTTCTTCTTCATCAGCCCTCCTCCCCTTCTTCTTCTTTATCATCCCCCCGCACCCCCCCTTTCTCTTCCTTCTTCTTCTTGCTTTCTTGGATATACATAAGATTTGCAACTTGAGCAAATAGAACAACGGACTAAATACAAATACATGATCTCAAAAATAAATCAATACACAAAATTTTAAATCCAAAGCACAAACAAAATTGCACAATCCGATATGAAAAAATAAAAGCACTAATAGCATTTGTCTTCTCTGCTTTTTACTTTTGACAAAATTGGGAAGAAGAAAACTAATCTTCACTTTACTTCCAAGCTCTTACAAAATTGGGAAGAGAAATTTGCACTAAAATCTCAATTGAAAAAGCTCAATTCCATTTCCATCAAATACTCAAATTCAACCAAAATCACTTCTCCTACAATTAAAAAAACCTCCTCAGATCTATCCAAAATCAGCTCTTCTTTGCCAAAGAATAAAACAACCAAAGAAACACCACCATTAAGGACCTCAATGAATTCAAATCAAAAAAACGATCTTCCACAAGTAAAAATGCTAAGAAAGAAACACACCAATACACAAAGAAACGGGTGTGGGGGTTCGAAGAAGATGAAAAAATAGGGTGGGGTCGGGGTGGGGTAAGGGTGTGTTAGGAAGAAGATGAAGTTGAATTTTCTTAATTTTTTTCTTGATTATATATATATATATAATAATTAAAGAAAAAGTGGGCCTTTTTTAAAAAAAATAAAACTCACGCATTTTTTTTGCCATGATACCAATTGTTGGTTTAAAATCGTTAAAGGAAAAAAAATGCAGAAATTCAATTTAAAGCTGGCCGCAGAAATAGAGATGGAATTTGAAGAAGAGAATATGCAGAGAGTGATTATTTTCTTGTTGAAAGACCACTTCTTACATTTGAAGCACTTGTAACTACATATCTATAATGTTAACATAAGAAGATCATATATTAAAGTAAACAGTCCAAATTTGGGTCTCCTATCAGTTGGAGATGGGATTGTACGTGTTTATGGATTAAACGAGATTCAAGCTTTCGAGGGACTTTTCCTTTCCTCATGTGACACTCATTCACTCCTCTTCCTATAGCATTTCCGCTTTCAGAAGATACTTAAATCTGGCTCCACGCCTTTTGGATTTGCAGGAAAGTATTTCCTCAACATGATCAGGGATCCTTAATGCAACGTGAATGAAAAAAGTTTCGATAGGTGTAGCAAGGGTGAGATTTAAGACTTCAACGGTCATGAAATACTGTTCGTATCCTGAAACCATGTAATTCACTTTCTCAATCTTCAATACCTTGTACTTGAAAACATTGCACTCTTTCTCGTTGTATTCGTCAGCCGTAAGGGTTGAAATTAATTCACTTTAAAGTTGTTAAGGGGGGTAAATAATTTCCTGATTAGTTTATGGTCTAAAGTAAGTTTTGACTACAAGTTGAGGAGGGATTTGATGTATTTTCTTTTTTTCATGCAATGCAGGATAAAACCTAAACTAATTTTGGATATAAAATATTGAATCTAGAAATTTATTTTGAAGTATATGCTAATTTATGTCCTAAATCATTTTGAAATGGTCTTATTATCCTAATGAGAATAATTTCTGGTACATTTGAATATTAAAAATAAATATTCTTGTTAATCTTGAGAGTGAATTTTTATATCCCTAAAAATCAAGCAATTCATCTATTAGATACTTGAATAATAACTATTACAAAATAAATCATGTTTTTTAATAAATATATAATTAGTTGACAGGAGTCGTTAAATAAATAACTATTGCTTTTTGTACTACTTTTTATAAATTGATAGCCAAAAATACTACATCAAAATTGAAGCCTATGGTGGATTACCTGGTAGGGCCTGCTCAATCAACATTTATAGAGGGTGGAAGCATACTTGACAATGTTGTAGTAGCTCATAAACTTGTAAAAGCTATGGCTAGAAACATGTCTCCTCTAGAGGTTTTATGAAGATTGATATTAGGAAGGTATATGACTGTAGAATGGGAGTTCCTTAGAATGATCTTAATAGTGTTTGGCTTCCCAACTAAGGTGGTGACTTGGGTGATGAATTCTATAACTACTTTCAACTATTCCATCTTAATCAATGGTGGTCTTACTGAAATCTTTCCAATAAAAAAGGGACTCAGACAAGGGTACCCAATGTCCCATTGTTTGTCTTAGTCATGGAGTACCTAAATAGAGATCCCAAGCAACTAAGGAAATTTTCAGATCTTAATTATCATCCAAGATGCTCCAAAGTTTAATTAACATATATTTGCTTTGCTAATGATCGTCTCTTTTGTTGTAAAGCAGATAAATTGGCCATCTAATTACTCTTAAAAGCTTTTGATTACTTCTCAGCAGTATCAAGCTTACAAGCGAATTTGGCAAAGAGTTCTTTCTTTGTGGCAGGGATCCAGGATTCCTTCAAGCATCAGATATTAAGAGAAATGAAGCTCACGTTGGGAGAACTACCCTTCAAGTATTTAGAGGTTTCATTGTCTTCTAGAAAGCTTAACATTCAACAATGCTTACCACTGGTAGAGAAGATAGTGGCTAGGACTAGATTTTGGTCATCCAAGTTATTATCATATAGTGGCAGACTTCAACTGATTAAAAGTGTCCTCTTTGAGATGCAAACCCACTAGGCTTAAGATTTTTGTTACCAAAAAAGGTCATTAGCATGGTCACAACTGCTTGTAGAATCTTCTTATGGACAAGTTACACTAAGAGCTCAAGAAAATCTCTTGTAGCTTGGGAAACACTATGCCTTCCTAGGTCAGTGGGAGGACTAAACATTATTGAGTTTAATTTATAGAATAGAGTTTATATCTGTAAGTTATTATGGGCTCTCTCTCATAAAAAAAAGACTCTTCGTGTGCAATGGATTCACAACTCTTATATCAAAAATAGAGATTTAACATTAATGGAGACTCCTAAACAAGCTTGTTGGCTAGTGAGGAAAATCTTTGATACTAGGAAATAGTTGAACAACTCCAATTCTGTGCTAAATATACAGGTTATAGATGTAGGGCTTTCAACATTAAGAAACTTTATATTTCCTTTATTCCTCAACTATCAAAGGTAACATGGAAGAATCTAGTGCTTTGTAAAGGGCTCATTCCCAGGAACTAGTTCATCTTATGGTTAGCTATACACCATAGGCTTGCTACTGTTGATAGGATCACCAAGTGGGGTATTCAGGTATCCAAATATTGTTTCCTATGCAAGTATACACAGGTTGAAACATTAGACTATCTCTTATTTAAATGCTCATATTCCCGATGTATATGGTTTTCTTTGCCCCAATGGATAGGAATCAAAAGACATATAGGTTCTTGGAATAAAGAAATCCACTGAACTACTAGTAACATTCATAACAACAGATCAAAGGCAAGAATTTTGGGATTCTTACTAGCAACAACTATATACAAAGTCTGGTCTAAGAGAAATTTAAGAAGATTTGACAATAGAGAAGAAGAATACTGCCAAGGACTCGAAGAAATTCCCATGTATAAGCTATGATTCAATTTTAATTTTCTTGCAGGTTAGCTTAAGCTAGGAGGAATATGTGTACAGTTGAATGGGATTAGCTCAATAGTCCAAAAGGAGATAACTGTGTAAAACTGTTTCACTGGTTGAATAGAACATTTATTTTCGACCAAAAAAAAAGTTGGAGTTATGAGGAGGTCATTAGTATTTTTTTTCCGTTAACATCTTTGATTGATACATTAAATTAGATGACTCGATTTTATTTTCAATAGTCAAAATTAGTAACCGAGCCAAAAATCATCATCGTTTAAATAACAAAATTAATTTTAAAATAATTTACGACTTAAATTGACATATATTTAAAACTAAATGGGTAGATTTAGTATTTTAATATTCAAAATTAGTCTAGGTTATCTTACATGGCATGAAAATAAGAAATTAACATTATATGGCAAGCCAACTAAGAAATTTACTGAGAGAACAATATATACTTGGATGACTATATAAAAAATAATAAAAAATGATTTTAGTGAGATCTTCTCAATAATTGAATGACCATATAAGAAGACAAGTTTAGAAATAACTTTAGAAGGGTTTTCTCAATATTTGAATAACCACATAATAGAGGCAAACCCAGAATTTGAAGTCTGTGGGTGCACTAGTATTGTCAAAGGCGTACATAAGCCCGGAAGCAAGACTCAAAATGTATTGAGCGCTCACCTCGCTTAATGTGCACTTTAGGTTCTAATTTCTAAGACATGTTTTCCGTTGTCAATGAGACTTTTCTAAAGAGATGAATACTAAACAATTTATATTTCACTTTATCAAAAAAAAAAAAAGTCAGTTTCTTTCTTCATATATTTGTCATTCATGCTTATATTATTAGTCTTGGATTAGACATATATTTATATTATTATTTTTCTCTATGCTTTTTTTCATTACATCTCATGCTTTATTTGTATTTTGTGCTTAAACACAATGGACCTTGAAGTTTTTTTGCCCTTTTTACTTTTGATAATACTGTAGTGCATTAATATTATCTTAATGCAGACGTTAGCAGAATTTTCAGTGTCAATTAAGGGATATTATCATATTTGATTGGTCGCTAATGGCATGAATAATACTTAAAAAATAAATATATAGAATAAATATGAGTAGCTTTATTAGTAGTATGTTGACTTTTTAACTTTTCTGAATAATTAATTGTGGTAGCTTAATGGTCAATGGTCAAGGTGTGTTCACCATACAAGGTGGTTGCGGGTTCGAACCCCATCCTAGTACAACAGTTTTGATATTTAATTTTAGTAATAATCTTTAAAAAATGTTGTGAGAACTCACGTTCGATCCCTGGTTACGTGGGCGAGAAGGACTAGCTTCAACCAGTACACCAAGGTGTACCTTTGTTATTTTAATGAGTGCACTATTAATTATATCTCAATTTCTCAAAGTATATATACATATATTCACATAAATTTTTTCAACGTTAACGGGTGCACGTGCACCCTCACCTATACATGTGGGTCCGCCTCTGCCACATAAGGGAAGAAAAATTTAAAAGTAACTTTAGCGGGATTTTTTCAATACTTGAATGACAATATAGGGAAGAAAAATTCATAAGTGACTTTAGTGGGATCTTCTTATACTTGAGTGACAATATAGGAAATTAACTCTTTTATGTAGTAATCTTAGGATTTATTTTTTCTTCTTGAATGAACTGTTGACTATTTTTCCTTTAAATATTTCTTTTTAATAAATAGTTATTTATCCCACATTTAAAAAAGTCTTTTACCGTTTCGAATGAATATTTCTTTTATTTTCGTGTATGGTTAGTAACCGAACAACAGACTAAACCAAATCTAAGCTGATAACTATCAAACCGATAAGTATATATTATAGTATTTTCTTTGGTTTTATTTTGAATAATTTAAAAAATAATTATATTTATTTGGTTTTAGTTTTGATCAATAATCAATCCAAACCAACTAATTAGCCTTTTAAACCAAACTTATTTTCTCCAAGTATTTTTCTCAAAAGTGTTTATTTTTAAAAAATAAAGTGTTTGGCCAAACTTTTGAAAGAAAATAACTGTCTCGGGAGAGTAGGAAAAATATTTTTCATAAGCTAAAAAGTAGCTTCTCTTTAAAAGCACTTTTGAGGAAAAACATTTGAAAACACTTATAAAAACTTGACCAACTATTAATTACTGCTCAAAAACGCTTTCTAAATTTATTGCTCAAACAGAAACACCTTCACAAAAGTACCTTTTTGAGCACTTCAAAAGAAAACACTTTTCAAAATAAGACAAATGCACTTTTGAGAAAAATACATTTAAAAACACTTTTAAAAACTTGACCAAACACAAATTATTGCTCGAAAGTGCTTTCTAAATTGAGAAAAGGGTCAAATTTATCCCTCTACTTTAGAAAATTAGCTATCTATATCATTTATCATACTTCGGGATCAAATCTTGCTCCATGCTTTATTATGGATTTGATTATTATTTCTTGTCTTGAGCCGGGGGTCTATCAAAAATAGCCTTTCTACTTCTTCAGAGGTAGTGGTATGGACTTCGTACATGTTACCCTTCCCAGGTCCCACTATGTGGGAATACACTTGGTTTGTTGTTGTTGTACTTTGAAAAATTGGCTAAATATATCATTTGTCATACTTTGGGGCCAAATTTACCCTCGATTCATACTTTGGGGTCAAATATCCTCGTTGTTAAGAAAATTTTCACATATATCCTTCCTTTAATAGAAAAGCTCAAATCAATGTTAAGTGCCTCAATTTTTTTAGAAATAAAATACACTATAATCTAACTCACCCGACCCACTTTGAGCCACAAAAAGACAAACAAATATACCCTCCTTAATTCTATTAATTAACATTTTCCAATGAGATTAATCTATTGGATATTTATCAGTGCATAACTCCTAAAAAATAGATTTGCATCAGTGCAAACACAAACAAATATACAATTTGGATGTCTCTTTATGTGCCAATCGTGACTTCTCTTCATTCTATGTCTTTATATTCAATTTGGATCTACAAAAAAATTTTATCATGTCATTTGCTCAAGAAAATTATACATTGATTCTAGAATCTAGATACACATAGAATTGCACACCAAATTTTAAAATTTGAACATAACTGAAACAAGAGCAGAGTTTGTAATAGATATTTTCTCTAGTTCCATGATTATGTTTTATCCCATTTCATTTTACTTTTTGTTTATTTATAAACAACCTACCAGTGATGTATGTTAAAAGAGAAGTATATTTGTTCATTGAAAAAATTTGACCAATAGAATTGAGGGAAAGTCATATTAATTTGTGTATTTTTTAGTCAGATCGAACAAATTAGAGTGTATTTTATTTTTTAAAAAATAGGTTATTTAACATTGATTTGAGTTTTTCTATTAAAAAAAGGGTACATGTGAAAAGTTTCCTAGCAATGAGGGTAAAATTGACCGTAAAGTATGACATCGGAGGTAAATTTGGCCCCAAATATGACGAAGGGTATATTTAGCCAATTTTTCAAAATAAATGGGTAAATTTTTCCCCAAAATATAACATTGAGGGTAAACTTGACCTCAAAGTATGACGAATAGTATATGTAACCAATTTCTCCAAAGTAGGGCGATGAATTTGACCATTTTTCCTTCTAAATTTATTGCCCAAATAGAAACTCCTTCTTCCCAAAAGTACCTTTTTGAGCACTTCTAAACAAACAAACACTTTTAAAAATAAGATAAACTAATTTTAGAAGTTTAACCAAACAAATCATAACTTTAAAACTAGCAAGATCCACTAAAGTACCAGCACCAGGTACCTCGTACTTGGGCAATTATAATTTACAATTTTGTACCTGTTTGTACCTAATTTCCAGGGATATTGAATTAAGAGTGACAAAAAAAATTAAAATTGAGTGTAGGTAACTCAAGTCTTAATTATTAAGTGTGGGTGACTACTTTTTTATTAAGGATTTACAGAATAAATTTCATATACCTAAGTTTTGAGACTTATGCTTTGGATCATCCATTTTTTTAAGATAAATTTGTGTTTTTAGCCCATTTTATAAACAAAAGACCAAGTGTAATACATGACCAGCCCATATTGATATAACCTGGGTCCATCAAACCTAAATAAAAAACAAAATCCAAATCACAGAAAGGGAAAGTATAGGTCAAATTAGGAAACTAGTGTCACCGCCTTCATCGGAGTCCATCGGGCACCACCGACTTTCAAGCAACTTCAGCTCCTATACTCTTGACCATGGCTCCATCATCTTCTTTTGATTTGTTGAAGTTAAGTTCTTATTCTCCCTCTCATTTAATCTTTAGTTAATGTATTGAGCTTCAAAAGTATCCAATACCACCATCTTACTATCGATTAGTTTTAAGGAAAAATAAGAGTATTATGTTGTTTAGTGTTATAGATTATTCTTATATATATTAAGGGATTGAATGTTTAGATCCGATTTACCCACTGTTTGAATGCATTGACCTTTGACATCCCAAAATCTCACTGGATGTAGGTGTTGCATTCAAAAGAACTCATTTCTAATAGTAGATTTAATCATTTCCATTGTCAATCCCAGATTTATATATTTCAAAATCTATTTACACCTCATTTTTTATTTGATTCTAGGTTGGATTTTCCTTTCCATTGTAATGTCCCAGCTAAAGTATGTTATGTCGTTGCTATCAGGCTCTTTCTCCCTCTAATCCTTGCCTATAAAATTATTCGCATGTTGTTTCTTTTTTGAATCTTGTTTCTGCCTTTGTTGCTTCTCATCTACTTATTATGAACTAAGGATTGAAATTTGTTGGTCATATTAGTGATTTGTATCCTCCTGCACCATTCTTCTGATATTAGGAATACCAGCTTTTCTAGTGCAAAAATAGATCTACCTTGACTTGGTAATTGATCACCATTGTTGCATTGAAAATCACCTGCACAAGTAAACACAAAATAAGCCAAAAAATATGCTAAAGTATTACCTTTCCTAAGGGAATGTATCACTCTAACTGACATTATTTCCACCAAATCCTTGATGGATTTAACCACCATTGCTACCCTCTATGGGACTTCCCAAAGTGAATTCAAAATCTACACCATGATCCAAAAGTCACTTTCCAGAATAATCTACTTTATGGATTTTCTACTGCAATCCTTTAGACACTCACTGATAGCCAATGCCTCTGCCTCCAAACTTGTGGAATTTTTTATTCTGATTCTTTGAGCTACCACTAGATTTCCAAGCTTATGCCTTATACAAAAGGCAATGGAGATAGGACCAGATTTTCCTTTTGATGCTCTATCTGTGTTCCCTTTTAGCCAATTACTTTCAAGAGGAAACCATGAAATCAACTTAAAAGAACTAAATATCCTTACTGTTTGCAGTTCATTTATTATCCTGGCCCACTCTTTTCCTATAACATCAACATGGAATCTAAGCTTTATAAATCTCACAGTAGTTTCATTAATCTTCCAAAATAACTTTCTTTCCTGATAAGATCCACCATGTCTAATTGTATTTCTTTTTTCCACAAGAACCATAAAATGACAAATGGCACAACATTATACACATTTATTTCTCAATAATTCCCACCCTGACTTCTCCACATTCTCATAGTTTGTTTCAAGGTTAATCTTTGCTCTATTAACCCTACACCTGCACAATAATAATTCCACATCTTTACAATAATCTCCCCTGTAAGGAAAAGGTGTGAAATTATTTCTCTTGTGGATCTAAAGCAGCAAACACAATTTTCAAAAACATTAGAATTCCAGTTATGCATTAAAGAAATAGCTAAAATCATACCTTTCCAAATTCTCTATTTTAAGAAACAGAATTTGAATGGTAACCCTTTAGCCCAAATTGCTTTCATATCTCCATCCTCTTCTTACCTATGCCTTAATAAATCCCATGCACTATCTATAGAGAACCTGCCATTACTATTTATAGTCCACCAAGATTTATCCATTTTGTCTTCATAACATACAAAGTCCATGAACTCTCTTACATGCTCCACTATATTACCTAGCACTTTATCTTTTATAGCATCATAGTTCCACCCCTCTTTATTCAGGAAATTAGAAATATCAGACAATGGATGATAAGTTTGAAGTTGAGACTATTATTTAAATAAAAGACCAATATTAGTCCAATTATCAAACCACATAGTAGATGTTCCACCTCTTGGCTCCCACCATATGTATTGTTTAATTTTGTCTCTGTTTTCCAACATGGCCTTCTATACTTGAGACCCCTCCCCATTATACAATAGTAGGAATTTATTTTTTACAATATTTATTCCATATAAAATTAGTCCACAAGTTATTCTTAGTTCTGAACCTCCACCATAACCTCTATGTATAGCCCTATCTACCTCAGTTAGAGTCCTGAAACCCGGCCCTCCTTCCTTTTTGGGTAGTAACAGTTTATTCTATTTAATCCAATGTTTATTCCTTCCTGACTCTTTATTCTACCAAAAAAAACTTTGCAAAGATTCTTTACATCTCCTTGATAACACTTTTAGGGGTGACAACTTCTTAAAGAATATAAAGAGGGATAATTTGAAGAACACTTTTAATAACCACATATTTACCTCCAAAAGATAATATTCCCCCTTTCTATTTTTGAAGTTTATTCTGAATTTTCTCAATCAGCTCAGAATAATGCTTTTTTTCCTCTTAGAATGTGATAATGGAAAGCCAAGATATTTTAAAGGAAAAGCACCCCGGTTTATTCCAGTATCTTGTTCAACCTTCATCACCATATTTGTTGGAGTATTCTGACATATATAGAAAAAACTCTTGTTCATATTTATTTTTTGATCAGATTCTAACTCATATTCCTTTAAAATCTGCATTATCTTTTTAATAGAATACACATTAGATAAAGTGAAGATAATAGTATCATCAGCATAAGCAACATGATTCAATTCAAAAATCCGGTTGGGCATACCATAACCAATAAAAGAAGAATCTTCAAAAGCCTGATTCAGAGATCTTGTCATAACCTCAACTACTAAAATAAAGAGTCCAGGTGATAAAGGGTCCCCTTGTTTGACTCCCCTTGTGGAATGAAAGAAACCCATAGATTGTCCATTCAATAGGAAAGTGTAGTAGCTATTAGGTATAAGTCTCCAAATAATATTTACCGCTCTATTAGGAAAATATATTTTCCTCAACACTTTCATGAAGAAAAACTAAGAAACCCTGTCATATGTTTTAGCCATGTCAAGTTTCAAAACAACATTATAAGGTTTTCCTCTCTTTCCTATATCAGAAACCAACTCCGAGGTTAGAAGAACATTCTCCATAATACTTCTGTCTTTAAAAAATTCATATAGATTAGGATATATAATATTTGGTAAAATACTCTCCAACCTATCATGAATAATTCTTGCAGGATTTTATTGGTAAAATTACTAAGACTAATTTGTCTTAAATCTGAAAAGGATTGCACCTTATACTTTATAGGAATAAGAATCAAATTAGTGTGAGTAATGGATTTTAGAAGTGTATTACCTGCAAAGATGCTTCTGACCATCCTAACTATATGTCCACAAATAATGTCCCGGCATACCTGAAAAAATCTACATGTAAGACCATCTGGTCCATTGGAACTTTCTCTATTTAACTCAAAAATAGCCCTCTTAATTTCTAGATCATCAAGATTAGCATGTAATATCTCATTTTCATAGTCAAAAATTATCTCTGGAATGTCATTCAGTAATGGAAACTTTATTGCATCTCGAGAGTTGAAGATTTCAGATAAGATATCTTCTCCAACAGTACCATCACCAACCAATAACAACACCATCACCACCAACAGTTCCATCACCACTACTAACTCTACCAGCACACCATCAATAATACCAACACATCAACGACAACATCACAAAGAATAATCTTACCCTCCCCTCGTGATTTTTTATGGTTATTTCCCCAACAAATTTCTTTTTTATTCTATCAATTACCTTAGGATCTGATAAAGTTTGCATAGACCATAAAGTAACAATAAATAAAATCTTCAACTCTCGAGTAGTCAGAATAAGCCATATAGGGAAGCATCTGAAATCTTCAACTCTCGAGATGCAATAAAGTATTCTAATATATGTACTGATATATTCTAATGTAATTGGGTGAAAAACTCTATCCCTGTTGGTGCCTCCTCATCTAGAATGGGAACCTTATGGAAAGCCTGATCTATACCCTCCTCAAACTGGGGTACATCTGACTGTTGTACATGAACTATACCCTCTTCATACTAGGGTATCGCTGATGACTCCTTCTGCTTTGCAGCCTTAGATGAATCCGGGGACCCCTCCTCAGACTGGGGATCCTGAGCTACACCCTTTGGAACTGGCTCAGAATCTGCCTCATCCTCATTATCATCACCACTCGACAAAGGAGAATATAGAGGTGATCTTTAGGATGACTTCATAATCGGTTGGTCTACCACTGTCGGGCAGCTTGGATAATCTAAACTGCCTTAGCTTAAGATCTAGGTCGAGTAAATGCTGGACTTCTGCTCCACTGTGAGTGCTCAAGTAGCAGCTGTCCCAAAGTTCCCAATATTATTGTCTCAACTATCTGGCTTACTTGGCCTCTAGTCACTCAGCGTGTCACATCGCCTGCAACTTCTCTAATTCGTGCAATTAGGTACTTCTCCACCAAACCACTAAGCTCGGGGGACTCATCTCATCTTCTCGATGTATCAGCCTTTTTAGCAGCTTTTGGTGCTATGTGTACCTAAAAAATGACTCTTTGTTTCCAACAAAAAATGAGGGATTTCAAAAGTTGAAGAAAAACTCAAAATTCAAAAAGTTTGAATTTTCCCTCAAGTTAAACACCCCTATAACTTATTTGAAGTCCCAACAAGTCCAATGTGCACACATATACCAAAAATTATGATTTTCAATGTAAACTAACATGCCCAGCCTTTAGTATTCCTCTACTATTTCAAGTTCAACTTTCGTTTAGGGCCTAACCTTATAATTTAATTCAAAACAAAGCCCCACATACAGATTTTAGGCTACTTCAAGCCTCCTACACACAAGCATGATTGTTTCTATATATTTAATATGGAAATACACATATCAACTTGTTTGTTCAATAATTAAATCAAGATATAACCATTAGGAGCTGAGAAAGTTACTTTTTTAATGATAATCAAAAAGTGAATAATGAATAACTAGAGCGAAACCCAAGTTTGAACTTATTTTTAATGTGTTAGGACAAGTTGGTACCTAAAATAAGATTCAATTTAGCCTTTCTCTAAGTACGGGATCAGTTTATACTTTGAGAGGAAAGTTTGAATTTAAAGAGAAAAATGAGATTTTAAGGATTAGAATGGGTTAGAATCAGGAAAAATATGTTTAAATAGTGAGGGTGCTGAATTAGGTCTTAAATAAGCATTGGTAGGCCCAAAACTTTAATTAAATTTTGGGCCCACAAATGGACCACTTGCGGCAGCCACATGCGGTTTGACTATGGCCGCAGTGCCACATGCGGTCCGCACATGCTGGGCACATGTGGGCCTAATTTTTTGACCCAACTTTCTGCTTCTTGGAATTTGTATTTCAATGTTTTTCTAGCTACTTATGGTTCCGTAGTTTGAATTTACAATTCTGAAAGTATGATTATGCTCCAAAGTCCAAAACTTGCCATTATTATCCTTAAAATTTCATATTTACTTTAGTTATCACTCAACTTACCTAGACTAAGTAGGACTCGTGACCCTGATGGGTTGGTCACATAGTCCCCTTACCTGGAAATTTATGCATGTAGCAATCCTACCATATTTTGGGTAAGTCCATAATCTATAAACCTATAAAACAAAAAGTGAACACTAAAATAGTAAGTTGTCTCCCACCCAACACTTGATTTAATATCATGGCATGAAATAGATGTGTTAGTTACTTAGACTTCACCAATAAGCCCATGGACTGCCTCTCATGCAGCGCTTGATTCAACATCACGGCACAACATGGTACCTTGATTACACAGAATTCATCAAGATACCCATAAGAGTACCTTCCTGTGTTATCAATACAATTAATCACCGATACCACTCTCATGTCGGTTGGATGCTTCATTGATTTTTGGATTTTGAATGTGGCCTCATCACCATTGACTCTAAACTTTGACTCTCTATTTCCTATGTCAACCGCCACTCTACCTTTGGACATAAATAGTCTTCGCAATATGATGGGTATCTCGGTGTCAACCTCATAGTCTAGAATAACAAAGTCAGCAAAAAATAAATTTATAAAATCTCATAATCACATCAAATGAAATTCCCATAGGTTTCATCACCATGCGGCCAGCCCTCAATAGTCGCATTTTAGTTAGTTCAGGAGGGTTCAAGCCCAATTGCTTAAACTTAGCCAGCGACATAAAATTTATGTTGGCTTCTAAGACATATAAGGCTCTAACAAACCGAGATGACCCAATAGTGCATGATATAGTGAGTGCTCCGGGGTCACTCTTTTTCTGAGATAGAGACCTAGTAGTAACTGCACTACAATGGTGCAAGACATCAACATCCTCAATCATAGCCTTTTTCTTCTTTGTAACCAGGTGCTTCATAAAGCTAGCATATCCAGTCATTTGCTCCAACACCTCAAGAAGAAGGATGTTCAAGCTCAACTCTTTCAACATCTTAATAAATCACTTGAACTTTCTTTCCTCTCTCTTTTGCTTTAGCTGCTAAAGAAAAGGTGGGGGTGGTCTTGGAATTTATCTTATTTCTTGCTCGACAAACTGGCCTATACTTTGTCCTTACCAGCTTTACCATCACCACTTGTTGCCTTTTCTAACTCCATAACAAGTGTCTCATCAACAACAACTTTATAACACCTTGGAACTTCTGCAGAGGTAGTGTGGGGTCCACAATAGTCATACCACTCCTTGTGGTGATGGCAAAAACATAACCGTTATTTTTTAGATTTTGCATAGTGCTGCTCAAAAGGGTACCTGGTTGTCTCTGGTTCAGTATTGCTGACATCTTCCTAAGCTGGTGCTCAAACTGCTTAATGATAGTGGCTTGAGATTCAACCTTCCAGATCAACCCTAAAATGTTAGCCTTAATCTCCTTAAGGTTGATCTCCTAATTTTCTTGACCCTTTGCCAGCTTAGTCAGCATCTCTTCAATTCTTAATTCTCCATCTCTTCTGCTAGGTGGAAATACCAGTATTCCTTCTATCTGTAGTCATCCTTCTTTCTCTAGTCACCATCTCACTCCCTATAATGGTCTTTGTATCTATCATAATAGTTCTGACCTTGGTTCCCTTGCCTTAGGGCTCAAAAACCCGCTAACTGACGATCCAGATAGTTTGTTTATTCCTCTTTTTCTTACTCATAAGCTTCAAAAGCTGAACCTTGTACACTTACTACGTTTATTTTCTCGGAACTTGTTGCTGCAAACTACTTTGCCAGTAAACCAAGATCAGTTCTTAGTAGTGCAATCTCTTGTGCTACTGTATCATCAGCTACTTTCTAGTCGCAGGAGGCACTAATAGCATACGTTTTATACCCTCTCTCAGCCTCTCGAGTTTTCCACCCTCGGTTAGTGAGCGAGATATGATCTAACAGTTTCAAAGCTTCCTCTCAGCATAGTCTCATAAAAGCTTCTCCAGAGATAGTGTCTGCTATGGCTCTGAAACTTATGGTAGGCTTTGGTAGAATATCTCCAGTAAGCTCGTCCCTAAAATTCAATTTTTGGGTACCATACTCAGCTTCTTCTTGAACCTGAACAATGCCTTGTACATAGATTCTGACTATAGTTACCTAAAATTATAGATCTTGTCCTTAAGTTGCAACATCCTGGATAGAGGAAAGGACCTGTTCAAGAATTGCCTGCGCAACTCGTTCCATGAAGTGATAAATCCATTTGGCAGTTCCCCTAGCCATAAAAATGTTTCTCCTATAAGTGAGAAGGGGAACAACCTCAGTCTAAGTGCTTCCTAATCCACTCCTGGATTTGTATATGAATTGAAAATCCTAATAAAATTCCTACGGTGTATATTTGCATCATCTGTAGGCAAATCCGAAAATACACATTTTAGATTTAGGAGCTGGACCATTGCACTTGTTATATCAAACTTAATGCCTGGGGGTAAAACAAAAGGGATAATGGATCCAGTCCCTAATGTCTCAACGTATACCAGGCCCTCTTTATCATTCTCGTAGGGATGCACATACTGATATGCTGGGATCACTTGAGGACGACCTCCTCTAACTTTGTTCTAATTTCCACAGAGTGCTGCTCGGTAGTCTGCTTCTTTTCTTTGCTCAGCTAGCTCTGCCTCCCTATCTATTTTCTAAGCTTCTTCTGTTTCCCTCCTCTCATTAGTATCTTGTGCTAAAAGCACCCCTATCTGCTGATCAATAATATCCTAAGCCCCTTTGGAAGGAGAAGGAGGCACATCATCATGAGCCTTTTTAGGAATATTATCTCTTTTCAACTTCGTCATCCTATTCAGTGTTTATAGGATACTCTCTAGATTCGGATTCACTGGGAGTAAGGGATTTCCTCTACTCTATATACTAGGCATACCTCGGCTTATACCCAACTAAGAAAAAAATAAAAAGATCCAAAAACTACAACAACCTTAATTCACAAATCAACACTGTATTCCCCAGCAACAACGCTAAAATTTGATAACGCGCAAGATATACCTTCACTCTAAAGATAGTAACCCAACAAAGGTTGGGGTCAAATCCTAATAGAATACATGGAATCGTGGATCTCTACTATTGCATTCAACAGGCAATACTAAAAAAATAATTGGGGGGATTTGAGTAGCAATATCAAACAAGTAGATAATATCAACTTCAGTTGTAATCATTCATAGGTGAATACTAGGATTGTGTTCTCCCTAGATTCTCAACTCCATAGGCTTATTGTGCTTTTTGAACCAACCTGATACCTTGCATGCAGAATCTGATAAGTTATTTACAATTAACCATATTTTGGACTAGCTAACATATTTCACCCTTTACCTTTTCAGTCTCAGGATATAGCCTTTCTAACCCTTATCCTATATCCCAGTTAATTATTAACTTTTGAGTATCTAGTTATAAGATTACAGCTAACTATCTTACGTAGATTATACCTAGTAGTGTGGATCGACAGTTAAACTTCAAATTACTATTGTAATTATCTTTTCCTAGTCACTACATCCTCTTTTGGAGTAAATAGAAATAATCTAAGTGGGATCCTAACATTTGCAACCATTAAGATATCTATTAAAGTAAAATATTACAATGCATGCATGGGCATCGGTTCAGAACAATAATAGCTTTCCCCTACTTCGTTAATTCGCTGGGGTTTTCACAACCCTAGCTAATGGTTTTTATCCACTCATGCTTGTTAAGTAATCAACAACATTCATGATTGAAAGAATAAGATGACTTACAATAAGCACAACTAGAAAACCCAAAACTTTAACTGAATTAATCAACCAAAATCAATACAAGAGAATTCTATGACCAAAATCAAATCTCGAAATCAAAATATGTTTTTGAGTATCAAGAGTGCATAACTACTACTAAAAACACATAAGGGGTGTTTATAGTACACGAGGAAACCCTAAAATCAAAGCTCGAATTAAATGGACAAAAAAGGGTCAGTAGCCACTTATTTGTGTCCATATGTGGCCTATCTGTAACAACCCAACTTTCTAGAACCAGAATGTCACATGGTGCTTATGATCCCTAAGGACCACAAGCTAACCCTCTACTGATATCTGTACCTGAACACTTCATAATATAGATAATAAATGCGGAAACTATCCATAAGGTTCAAAACATCTAAAAATACTCAAAATTGAAAATTAAATACTGATACTTCTGTTCGAAAAGCCTTAAAATTGTTTGAACTGTGGAATTGATGGAACATGTCCCTAACTAACTCCGTCTACTAAAAATAAACTAAGTCTGGTACAATAATAATAAAAATAAGGATCATCCTCGACTTAAGAAGACTCACTGCTATGTCTACTGCTACTGACTGGGACTAAGCTGCACTCTGGATATCGTGCCTCTGAACCTATGGTGTCAAATAAAACACCATAGCGCAATTGTGTCAGTATGGAAATGTACCGAGTATGAAGATGAGGTAAGGCTAAATGCAAAGGCTTATGCATGAATAATTACTTAACTGAATAATCATGAGAGTATTGAATAAGAACACATGCATGAATGCACAAATCATAACTGAAATCATCGTGACTCAAAATACTGAAACTCGGATACCGCCTTACTGTCATCTGAACTCACTACTAATATTGAGATACTGAACAAATGAATCTCCTGATATTGATAATAGAGTACTGGAGTTGAGATTAGTCTTATCTAGCGAGTGATCTCAAAAAATAATGATACTGAACTGATTAACTGAATCTACTCATATCAAGACTGAATTCTGAGCTTTCTACTCTCGACTGACTACATCGGAGATTAAACCTCTCTAATAAATGATTCTGGAATCTACTATCAATAATAAGAAAAGATTGTATCTGAGATCAAACCTATCTAGAGGAAGATCTCTGAATCTAATAATGAGAATAATCACTGAATCTGAGAATGAGATCAAGCCTATCTAACGGGTGATCCCTGAATCTGATAATGAGATTACTCAACTGAATCTGAGACTAAGATCAATCCTATCTAACGGGTGATCTATGGATCTGATAATGAGATTACTCAACTGAATTTGAGACAGAGATCAAGCCTATCTAGCGGGTGATCTCTGGATCTGATAACAAGAATGCTCAACTGAATCTGAGATTAAGCCTATCTAGCGGGTGATCTCTGTATCTGATAACACTGATACTGAATAACTTTATATGGTACCATGCCTATCTAGAGGGTGGCCCATGAATCAATGGAACTATCTGAGTTCCTCACTGAGATAGATGACTGTATATGGTGGTCTTAATTTCTGAGTTCTTTTATGAAGATTGATACTGAAACTATAACTGTGGGAGTTCTCACTTAACCGACATGCCCCGAATATGAACTGGTGAGGTCCAACCTATAACCCCAGCATGGAAGGGTATCAATACGATGCCACGGGTAAAGACCTCTCTGGTCAAGCCTCTCTAATGGGTGACCCTCGTAGGAAGTCAAGCCTAAGGCAGTATAATAGTCAAGCCTATTTATAGGGTGACAAGCCTTTTCTAACGGGTGACTCCTGCATCCTACACTGGCTACGCAGTTCTGGAGTTCAGGGATTGCTCCTAACGACTTTGCCTCTCTAACGGGGAGTCGCCATCCCTGCACTCGCTCGGTGGAAGCAACTACTCCCAACTGAAAGACTCTAAACTGATTCTTAACTGAACTTAAACTGAGCTGAATCTATTACTAATCATATTTCTCGAATGATCTGACTGACACTTGGTTCTGTATCTGACAAAATACTACTGAATCTCGTTATATGACTGAATGATATAGAGCTTTGAATAGATTACTCGATTACTACTGAGGTCTGAACTGAACACTTGAATACTACTAGATCTTAGTCGAGTATAGAACTGAGGCTAGATTACTAGCGATACTGAGATTATGGAGATTACTGAGATTTCTTATGTTTTGTATCTTTCTGAGAGTACAGATTTCTATAACACACTGAGTTCTGAGAATCATGGCATGACTGAGATTATCGTAAAAACTGACACGGGCTCTAGACTGTAGCTAAATTGCCGGGTATAAATACCCCCAGGACTTGATAACATAAAAGTAAAGAATAACCATTCTTGAATTATCAAGACCATGGACATTCATTCACCTTCACAATTACTAAAACATCTCTTCAAGCATTTAAAAATCATAAACATGTGATAGTATAGGGAGATATGTTATTGGCTCTGTAATACCTCGAGATTCTAACCAATAGTGCAACCATGACTCAAGCTCATGAGAAATAAATTATAGTATTTTGGTTGTTTTCTAATCAATGGTGATGTGTAATAAGGCCTCAAAGATGTCCTAGCGATTAGGTGAATCAAAACATTTCTTACCAATTGAATTCTTGGGAAGGATATTGCTATATTCAACTTTAAATGAGCATATCTCTCATTATACTACTAATTATTGAGCTCATGACTTACCAAAAGATATATAATCGAATTAGCTTTTCAACTATACCAATTTCACCAAAATATGGTAGCGGAGCAAAGAGTTATGCCCATTTTACTCCAGCATGTCAGGCTGGAAAATTGAGTGACGACATTCGTGATAAGCTGTCACAAGCATGACGACTTATCACCAATGTCGTCATCCTTAGGTAGATTTCCACCCCCAGTGATGACATTTTGTGATAAGTTGTCACGAGTGTGATGACTTATCACCAATGTCGTCAACCTTAACCAGAAAATCATAAATTCCACCCTTTTGTGATGACATTTCGTGATGACTTATCACCAGTCTGACGACTTGTCACGAATGTCATCAGCTATTCTTTCAGCAATTAAGGGACGTTTTTTCAAGGGTATTTTGGTATTTTTCCCATCTTTTAGAAGCCTCTATAAATATGAGAATCCTCATCCAAACCCTAATTTCTCCATTTTCTCTTCCAATTCTCTTAAGAAATATGTCTAGGGTTTCAATCAAGAATATTAATCTTCCAAAAATCATCCATAAATCTTTAAGATTTCTTATAGAACTAAGTTCCTCATAGTGTGGGCTTCAAGAATTATTTATTATAAGTTCGGATAGAGTCTCAAGAACTAGAGTTCATCCAATTTCAAAGATTAAGGTATGTGGGGTTTGAACAAGAATACTTATTTTGTCCTTGTGCCCAAAGATTTAATTTCTACTATTGAATTTCATGATTTTGCAAGTGGGTTTACACCCAAATTACTTTATTAAGGATTTATGAGATTTGAGTTGTTCAAGTTTAATATACAAGATTATTTCATCATTTTATTTCTTAAATTAAGAACTTATACCATGAGTTGAATATTGTTATTATGAATTGATGATTTCCAAATGATTTGAGATAAGTGTCATGGTTTAAGCTTTTCTATGACAAGTTTGATTAGTGAATATATATATTGATATTTGAGCTTGAGAGTCAAGAATTAGTTCTTTGATGTTTTCTTGAAGTTTTTGACATTTGATAGGAGTTAATGAGCAAGTACACTTGAAGTTGAGAAAGATTGTTTGAATTTGAGTCGAGGTAGGAATCCACAATTGTTTTGATTTAAAGATGAGAAATATTTATGATTTGGTCTCTATGGTATACCCTTGAGTTGATTAAGGTGGATTTCCTAACGCGTTTTGAGCTTAAGTCTTGGAGTAGTATTTAGCACCGTGCGGAAAGTGTGGGTTTAGCATATCCTACTTCCCCAGAACTACGTGCCACCGTAGGATTAAGATTAAGGGCCAAAGGCCAATATAGTGATCACTAAAGTTAAGGTTCTACTCCAATGGAAAGGATAGAATAGCTCTCCCCAATGTGGGAAAGATGTTGGACTCCATGTAAGCTCACATGGCTTATATCGGTTATAAGAAATTCTCAAGTCCATAATAGTCCAAGTTTAATGAGTTACCGAGTCACTCCAAGTCATGATTCAAAGAGTTTGAGTTAATTCCAATGGTTTATGAGTTTTAAGAAGCTTGTGTTATTATTGGTGATTTATGGAAACTATGTTTCAGGTAATTCAAGCGAAGAGAGTCATTAGTGTCAGCATGCATGATTTTTTTATACAATTATGATATTATTTAAAATGTTGCATGCACCCCCACATCTCAGTACATTCCCAAGTATTGATTCACATACTCTTCTGTGTTCTATACTCCCTCGTGATGTAGGTTCAGGGGCTCAGTCTCAGTGGCGACAGTGATTTTTGAGTACCTCCATCTACATTCCTGCAGTTGGTGAGTCCTCATGGTTTGAGTACCTATGTCCCTGACTTTTGATTTTACTAGCAGATGATTACTTCTTTTCAGTTCAGTAAGAGTTAGTTGGGGATCTGTCCCAATGGCTCCTGAGTCTTATATAGTAGAGGCTTGGTCAGACTAAAATAAAGTGTCAGTATATATAGAATTTCAGTATTTTGGTTGTACAGGCTAGTTTCTTATCTTATTCCAGTATGTTCATGATATGTCATTCTCTCTTATTTTAGCATGACTATTGTCAAAGTGAGTTCTAGAAGTGATGACCGGCTTAGAGGGTTAGCTTGAGGCCGCGTGTGGCCTTAAGCACCGTGTGACATCTCGGGATGGGATCTTGGGGCGTTACAAGCTTGGTATCAAAGAGCCTAAGGTTTGAAGAGTCCTAGGGAGCTGACAAGCCGCAATACATAGATTCTTGATCATCGGTGTGTAGCGCGCCACATCTATGAGCAAGAGGCTACGAGATGTTTTAGGAAAAGTTTTTTTTCTTTCAAAAGTCTATCGTGCCTATGACTATTTCTCTCTGTTGTTAATTTGTGCTCTCTTATGACAGAAAATACCTCCTCGTAGATCTCGCAAAAACAACGAATGACCTCAACCGGTTGATCCTTTAGGTGAGATGGTGTCCCACGTTGAATTCTAGGCAGCTTTTCAGGTGCTAGCCCAGGCGGTTACCGCCAATGCTCAGGCCCATGCTCAGGTCACCGATCCACATCCCAAGAAAGTAATTTAGCATCAGCTTGGGTTTATGATTTTATACGAATGAATACGCTAGAGTTTTATGGGTCAAGGGTAGGTAAGGACGCACAGATGTATCTTGATGAGGTGAAAAAGATTACCTAAATTATGCATGTAATAGAGGAAGAAAGTGTGGATCTAGCTTCCTATCACTTGAAAGATATTGCTTATGACTGGGTAGAGGTGTGGAGGAAAAATAGAGGGGAAAATGTCGCTCCCATGACTTGGAAATTATACTAGGACACCTTCTTGGATAGATTCTTTCCCCCAGAGATAAGGGAAGTGAAACTAGAAGAATTTATGAACTTGAGACAAGGCTCCATGATAGTTAAGGAGTATTGTCTGAAATTCAACCAGTTGTCTAAGTATGCTCCCGGTATAATAGCTGATTCCAGGACCAGTATGAGTTACGTTGTGAAAGAGTGTAGATTCGTTATGCTCAATAGGAACATGAATATTTCTAGATTAATGATACATGCTCAGCAGATTGAAGTGGACAAGGTGAAGGAGAGAGAGAGAATAAGAGGAAATAAGAGAATTCGATTAGAGCAACAGGGGCATGGTCAGACTAGATTTTCTGGAGAGATCCACCCTCAGTTTCAGAGTCAATCATTCGTACTAGCACCTTCATCAGCTAGTGCCCCCGCATCCATAATTAGGCGGGAGTAGGGTAATAGGCCTACTATGTCCAGGTCCCAGGACAGTATGAGTAATAGACTTAACTATCCCCTATGTCCTAAATGTGGCAGGACCCATCTCAAAGAGTGTTTGGATAAACAGAAAGGTTGTTTTGGTTATGGTAAGTTAGGCCACAGACTCAGAGATTGCTCGTATGCTAGACAGGGGAGCCGTGTTGTTCATCCCCAGAGTCAGGCTATCAGTGCCCCAGCTCCTTTAGCTCATCCAACTCCTCTTCAGGGTGCCTCATCGAGTACTGTAAGTGGTCTGCACCAGAATCGCTTTTATGCTTTATCACCCCGCCAGGAGCAGGAGGATTCTCCAGATATTATTACTGGTACACTCCGTGTATTTTATTTTGATGTGTATGTGTTGATGGACCCTGGGTCAAGTTTTCTTATGTGACTCCGTTTGTGGCTGTGAATTTTGAGATCAATGCTGAAAAGGTTCCTGAGCCTATCCTAGTTTCTACCCCAGTAGGTGAATTTGTTATTGCTAAAAGAGTATATAAGAAGTGTCCTATCACTGTTCTTCACAGAGTCTTGTTCGCATACTTGATTGAGTTAGACATGGTTGATTTTGACATTATTTTGGGTATATATTGGCTTCACTCTTGTTATGCGTCTATAGACTGTCGTACCCATGTAGTCAAGTTTTAGTTTCCCAATGAGCTAGCCTTTGAGTGGTCTGGAAATTTTGCATCTCCCAAGAGTCATTTCTTATCCTATCTTAAAGCTAGGAAATTGATATCCAAGGGTTGCATCTATCATTTGGTTCGAGTTAAAGATACTAAGTCTGAGACTCTGACCATTCAGTCAATCAACGTTATTAATGAGTTTCTCAATGTTTTTTTGGAAGATCTCCCAGGGGTACCTCCCGATAGAGAGATAGAATTTGGGATTGATCTTCTTCCCGATACACAGCCTATTTTTAATCCTCTGTATCGTATGGCCCCCATAGAACTTAAGGAGTTGAAAGAGCAACTCAAAGATCTTCTAGATAAGGGTTTCATAAGGCCTAGTGTATCTCCTTGGGGTGCACCCGTTCTATTCGTGCGAAAGAAAGATCGTTCATCGACTATCATCAGCTTAACAAGGTCACATTCAAGAACAAGTACCCTCTTCCTAGAATTGATGACCTGTTTGATCAGTTGCAAGGTGCCAGCTATTTCTCAAAAATAGACTTGAGATCCGGTTATTATCAGCTTAAAGTTAGGGAGTGCAATATTCCAAAGATAGCGTTTCTCACCCGTTATGTTCTACTTAGGAAGCAGAAGTAGATAAGTGAGCCAAGTACCCTCACCTCTCTTCTGTGAGTTCGGAGAGAGCAGAAGGTACTATTCTTTCTTAATTTCGCCCTTTTCTTATTAAAGATTTAGTTGTGTGTCTACTTCCATCACGAATTCGTGCATTTTGTATGGTATCCAAAGGTATAAAGTGAAGTAAGACCTTTAAGTGAGTCCTTCCATCTATACATCCTCATTTTTTTTCTGTTGTTCTTGGCCTATCTGGCAACATTCGAGGACGAGTGTTTCCAAGGGGGAGATATTGTAATACCCCGAAATTCTAACCAATAGTGCAACCATGACTCAAGCTCATGAGAAATAAATTATAGTGTTTTGGTTGGTTTCTGATCAAAGGTGATGTGTATTAAGGCCTCAAAAATGTCCTAGCGATTAGGTGAATCAAAACATTCTTTACCGATTGAATTCTTGGGAAGGATATTGCCATATTCAACTTCAAATGAGCATATCTCTCCTTATACTATGAATTATTAATCTCATCACCTAACAAAATATATATAATCGAGTTAGTTTTCCAACGATACCAATTTTGCCAAAATCCAGTATCGAAGCAAAGAGTTATGCTTATTTTACTCCAGCATGTCAGGCTGGAAAACTGAGTGACAACATTTGTGATAAGCTGTCATAAGCGTGATGATGTATCACCAATGTCGTCAGCCTTAGGTAGATTTCCACCCCCAGTGATGACATTTTGTGATAAGTTGTCACGAGTGTGACGACTTATCACCAATGTCGTCAACCTTAACCAGAAAATCATAAATTCTGCCCTTTTGTGACGACATTTCATGACGACTTATCACCAGTCTGACAACTTGTCACGAATTTCGTCAGCTATTTTTTTTTCAGCATTTAAGGGACATTTTTTGCAAGGGTATTTTGGTATTTTCCCATTTTTTGAAAGCCTCTATAAATATGAGAATCCTCATCCATACCCTAATTTCTCCATTTTCTCTTTCAATTCTCTTAAGAAATATATCTAGGGTTTCAATCAAGAATATTAATCTTCCAAAAATCATCCATAAATCTTCAAGATTTCTTCAAGAACTAAGTTCTTAATAGTGTGGGCTTCAAGAATTATTTATCACAAGTGCGGATAGAGTCTCAAGCACTAGAGTTCATCTAATTTCAAAGATTAAGGTATGTGGGGTTTGAACAAGAACACTTCTTTCATTCTTGTGCCCAAAGATTTAATTTCTACTATTGAATTTCATGAATTCGCAAGTGGGTTTACAGCCACATTACTTTATTAATGATTTATGAGATTTGAGTTGTTCAAGTTTAATATACAAGATTATTTCAGCATTTTATTTCTTAAATTGAGAACTTATGCCATGAGTTGAATATTGTTATTATGAATTGATGATTTCCGAATGATTTGAGATAAGTGTCATGATTTAAGCTTTTCTATGAGAAGTTTGATTATTGAATATATATATTGATATTTGAACTTAAGAGTCAAGAATGAGTTCTTTGATATTTTCTTGAAGTTTTTGACATTTGATATGAGTTAATGAGCAAGTACACTTGATGTTGAGAAAAATTGTTTGAGTTTGAGTCGAGTTAGGAATCCACAATTGTTTTGATTTAAAGATGAGAAATATTTATGATTTGGTATCTATGGTAGACCCTTGAGTTGATTAAGGTGGATTTCCTAACGCGTTCTAAGCTTAACTCTGGGAGTAGTATTTAGCACCGAGTGGGAAGTGTGGGTTTAGCGCATCCTACTTCCCCAGAACTATGTGCCACCATAGGATTATGATTAAGGGCCAAAGGCCAAGACAGTGATCTCTAAAGTTTAGGTTCTACTCCGATGGCAAGGATAGAATAGCTCTCCCCAATGTGGTCAAGATGTTGGACTCCATGTAATCTCACATGGCTTATGTCGGTTATAAGAAACTCCCAAGTGCATAACAGTCCAAGTTTCATGAGTTACCGAGTCACTCTATGTTATGAGTCAAAGAGTTTGAGTTGAGTCCAATGGTTTATGAGATTTAAGAAGCATGTGTTATTATTGATGATTTATGAAAACTATGTTTCAGGTAATTCAAGCGAAGAGAGTCATTAGTGTCAGCATGCATGATTTTCTTATACAATTATGATATTATTTAAAATCTTGCCTACACCCCCACATACTCATTACATTGCCAAGTACTGATTCACATACTCTTATGTGTTCTATACTCTCTCGTGATGTAGGTTAAGGTGCTCAGTCTCAGCGGCGACAGTGATTTTCGAGTACCTCCATCTATATTACTGCAGTTGTGAGTCCTCATGGTTTGAGGACCTGTGTCCCTGACTTTTGATTTTACTAGTAGATGATTACTTCTTTTCAGTTCAGTACGAGTCAGTTGGGGATCTATCCCATTAACTCTTCAGTCTTATATAGTAGAGGCTTGGTCAGACTAAAGTAAAGTGTCAGTATGTACAGAATTTCAGTATTTTGGCTGTACAGGCTAGTTTCCTATCTTATTCCAGTATGCTCCTGATATGTCATTCTCTCTTATTTTAGCATGACTATTGTCAAAGTGAGTTCTAGAAGTAATGACTATCTTAGAGGGTTAGCTTGAGGCCGCGTGTGGCCTTAAGCACTGTGTGACATCTCGGGATGGGATCTTGGGGCGTTACAGGCTCATACTCCATTCAATAAGGTCTTGCATCAAACACTTAACATGCATTAAAGAAGACATAATTCGGGGATTTCATGATAACATGTCACAATTCATTCTCTAAGGATTTTCAACAAACACTTGGCATGCATAGGCTTGCACACAATTGGGGATTTCTAGTCAACATGCTATAATGGCTCTAATTCCTTCACATAAGTATTTTATCAAACATATGGGGAGCATGCTTTGCTTGTTCAACAATTTCTACACTTAATTGATATGAACACATCACTTAACAAGCAACTTGAAGAGGGTTATCATGAATATCACATACTAGGGTCAAAGCTTGAAACCTCATAAACAAAACATGAATTAGAAACTCAATAAGCATGAACTCTAATTTCAATTCACATGAATCATGAAAACTCATAAACATAAGATCTTTGAAATTTATAAAAGGGTTCTTGAGCTTCTTGGATGAAAGGGGCCCAAGAATCAACATCTACATACCTTGTTATATGATTTTCGTAAGATTTAGGAAGAATCTTGATGACTTGTGTCTTGGATTAGAAACCCTAGGTCTTGTTATTGGTTTCTTGAGAGAGAAAATTTTTTGATTTTGGGGAAAAATTGATGAATAAAGAAGTATTTTTGTTATTTAGGGTATGGATTCCTTATATAGACTGGTTTGGGGCTTTAAGAAATTACCAATTGGTCCTTGAAATTTAAAAATGCACTCGACGCGCTAAAGTCCAGGTGGCACACTGTCTCACTAAAATGTCTCTAACTCTTCGCCCGAGTGTCGGATTTGGGTGAATTTGGTATCGACGAAAAGCTTATTCAATTCTCTACATGAGAAAAAGTTGATATTAGGGAAATTCTATAAGGTTAAAAACACTTCTCACTTGGGAAGGCACTTCTCAATCTTTTAGGGCCATATTAATACTTCACAGAACACACTCTAAGGCTCAGACTATGAGAGAATTTTGCGGGGTCTTACAATGTCTCACCCTTACAAACATTCATCCTCAAATGTCGCTTGATAGACTAAGAATACTGATTGACTGAACTCACATAAGGAATGAGAACATCTGAAACATGACTATGCAACTGGAACTACTGATGTTGTAAGTTCTTATACTGAACATGCATATCTGATACATGGGACACTCGACTGAAGCTACTCATAAGCTAAATTCTCATAATAGACATGCATATCTGATGCATGGACTCACAACTGAGTTGATCTCATGAATGCATGACTGAACACACTGGAAAGTTGGACTCTTTCTACTGAACATGCATATCTAATGCATGAATATCTGACTGAACTGACTCTCGAAAGCATGAATGGCTATGAAATAATAATTGATGTTAACTTCATAAGGAGAGTCTAAATCTACAACTGAATAAGTCTAATGACATGAAAGAATCGCAATATCATGGGGCATCTCCCCCTTGGGACTCTATGTCCCTCTAAACACACTTTGCTGAAATACTGGGGTGATGCACGGGGCACCTACGAATTGGGTCATGATTGACCGACTGAGATCTGAAACTAATGCATGACTCATGCTAACATATAAGCTTAAAATGGGAGGAAAGGATCTAACAATGCATATCATAAAGGTGAAGGACTCATAACGTACCCAAATCTATATCAGGGAACCTTTCCTAATCATGGTGGGTCTGAAGTGCATGAAGTCTGTTCTGACGCTGACCACTATTGGCACCGGAAGGGGCACTCTGCTGATGAAACTCTCTACCCCTCTGAGCTAGCACTCTACATTCTCGCATACTGTGTCCTGGATTACCACACCCAAATCACACCTTACTACCGGCTCTACACACACCTAGGTGGCTCTTGCCACACTCTCCACAAAGCGGATAGGTACGAATACCATTAGCACTACTCTGGGCTTTGGGGTTTGGAGCCCCATAATGACTAACACCCCTGAACTCTGGTACGGGTACACTAGCTGAGGATGGAGATGGGACTGAAAATCTCTGTCGATGCTGAGGACGGCTACCACCCTAGAACCCTGCCTGAGAGAAACCATGACTATCTATTATGGCTCTCTTACTCACTCTCTCTCTCTTTCTTTTGCCTTATCTGCCTTAATCTGTTGTGCATGCATCATCAGCCTAGAAAGGTCTATATCTTTATTGAGCATAGTGACCCTATACTCTTTCAACACTAACCTGGATACACCAGTCACAAACTTACTCATACTCACTCTAGGGTCAGCTATCAAGTCGGGAGCATACTTAGCTAACTGGTTGAACTTAAGACAATACTCTTTCACTGTCATGGAGCATTGCCTTAGGTTCATAAACTCTTCTACCTTAGCTTCTCTCATCTATAGCAAGAAAAACTTATCTAGAAAGGCATCCTAAAACTCCTGCTAAGTCACAGTAGTTGTACCTCCCCTCTACTCTTTTCCCATATCACTACCCAATCATGACCAATATCCTTCAGCCTATAGGATGCTAACTCTATACTCTCCTCGTTAAAAATATGCATAATCTGGGTGATCTTTCTCACCTCCTCTAGATAAAGTTGTGGGTCCTCACCTACTACTGACCCAAAGAATTCTGGTGGGATCATCCTCATGAAATCTCTAATTTTGGCTGCGGCTGAACCCCCATCTTGTTGAGGTAGGGCCACAGCCTGACGGTTATCCTGAACATTAGTCACAGCTTGGGCTAGCGCTTGAAAAGCTGCCCGAAACTCTGCATATGACACATTCTCATTCTCAGGATCTATTGGCTGAGGCGGCTGGTCATCAACTATATGGGCATTATCTCTGCGAGGAGGCATCCTTTATAAATGGAAGAAAGAGGTGGATTAGACTGAGGATCAACTTGAGCTCATGCTCACTCGCACGACATGAATACTGAAAGAAGGGAAACTACTCCGAAAAATATCTTATAGCCTCTTGTACATAAATGTGGCGCGCAATACACCCATGTATAAGACTCTATTAGATGCGGCTTTTTAGACTCTGAAGGACACTATTGAACCTTAGGCTCTGATACCAAGTTTGTAACGACCCAATTTTCTGGAACCGGAACGTCACACAGTGCTCATGATACCGAAGGACCACAAGCTAACCCTCTACTGATATCTATACCTAAAAACTGCATAATATAGATAATGAATGCGGAAACTGGCCATAAGGTTTGAAACATCTAAAAATACTCAAAATTGAAAACTGAATACTGATACATCTGTCCAAAAAGCCTTAAAACTGTCTGAACTGTGGAGTTGATGGGACATGTCCCCAACTAACTCCTTCTACTAAAAATAAACTAAGTTTGATACGATAATAATAAAAATAAGGATCATCCTCGATGAAGAGGACTCACTGCTATGTCTACTGCTACTGACTGGGACTGAGCTGCTAAGGGTACTCTGGATCTCGTGCCTCTGAACCTATGGTGTCAAATAAAACACCATAGCGCAATTGCGTCAAGACGGGAATGTACCGAGTATGAAGATGAGGTAAGTCTAAATGCAAGGGCTTATGCATGAACAATTACTTAATTGAATAATTGTGAGAGTACTGAATGATAACACATGCATGAATGCATAAATCATATCTGAAATCATAGTGACTCAAAATATTGAAACTCGAATACCATTTTATTGTCATCTAAACTCACTACTAACACTGAGATACTGAACAACTGAATCTCCTAATATTGATAACAGAGAATTAGAGTTGAGATCAGTCTTATCTAGCGAGTGATCTCGAAAAATAATGATACTGAAAGTGATTAACTGAATCTACTCATATCAATGACTGAATTCTGATCTTTCTACTCTCGACTAACTGCATCAGAGATCAAACCTCTCTAACGGATGATTCTGGAATCTACTATCAATGATTAGAAAATATTATATCTGAGATCAAACCTATCTAGCGGGATATCTTTGAATCTGATAATGAGAATAATCACTGAATCTGAGAATGAGATCAAGCCTATCTGACGGGTGATCCCTGGATCTGATAATGAGATTACTCAACTGAATCTGAGACTGAGATCAATCCCATCTAGCGGGTGATCTCTGGATCTAATAATGAGATTAATCAACTAAATCTGAGACTGAGATCAAGCCTATCTAGCGGGTGATCTTTGGATCTGATAACAAAAATACTCAACTAAATTTGAGATCAAGCCTATCTAGAAGGTGATCTCTGGATCTGATAACACTGATACTGAATAACTTTATGTGGGACTATGTCTATCTAGCGGGTGGCCCATGAATCAATGGAACTATCTGAGTTCCTCACTGAGATAGATGACTATATCTGATAGTCCTGATTTCTGAGTTCTTTTCTGAAGATTGATACTGAAACTGTAACTATGGAAGTTCTTACTTAACCGACATGCCCCAAATCTGAACTGGTAGGGTCCAACCTATAACCCCACCTGGAAGGGTGTCAATATCGTGCCACGGGTAAAGACCTCTCTGTTAAGCCTCTCTAACGGGTGACCCTCGCAGGAAGTCAAGCCTAAGGCAGTATAATAGTCAAGCCTATCTAGTGGGTGACAAACCTTTTCTAACGGGTGACTCCTTTATCCTACACTGGCTACACAGTTTTGGATTCAGGGATTGCTCCTAACGACTCTGCCTCTCTAACGGGGAGCCGCTATCCCTGCACTCGCTCGGTGCTAGCAACTACTCCCAACTGAAAAACTCTAAACTAATTCTTAACTGAACTTAAACTGAGCTGAATCTGTTACTGATCATATTTCTCAAATAATCTGACTGAGTTACGTTGAATTTACTTTGTTTCGTATCAGACAAAATACTACTGAATCTCATTATCTAACTGAATGATACAGAACTTTGAATAGATTACTAGATTACTACTGAGGTCTGAAATGAACACTTGAATACTACTAGTTCTGAGCTGAGTACAGAACTGAGGCTAGATTACTAGTGATACTGAGATTACGGAGATTATTGAGATTTCTTAAGTTTTGTATCTGTCTGAGAGTACAGAGTTCTATAACTCACTAAGTTCTGAGAATCGTGTCTTGACTGAGATTATCGTGAAAACTGACACGGGCTCTAGGCTGCAGCTAAATTGTTGGGTATAAATACCCTAGGACTCGATAACATAAATGTAAAGCACAACCATTCTTAAATTATCAAGACCATGGACATTCATTCACCTTCACAATTACTAAAGCATCTCTTCAAGCATTTAGAAATCATAAATATGTGATAGTATAGGGAGATGTTATTGGCTCATACTTCATTCAACAAGGTCTTGCATCAAACACTTAACATGCATTAAAGAATAAATAATTGGGGGATTTCATGCTAACATGTCACAATTCATTCTCTAAGGCTTTTCAACAAACACTTGGCATGCATAGGCTTGCACACAATTGGGGATTTCTAGTCAACATGCTATAATGGTTCTAATTCCTTCACATAAGTATTTTATCAAACATATGGGGAGCATGCTTTGCTTGTTCAATAATTTCTACACTTAATTGACATGAACACATCACTTAACAAGAAACTTGAAGAGGGTTTATCATGAACATCACATGAATATCACATACTAGGGTCAAAGCTTGAAACCCTATAAACAAAAAATGAATTAGAAACTCAATAATAGCATGAACTCCAATTTCAATTCACATGAATCATGAAAACTCATAAACATAAGATCTTTGAAATTTAGAAAAGGGCTCTTGAGCTTCTTGGATGAAAGGGACCCAAGAATCAACATCTACATACCTTGTTATATGATTTTTGGAAGATTTACGAGGGAATCTTGATGACTTGGGTCTTGGATTAGAATCCCTAGTTCTTGTTCTTGGTTTCTTGAGTGAGAAAATATTTTGATTTTGGGGAAAATTGATGAATAAAGAAGTATTTTTGTTATTTATGGTATGGATCCCTTATATGGATAGGTTTGGGGCTTTAGGAAATTACCAATTGATCCTTGAAATTTAAAAATGGAATCTAAAAATCCCAATTTCACATGCTGGCACGACGCGGTGGAATCGCGCCAGATCACTGGAAACTGGACAATTGGTAAACTGGTTGGTGGCACGATGCGGTGTAAATCGTGTTTCCACCTTGGTTGTGAACTGGAAAAGCACCGCGACGAGGTGGAATCGCGTTGGTGTACTGGAAATTGACAACTCTAAAATTAAGCCTTGGTACGACGTGCCATAATCATGAAGGCTCACTAGATTTTGATGATTTCCATTTTGGCTGGCTCTGCGATGCGCTAAAGTGCCAGGTGGCACACTGTCTCACTAAAATGGCTCTAACTCTTCGCCCGAGTGTCGGATTTGGGCGAATTTGGTATCGATGAAAAGCTTATTCAATTATCTATATGACAAAAAGTTGATATTAGGAAAATTCTATACGGTTCAAAATACTTCTCACTTGGGAAGGCACTTCTTAACTTTTTAGGGTCAGATTAACACTTCACTGAACACGCTCTAAGGCTTAGACTACAAGAGAATTTTGCGGGGTCTTACATAGTTCTTGGGCATATGTGCCATATGCAACCTGAGGTTGGGTGCATGTAGACACCTAAAAGTGCCAGAAAAAATTCCTGCAGCTTCTTCTCTCTGGATTTTGGACTTTTGGCACGTACCTTACCCACATGCGGTCCACATGTGCTATATGCGGTCCACATGTTGACATAGGTAAGTGCTAGAAGTTCATTTTTAGATTTTTGACCCTCTGTATCTTTACTTTTGGTACTTACCTTAGTCTTATATAGTCCACATGTAGTCATAGGTAAGTGTCAGGCCTTCCAATACTTGCAACCAAGCTTCCAATCTTCAAATTTCAGCACATGCTTTGGTCACATACATCCTGTAAGTCCTAAAAAATTTAACACATGATCAAGTAAGTATCCAACTCCATTTTCATCTTTTTCATGAACTTAGCATCCTATACCTAGTTTCCTGCAAAACATACCCAAAACATATCATATCTAATAAAATAACCTAAGAAATTTCATATTTTCCTCATTTTAAGAGTCGGAAGTGTTATATTTCTATAGCACATCAGTATATATATACCACTTTAAGTGGACACACTATAAATTTTTCATATAGAATGGGTAGATAGTCATTTGGAGGTGTTATCTCTCCTAGCTTATATTTAGCATGCAAATGTCAAGAGTGCAAGCAAATATATGACAGAGTGATTAATGTTATTAATGCATTGGCTATTGTCTTAAAGAAATTGACTTCTAAGTGGGATGTCATTTAATCGAAGAGTATTTCAGATCCATTCACTCTATTAGAGGTAACGAAGAGAAAGAATGCAATTTTCAAGGTATTATGAAATATCAAACAAAGAAAAATTGCAACTTCTCTTTCTTGCATTATTGATCAATGTACAAGGGCCACAGGAAAGCATCATGAGATAAAGAAGGTGAACATTTAGAAGATTGCGAGTGACCAAAACAAGGCTAAGCTAAACAAAGTGATGAAATCAAAAAAGGCTCCAAAAGTCTACTCCATGCATAAATTTGGTGCAAAAGATTTCAAAAACATGACTAATATAGATGTTTGGTGGGTGGAAGTGTAAGTTTTCTAACCTTAAATCTAAGTTAATTTTTAGGGATTTGAAACTTGTAAATATTTCTCATCTTTCGCAATAGATTACATATTTGTTGCAACAGATGGAATAATAGTTGCAAAAGATTACCAATCTACTGCATAACTGTAGAGCTGGATAATCTGTTAACAAGTACAGAGATAAGTGCAACAAATATCCTATCTTTTGCAATAGATTAAATATTTGTTATAACAACAGATTACCAATTTGTTACATAACTCTAATTAGGAGAAATAATTTGTTAACACGTATAGAGATAAGTGCAACAAATGTATTTGTTATAACAAATGGGTAATCTGTTAACAAGTACAGAGATAAATGCAATATATGTCTCATTTGTTGCAACAGATGGGACATCTGTTACAATAAATTACCCATCTTTTCAATATTCTTTACTTTTATTATACATATCTATGTAGATTCTTCTTTATTTCAGTATGTTGATAAAATTCTTTATCTTATGTGTGAGTCATGTCAAATACTCTGAGTACTGTGATATAAAATATAGAATCATGAATCTAAACTTTTATAGTAACTTCCTATTGAGATACAATGAGCTGACCATGGAAGCAACAAGCAGAGGTGGAAAGTCACTTAATCAATTACATGCTAAATTTAAATGGGATAATGATATGCTCAATTACTGTAGAGGTAAGAGACCCTACCCAGGTACCTTACCAGGTGCTAGAAGGATTTTAGTTGTGATGAACCTTGACAAAATACACTTTGTGACTCTTAAGATAATCATCAAGGAGGGAGTCATGAATGTGTATTATGGAAATATTCTATTCTTTGAAGAAGGTTCTTTCTTGTGTCTCATGGAATGTCTACTGGAGTTGTTTCCCAAGTTGTTGAAGTAAAATAATATGTTTGATCACTTACCAATAAAAAATGTTCAATGAACTATGGGATTTTAATGGAAGAATATAAATCTTGCAAAAAATGAAACGGGTAGTGATTGCATGTCATATTAGCTTGCCTACATAGAGTATTTGATAACTGGGACCAATTTGACAACTCTGGACATTTTAATGTGTGACAGTTCTGCTAAAATGATGCAAGTTGTATATGTTGCTGGTGTAGTATGCAAGAGTTTAGAGCCCTAGTTAAATAATATGTAATTTTGTGATACTTTTATTTATATGTAATTATGGGTTCTGACAACATAACAAATTTTATATATCATGTTTTTTTTGAATTATTTTATGTAATTTGTGATGGCTTGGATTTATTTTTTGTTTTGAATTTTATTTTAATTGATGGCCTGTCATTTTTTCATGAATTCTATTTTATCCTTAGATTTGAAAAATGTTAGATTATTTCTAAAAATGGATTACTAATTTCAAATATTGCAACAGATACATTATTTGTTACAATAGTTGACTCATTTGTTGAAAATAACCAAACAGATACAAATATTTATTACAGCAAATGACTAACTTGTTGCAACAGATGACTCATTAGCTAAAAATAATCAAATAAATATAGACATCTATTGCAATGCAAAAGATGACTCACTAGTTAGAAATAATAAAATAGGTATAGCCATTTACTGTAATGCAATAGATGACTCATCTATTTGAAAATACTCAAACAGATGTACATATTTGTTGTAATAGATGACTCGTGTGTAGGAAATAATCAAATAAATATAGACATCTATTACAATAGATGACTAATATACTGCAACAAGAGACCCATTTGTTGGAAATTATCAAATAGATATAGGCATTTGCTGCAACAGATGACTAGTCATTTGTTAGAAATTATCAAACAGATATAGATATCTATTGCAACAGATTACTAACCTGTTGCAATAGATAAATTCAGTATATTGAAAATTATCAAACCTATATAGACATTTGTTGCAGTAGATTACTAAACTATTGTAATAGATGACCTATCTATTGGAAATTATCAAACAGATATAGACATCTGTTGCAATAGGTTATACACTTAGTTGACCATGTAATTACTATGTAATTCATTGAGATTGTAATTAAACTTATAAATATAGTTAAATCAATTTATTTATTACTAATCATGGTTAATGTGAAGCATTTCACATCAAATTAGTCAATTCATCACTCTATTTAGAATGAATACACTTAGTTGATTATGTAATTACTATGTGCATTTGCTGCAACAGATGACTAGTCATTTGTTAGAAATTATCAAACAGATATAGATATCTATTGCAACAGATTACTAACCTGTTGCAATAGATAAATTCAGTATATTTAAAATTATCAAACATATATAGACATTTGTTGCAGCAGATTACTAAACTATTGTAATAGATGACCTATCTATTGGAAATTATCAAACAAATATAGACATCTGTTGCAATAGGTTATACACTTAGTTGTGAATGTAATTGAACTTATAAGTTGAAAGCTAATTATAGTTAGATCAATTTATTTATTACTAATCATGGTTTAATATGAAACAACTCACATCAAATTAGTCAAATAGATATAGATATCTATTACAGCAAATGCCTAACCTGTTGCAATAGCTGTTGTATTTATTAAATTTCTTGTTACCCTTTTCAATGATGCACAAATAAATTGTAATATTTTTTCATTTTCCTCTTGTTCAACAGTTGTTGGATCATAAATAAAATATATTTTATATAATAAATAACATACATCACCAAGTAAATGAGTTAAAGTCATCAAGTTCATAATTAGACCAACAACAAGACTATTTAATATTATAATAATTTGGAGCATTTTGATTCAAGCATGTAGATCTTTTTAGCCAATCATCTTACATATGGAGCACTTATTTTTTTGTTGGAAATAATTCCCCAACTCAACACCTTCTCTTTATTTAGCTTCTTCCGATTTGCTTGGGTCAACATATGAAGGAGGTGTTTCTCTCTGTATAATCTCCATATGAATATGGAGAGAGAAATACCTCCTTCATATGTTGACCCAAGCAAATCGGGAAGAAGGCAACTGAAGAGAAGCCGTGGAGTTGAGGAATTTTTTCCAACAAGAAAAATAAGTGCTCCATATATAGTCGATTGGCTATAAAAGAACTACATGCCAGATCGAAATACTCCAAGAATCTTGTTGTTGGTCTAGTTTTGAACTTGATGACTTTAATTCATTTACTTGGTGATGTATGTTATTCTATTATATAAAATATATTTTATTTATGATCCAACAATTATTTAACAAGAGGAAAACTAAAAAAGATTACAATTAGTTTTGCATCATTGAAAAAAGGTAACAAGAAATTTTAAAAATACAACAAAGTACAAAAATATTTTCAATAGATGATCTATCTATTGCAACAAATGAGTCATCGATTGGAAGAAATCAAACCACTAACAAGACATGTATTAATTTCTTCCAACAAATGACCCAGTTGTTGCAACAAATGAGTCATTTGTTGAAAGAAACCAAACCACTAGCAAGATATATTTTGATTTCTTCCAATAGATGACCATCTATTGCAATAGATGTCTATATTTGTTTGATAATTTCCAACAGATAAGTCAATTATTGCAATAGGTTAGGCTTTTTTTTGCAATAGATATCTATATCTATTTGACTAATGTGATGTGAAATATTTCATATTAAATCATAATTAGTAATAAACAAATTGATTTAACTATAAATAGCTTTCAATTTATAAGTGCAATTACATTCACAATGAATTACATAGTAATTACATGATCAACTAAGTGTATTCGTTCTAAATAGAATGATCAATTGACTAATTTGAAGTTAAATGCTTCATATTAAACCATTGTTAGTAATAAACAAATTGTTTAGCTATGATAACCTTTCAATTTATAAGTTTAAGTACAATCTCAATGAATTATTTATTAATTACATGGTCTACTAAGTGTTTAACACGTTGCAACAGATATCTATGTATGTTTGATAATTTCTAAGAGATAGATCATCTATTGCAACAGGTTAGTAATATATTGCAACAAATATCTATATCTATTTGATAATTTTCAACAGATGAATCATCTGTTGCAACCAGTTAGTAATTTGTTGCAATAGATATCTATATCTGTTTGATAATTCCCAACAGATGACTAGTCATCCATTGCAATTGATGCCTATATCTGTTTGATAATTTCCAACAAATGGGTCATCTATTGCAATATGATAGTCATTTGTTGCAACAGATGTCTATATTTGTTTGATTATTTTCTACACATGAGTTATCTATTACAACAGATGTCTATATCTATTTGATTATTTCCAATAGATGAGTCATATGTTGCATTGAAATAGATGTCTATATCCATTTTATTATTTCCAACAGGTGAGTCATCTTTTGCATTACACAGATGTCTATATCTGTTTGATTATTTTCAACAAATGAGTCATTTGTTGCAATAGGTTAGTCATTTATTGCAATAGATGTTTATATTTGTTTGATTGTTTTCAATAAATAAGTCAACTATTGCAACAAATAATGCATCAATTGCAATACTTGAACTTAGTAATTCATTTTCATCAATAATCTAACATTTTTTAAATCAAAGGATAAAATAGAATCCATGACAAAATAATTGGTCATCAATTAAAATAAAATTCATAACAAAAAATAAATCCAATCTTTTAAAAATTACATAAAATAATTCAACAACAACATGATATATAAAATTTATTATGTTGTTAGAACCCGTAATTACATATAAATAAAAGTCATCACAAATTATAAATTATTTAACTAGGGCTCTAAACTCTCACATACTACACTAGCAACCCATACAACTTACATCATTTTAATATAATTGTCACACATTAAAGTGTCTGGGTTTTCAAATTGGCATCGATTATAAAATAGTCTATGAAGGCAAGTGAATATGACACACAAGCACTACCAGTTTTATTTTTGGCAAGATTTGAAATTCTTCCATTAAAATCCCATCTTTCATTGAGCATTTTTTCTTGGCAAGTGATCAACCATGTCAGTTTTATTCAACAACTTGGAAAATAACTCCAATAGACATTTCATGAAATTAATTAAGCATATCATTATCCCATTGAATTCAACAAGTAATTGATTAAGCGGTTTTCCACCTCTACTTGTCGCTTCCTCGATTAGCTCAGTGTATCTCAATATGAAATTACTGTAATATTTTAGATTCATGATTTTATTTTTTTATATCGTAGTACTTATAGTATCTGACATGCCTCTCACACATCAGATAAAGAATTTTATCAACATACTAAAACAAAGAAAAATTTACATTAATATGTATAATAAAAGTATAGAATATGCAGCAGATAGGTAATCTATTGCAATAGATGACCCATCTATTGTAATAGATATGTAATCAATTTTAACAAATAATACATTTGTTGCTTTTATCTTTGTATTTGTTAGCATATTACCTAGCTACTTAAGTTATATAGCAGATGGGTAGTCTTCTGCAACTATTATCCCATTTGTTGTAACAAATATGTAATCTATTGCAAAAGATGAGAAATATTTACAAATTTTAAATCCTTAAAAACTAATTTACATTTATGGGTAGTAAACTTACACTTTCACCCACCAAACATCCATACTATTCATATTTGCACCAAATTTATGCATGGAGTAGACTTTTGGGGCCTTTTTCAATTTCATCACTTTGTTCAGCTTAGCCTTCTTTTAGGCACTCATAATATTGTAAATATTCACCTTCTTCATCTTATGATGCTCTCTTATGGCCCTTGTACATTGCTCAACGGTGCAAGAAATAAAAGTTATAATTTTTTTGTTTGATATTTAATAATACCTTAAAAATTAGTTTTTTTCTCCTCATAACCTCTAATGGAGTAAATGGATATGAAATACTCTTTGATTGAATGACACCCCTCTTGGAAGTCAATTTCTCTATAACAATAGTCTATGCAATTTGAACATTAATCACTCCATCATGTTTTTGCTTGCATTTTTGGCTTTTGCATACTAAACATAAGCGAGAGACAACACCTCCAAATGATTGTCCCTCCAAATGATTGTCTACCCATTATGTATGAAATATTTGTAGTGTGTCCACTTAAAGGGGTATTATAATAACCCTCAAGGTTATTTTCCATATTTTCGCTTAATTTTCCATTAGATCTTGTCCATATTTATCCCAAGACATGAATGACTTTTTGTAACTAATAGTTCAGTTATCGAGCAGTTCATTTAGGTTGTAGAGCTAATTCCTCATTCAGAAGTATTCCCTGGTTCCGAATTACCACCGAGAAAAAATTTAGTAAAATAATCTTAGATGTGAATTTTGACTACTTCTGCAGCTCCAGAATATTGATTTTAGGCTAGGTAGACCCTTGGTTTGGTTCCCATTGTTCCCAATTCAAATTTTGACCTATTGGTCAAAAAGTTAAAAAAAAATAGAAGATATGGGTGTGGGGCACACAATTTGTCTAAACGACCTTGGATGGAAAATCCAACTTCACAAATGCAGCTGAAATATCGAATTTAGTGGTGTTACATATTTCATTTGCAAAAATCAGAGTCAAAATGAGTTTTGAGGGTTAAAAGCATGTCTTGAACTTTGTTAGCACCAGAGTATCGCGATTGCGGCCCCATGATGGTGATCTCTCCATGGAAATCATGTCCTAAGTAAGGGTTATGAGGTACCTCCATACCTGGAAGGGCTATAAATAGGCCCCTTGGTCACAAATTTGGCCATTTCCACTTCTCCTTCAGACCTAGAAACCCTAGAATGATATGTTAACTTAAAATTTAGTCTTGGGTGTCAGTTGGAGGATTATTTAACATATTCTTCATTATTAACAATGGATTAAAGGTATTAATCCTTCATTTTTATGCTTGAATTTCTTTAAATTTTTACCAAAACCCTTATTAGCTGAAGGGCTTAATTTTAGCCCAAATAGGCCTGATTTTTACTTGGTTATTGAGGGATATGATTCCCTAGTGGTGTATGAATATTGGGTTGATCTTAGAAATGTTATTTTGTATGTGGAACCCATTTGGGGGGTTTTGGTATCATTTTGGACCCGAAGTAAAATGGTGTAATATAGGTATCGATATTCTCATAATGATGTGTAGAATGTGTTTTTGATAGCTTGTCTCCTTGAAGAAGCTTCTTTAATGAAATGCCCTAAACTTTGGCCCTTGCAAATTTCTTGAAGTTTTGAACTTTCTATTTATCATATGACTCACACAATAAGTCGTATGGTGTAGTGACGGGTCTAGCGCCCTAGTTGTATATTGGTTAGTGTGATGCCAAGTTTTTTCCTGGTTATGAGAGACTCCGTATGAGCTATATGGTGATATAATGAGAGGGTAGGTTCTAATCATATGTTTTCCTGTGTCTAGGTCTTTGATGTTCTTCCTTGGATACGACTAGATCTTACAAGTTATCTAGTCTAGTGACGAGTTGGGCAAGGGAGTCGTAAGTTGGAAGGAATGTGGTGTCCAACCTTCTATTCTGGTGATGACTGGATGGTACAATCATATGATGTGGTGACGAGTTGGAGGGTCAACTCGTACCCACCTATGAGTTTTCCACAACTTTTAAGCTGAGGGTATTTTGGACATTTCCCACCCCAAGCCCGTAAGACCCCACATCCTATAACAGTTATTGGGCATTCATTCTACACTTAGCATAATTAAAATACTCTAAAAAATCTCTCAAAAACTTCTCAATAAAGATTGGGCTAGGGTTTCTTCAAGGTGGTCACCTAGAGGCTTAAAGATCAAATTCTCTCTATAAATCTTCGTAACTCAGGCACGTGAATCTTCCTTCATTGTTAGTTCACTAAAATCATATATTTAAATCTTTGTTCATGAATCATTAATGGTGGTTTTGAAAACCAAGGTTGAGGGTTTGGTTACATATAAAACATTGACTTCTCATGATTTAAATTGTGTTTATGCATGTTTTAATAATGGTTTTGTATATGTGGGTGCTAGAGAATTGTGATTTATACTAAGGGGTAATGTTTAACCTTAACTTGATGGTTTTTTTCTTGAATAATGGTTTGATAAATTATGCCCTTGACTTGTTTGTGAAATTACCAATGAGAATGATCTTATCACATATTGAATTATATTTTCAATTAAAGCACTGGTTGGTAAATGGTTTTATGAGAGCCTTGTTGGACCTAAATTAGTTTGAATTACCAAATGGGTTTGTGTCCCTAAAGGTTGAATTGAATTGATATCTTTGTTTAGACAATGGGTTCGATTCCCAAAGTTGATTGATAACAGTTATGGCATGTTGTACGCTTGCAAGTGGGGTTGGTATGACGATACCAATGGGATACCTTTGGTAAGTAATTGTATTAATGGTTGTATATGTGTAATGAATATTTTAATTGGTCTTTAAACAAGGATGTGTAGTCCAACCGTGAAAGTAGAGTTTGAAGGACTAACACTGGAAATCGCGCTAGCTGGTGTGGATGTCTATAAGACTGGGTGGTTTAAGTCCCCCGAATGGATATATTAATAGGAAGTTTTAGTCCCCTATATTGTACACATTGGTGCTTAAGTCACCTTAATTATGTTGAGATGTTTGAGCCCCTCATAAAGGCATATAAGGATATGGATGTTCTCTGGTTCGTATGGCTACATGCACTAGGACTCTTCCAGCTAGGGGAGAGTTGGGACTAATAAGCCCGTGGGTGCCTTGTTGTATGACGATTATGCTACACGGTCCAAGTTAATGTTTTTTAAAGTTCATGTTAAGCCTTGTTCCCTATCCATGCACGATATATATATATATATGTATACATGTGATTGCATATGATGATTTGACTTGTTTTTTAACGATGGCATTATATTGTTCCTCTATCCATGAGTTACATGCTAGCACTTCAACCGCTAACCATCTCTGGACACTGTATCCTCACACGATGTAGGCGCAGAAACTTTTTCTACTTTTCCTGCATGGTGATCAGGTGTTTGATTTTGTTCATGATTTGACATTAAAGTGGTGATATTCGATACTTTGTAAGGCTTTGTTTCATGGTCTTTATTACTTATGTCTTAACCATTGTTTAGACTTTGTTTTTGCTATTATCGGGGGCATGTCCTGACATTTTATTGATTTTGGTTTATAGAGGCTTTATTGGATTATTGTAGACTTAGGTGTGTTGTCTTGGTGGATTGGTTTGGTGGCAGACAATTATCTGATTACCGGTGATTAGCTTAGACATTTCATGAAGTAATATTATCCATATCTATGGACTATCTTATTGTATGTTTGGAATTCATCCAACACTTGAGGTTGTTGTGTTGACTAGGTTAGGTGAAGAGGGTGATCTTCTATAATACCCTATATTATTGTTAGCTCAGTTCAGCTCCTTGTTGCATGCATAAAAGGCTTAAAATCTAAAAATTTCACAAAGTGTTGGGGGCTTAGTTATTTTTAAGACCTCTTAACTTTGAGGATTTTTAAATTGGTATTCCCGACCTTGAGGTATTGGTTTTTGAGTTAATTCATGTTCAGGGGTGTAAAAGGCATATGTCAAGGAAGTTTTGGATTTTTTGGACAAGGATTGGTTCATGTTTGGATAACGATTCTAGTAGGCCATTGCGATAGGTCCGTGTCGCGATCGTAAAAGAGATGGAGCCCTCATCACATCGTGGAGCCCATTTAAAATGCATTCCAGTTATGAATTTATATTTTTAAAGGGCAATTGTATCTTTTCCCCTCAATCCAAGTCGTCAAATTACGAATTATAAAGTCAGTTAGGGCATTATTTTCCCATCTTCTTCAACTCTCCTCTCAAAGAAACCTTATTCACCACCCTAGAACATCAAATTCCATTACTTTCTCTCCAAGTAAACCAAGAATTTAAGTTCCCTAATCGAAGAACATTTAAGAAAGCATTAACATTTGGGGGTTTTCTTTCAAGCTTAAGGGTTTAAGGTATGTGTAATGTTCATCCATGGGACCTTTCACCCATTAAGTCCAAGAATCCCTTTTTATGTTTTAAATTATGAATCTTACATGATTAAGTTGAATTATGCCCATGAACATCTTGATAATTTGATTACATGTGTTTTGGACGAAATGAGCCCTTGCATGTTTTGAATATTGAACTCTTGTCATTTAAAAACTTAATTCATGGTTTTAGAATTATAACTATGTTATCACCGCATGATTTACTCATTCTCATGCTTAAGTTCATGACTCCTATATGTTTGATGAAATGCCTAAGTGTTGGATTTTGAACAATGATTCCCTACTATGGTTTCAAAGCTTTTATTTGACCGTATTGTTATTTCTATTTAGTGGTGGAGGGTTATGAACATTCGATACTTAGCTGTTTACATAATTTAAGTATATTCAAAATAATTTCAAATATACCATGAGCATTATCATTCAGTCAGTTATTATGATCAGTTGTTTGTTTAGCTAAGCTTAGTTCAGTCCATCAAAAAGTCTCATTCAGTTGGGAGTAGGATTCAGCATCGAGCGAACCCAGGGATAGGGGCACTCCTGCTAGTTTAGGGTTTGAACCTAAGTATCAATCCCTGAGTTACAGAACTACATAGCCCGTGTAGGTTTGAGATATCTTTCTTCCAGCTTAGGTTTGACACTTATCTCATGAGTTCCCTTCTAGTATAGGGTTACTTCTTAGTCCTTTGGGAAACCAATTTAGTGGATCCACATAGCCATTGTTAGTACCCGTGGCACGATACTGACACCCTTCTAATTGGGGTTACAGGTTGGACCCCACTTAACTCAGATTGGGGCATGTCGGTTATATGATACCTTCTATAGTCTCAGTTTAGTATTCAGTGTAGAATTCAGTTCAGGTTTGCTCGACCATAGCATACTGACTTCCAGTTATTCAGTTGCTGGATTTTAGTAATTCAGTTTACCGATTATTTCAAAAAAATTATATGCTTGGTCTTTCATTCTCAGTATTTCAGTTTTCATACATGCTATCTCAGTTATCTCACACTATTCAATCAGTCATTACTTTATGCTCTGTTAACCCATGCATTTTAGCCTAACCTCATCTCATATACCAGTACATTCAAAGTACTAAGAGCATACTTTTCTTGTTATGATGTGTTATATCATAGGATCAGATGCTCAGTTTCTCAACCGTACTTACATAATCCAGCACTTCAGCAATAGCAACAGTGGTGAGTCCTTATCTATTAAGGACCTGTTGTGTTTATTTAGTATTTTTGCATTTCTTTTTAGTTAGTCAGTTGGAGTTAGTTGGGGCCTATCCCATCAACTCCTTAGTCAGTTTAGAGGCTTTCAGACAATCAGACAGTTAGTTAGTTTTATCAGTTTCATCAGTCTTGACAAATGTTTTTAGACTTGTGAATTCAGTTGTATTTTCAGTATTTAAAACCTTATGTCCTTATCAGTTATTTTTTGCACATGTATATTATCATTATATTATTCAGTGCTCACATATGTACCAGCTCATGGGTTAGCTTATGGTCACTATGACCGTAATCACCGTCCTCATGACTAGGGGGTAGCCTTAGGTCATGAAAAAACTTGGTATCAAATCCTAAGGTTTTACGGTGTCCTAGGGAGTCTGAAAGCCGCGTTGAGTAATGTCTTGTGCATGGGTGTGAAGCATGCCACACTTATGGACAAGAGGTTATAAGATATTTCAGGAAAAGGTTTTCTTCTTTCAGTATTCATGTCATGAAAATAAGCATAAGCTCTATTTAAAACTCTCTTTCTAACTCATTTTTCCTTCTATTTACAAGCAATGCCTCCCAAAAAAATAAATAGAAGAAGAAATGGAAATCAGCCCACACCTCCGCTTGTTCAGAAAGATCCCCTGAATGAGCACATCTCTCATGCCGAGTTCAGAGTTTCATTTACTACCTTAGCATATTTAGTTGCTGCTCAGAACAACCAGCAGGATGTTGCCCCAACTAATCTAGTGGAAAATACATCTGCAGCTAGGATTTGGGATTTTACCCGAATGAATCCCCCTTGGTTTTTGGGATCCAAGTTTGACGAGTATCCATAGGAATTTCTTGATATGGATCTAAAGGTGACTGATATCATGGGTGTCACTTTGAGTGAGAGTACAGAGTTGGCTGCTATAAGTTACAGGATGTACCTCATACGTGGTATAAGTAATGAAAAGAGGATAGGGGTGCTGAGGTAGGGGATGTAGAGTGGGGGATTTTGCCATAGCCTTTTTAGATAGGTTCTTTCCTTTAGAGTTGAGGGAAGATAAGTTGTTGGAGTTTATTAATTTGAAGCAGGGTAATATGAGTGTGAAGAAATACTCGGTTAAGTTTACTTAGTTGGCGAGGTATGCTCTTTTGATAGTGGCCGATAGTAGGTCTAAAATGAGTAAGTTTGTTTCTGGTATAGCTAATAGTGTAATGAAGGAGTGTAGGAATGCTATATTGATTAAGGATATGGACCTATCTAGGCTTATGGTTCATGTTCAGCAGATTAAGAAATAAAAGCTTAAGGAGAAAAAAAAAAGAATAAGAGGGCCAGAATGGGTGGCTTTAATTTTTCCTAGCCGAGGTTAGAAGGTGGTAATCGTTATCAATTTTGTTTGGAATTTTCATCCCCAACTCCTTCTTTATCTAGTGCACCAGTGGCAAAGTTCAGGAATGACAATCAGGATAGAGCGCTAGGCTCTAGGCCCCAGGGTAGCATGAACGGTGGTCATACTAATCTGCTCTACGAGAGGTGCGGTAGGAATTATTAGGGTATGTGTAGGTCTAGTAGTGGTATGTGTTTTGGATGTAGCAAGTCAGGCCACAGGGTTAGGGATTGCCCAAGGGCTAGTCAACAGAGCCAGTCTAATCTGTCATCAGCTCCAACAGGTTGCCCGACTCAGTAGGGAACCACTTTCGGTGCCACCAGTGGTCAACGCCAGAATAGATTGTATGCACTCCAGTCTTGGCATGATCAGGAAAGTTCTCATGATATGGTTACGATTACATTGCAGGTTTTTCATCTTTATGTATATATTTTACTAGATCTTAGAGACTCACTTTCTTTTGTAACCCCCTATATAGCTGTTAATTTTGGTGTCAATCCAGAAATATTAGCAGAGCCTTTCTCAATATCTACCCCAGTAGGTAAGTCTATTACAGCCATATGGGTATATTAAAATTTCCCGATTATAGTATCTCAGAAAATCACTTTAGTAGATATTGTAGAGTTAGAGATGACTAATTTTGATATCATTCTAGATATGGATTGGCTCCACTCATGTTATGTCTTAGTTGACTGTAGAAATAGAGTCATTCATTTTCAGTTTCCTAATGAACCAGTTACTGATTAGAGGGGTAGTATCTCAGTGCTTAGGGGTCAGATTATTTCATATCTTAGAGCAAGAGAGATGATATCTAAGGGATGTACTCTCATATCCCTTCTCAGAATCCTATAACAGCATATGATCTAGAGTTAGGAGCATGAACCCAAAAGTTTAGCAGTAGTAAAGTGGGGATAGTGTTATCTAAATTTAGTAGATTTTGTAACCATGGGGTTAGTTGTATGATAGGTGAACTAGAAGGCTTGAAATAGTGTGTGCAAGAATTTATATTTATTGATTCAAAATTAAGTATAATGATGTGGGTATGATTTAAAGATATGATATTAGCAACTATGAAGGAAGATAGTATAGTTCATTAGAAGTTTGGGAATATCCATGTTACGTGTTAGGATCTAAGTTTTAATCTTGGATGGTCGCAGTTCAGTTCAGAGTTTAGCAAAAGGGTCCCACAGACTTAGAGTGATGGCTTATAGCTATGGCAGAGATGATAGAATAAGTAACTAAGTCAGTCTCTCAAATTCTAGTAGTGATGCTAGTGTGTTGTAGAATAGCGGTAAGGGAGGATAATTCCTAAACCATCCTTATCTCAGTGCAAAATTTTGTTTTTTAGTCATCACGATATTTATTCATGCCTTATATGTCAGCTCCATAATCATAACTCATATCCACTCACCTTCCATAGATCGTGTATGCTTCCAGTTCTTCGTATAAGGAGTTCCAGTTTACTCAGCTGTACGAATCATATTCCATGAAATTTATGAACTCAAAACTCAGGTCACGCAGCTCATGACTTATGTACTTATGCTTTACAGTATGTTCAGTTCCAGTACTCTTGCTACTCTTTTAATGATCAATGAAATTTCGATTATGCCATGTATATCCTCAAATTTTATCTCAATAATGAAGGATACTCTATTTGTCAGGCCTCAATTAAGCATCCAAGTTATGCATAGTATTCTTTCATGCTTCAGGTCCTCATGCTCTAACCTTTCAGTGACCTCTCCTTATAAAATGGTAGTGGTGATGAACAGTTGTTTAGATGGGAGAGAGTAAATATTTCATATTGGGGAAAGATTGTTGTATGCTTGTTTGATCTAAGGTTATAAGTGTGGAGTAAAATTGAGGCGAAGTTTTTTGATATATGTCATGGCTAGTTGAAATTTTGTGTGTGATTTTCTTAATAATAGCGTATGGAAGTTGTTAATGATAGAAGTATTAGAAAGTATGGAAAAGATACTTTGATGGGTTCATTGCCTAGAAGTTCATATGTAGTTATAATGATAGGCTTGAACGTCATATTGGTGTATATAAGTGGATGGGTGCATTGTGCGTTAGTGCATTCCTAGTAAGATGTTGAATTTAGTTGTTGAAGTGGTAAGAAGAATTATTCTTAAGATGAAAAGTTGTGAAAATGTAGGGTGTATTGAATTCATGATTTCAACTAGTATTACAGTGTTATGGGTGCACTTTATAAATTCGAGTAGGCTTGAACATAGTGAGAGAATTCAGTTCAACTCAGACTTTAGTAGATAGAGTTATCAGTGCCCATGCAAATATCTTCAGCAGCCTCAAGTGAAGTGCGGAATTAAAGCAAAATGTATAGTTAAGGGAGTATTTGAGGAGTATGTCTAAGCTTGAGAGTAGAAATTGCATTGTCTAAGGCATAGCAATTCCAATTTATGTATCATAGTCCTATGTTCCATTTTACATATCATAGGCCTATGTTCCATTTTACAGAGTTATAGCCATGTTAAGAGTCCTTACTCATATATCTTATTTAGATCATGCCCAAGTTCTTTGATTTCTACTGTTATTATAACTTCTTAGAAAGAGTGTTGAAAAAATACTCTAGTTGAGTATAAGCTTTCAGTATAATTCATTCTGTATAGCCAGCAATTCAGTTTAGCAGTCAGACAGTCAAGTTCCTATGGTTTTTCTATCTTCCAATCTAGTCTTACTATTAGAAGTTTCACGAATATCGCCATTCTAAAAGATAGTTTGTTTGTATACATGAAAATTATGAATTTAGTTCAGTTCATGCATCATGATTCAGATTCAGACATTCAGTCATAATTCAGTTGATAAGTGTGTTGTGCATTATCTCAGTCTTTCCTTAGTATTTCAGCAAAGTCAGTATCATTCGGGGGACGAATAATCCCAAGGGAGAGATGTTGTAATACCCTGAGTTTTCATGTCCTAAACCTCTCAATTTTTCTTCACTAAACCAAATCTAGCCTGAGGAAATGGTTACTCATAAGATGACTCTCTTATTTCTATCTTAGCCTTATAACCATTCTCTTATCATTATATGTATTCAAGGAATCAGTCCAGTTCATGATATCCAGTTCATGTATCATATTTCAGACTCGGTCATGTAATCATGTTTTCGGTTATGCATGTTCAGTATGTGATCTCAGTTGCTTTAGTTTAGAACTCTCGGCCTAATCAGTTTCATTCGAGGATGAATATTCCCAAAGGGGAGATATTGTAATATCCCGTATTATTCTTAACTCAGTTCAGCTCCTAGTTGCATACATAAGAGGCTTAAAGACTAAAAATTTCACTTAAGTGTTGGGGGCTTAGTTATTTTTAAGGCCTCTTAACTTTGAGGATTTTTAAATTGGTATTCCCAACCCCGAGGTGTTGGTTTTTGAGTTAATTCATGTTCAGGGTGTAAGAAGCATATCTCGGGGAAGTTTTAAATTTTTGGGATGAGGATTGGGTCATGTTTGGATCACAATTCTAGCAGCTCATCGCAATAAGGACGCGTCGCGGTCGTAATAGCAATGGATCCCTCATCGCGTCGCGGTTCCTCTTTAAAACTCATTCTAGTTATGAATTTTAAACATCTGAAGGTCAATTGTATCTTTTCCCCCTCAATATAAGTCGTTAAATTAGGAATTATAACGTCAGTTAGGTCATTATTTACCTATCTTCTTCAACTCGCCTCTCAAAGAAACCCTATTCACCTCCCAAGAATACAACCTTCCATTACTTTTTCTCCAAGAAAACTAAGATTTTAAGTTCCCCAATCCAAGAACATTTAAGAAAGCTTCAAGATAGGTGATTCTCTTTCAAGCTTAAGGGTTTAAGGTATGTGTGATGTTTATCCATGGGCCCTTTTCACCCATGGAGTCCAAGAATCACTTTTTATATTTTAAATTATGAATTTTACATAATTAAGTTGAATTATGACCATGAACATCTTGATAATTTGATTTCAAGTTTTGATTACATATGTTTTTTATGGAATGAGCCCTTGCATGTTTTGAATATTGAACTCTTGTCATTTAAAAACTTGATTCATGGTTTTAGTATTATAACTATGTAATCACCACGTGATTAACTCATTCCCATGCTTAAGTTCATGACTCTTATGTGTTTGATGAAATGCCTAAGTGTTAGATATTTAACAATGATTCCCTACTATGGTTTCAAAGCTTGTATGTCTCCGTATTGTTATTTCCATTTAGTGTTGGAGGGTTATGAACTCCCGATACTTATCTATTTACATAATTTTAGTATCTTCAGAATAATTTCAAATATACCATGAGCATTATCATTCAGTCAGTTATTATGATCAGTTGTTAGTTCAGTTAAGCTTAGTTCAGTCCATCAAACAGTGTCATTCAGTTGGGAGTAGGATTCAGCACCGAGCAAACCCATGGATGGAGGCACTCTAGCCAGTTTAGGGTTTGACCCTGAGTAGCTATTCCTGAGTTACAGAACTACGTAGCCAGTATAGGTTTGAGAAGTCTTCCTGCTAGCTTCGGTTTGACACCTATCTCATAAGTTCCCTGTTAGTATAGGGTTAATCCTTAGTCCTTTCGGTCACCAGTTTAATGGATTCACACAGCCATTGTTTGTACCCGTGACATGGTACTAACACCCTTCCAACTAGGGTTCTAGGTTGGACCTCACTTAACTCAGATTGGGGCATATCGATTAGATGATACCTCCTGTAGTCTCAGTTCAGTATTCAGTATAGAATTCAGTTCAGGTTTGCTCAACCATAGCGTGCAGACATCCAGTTATTCAGTTACTAAATTTCTGTAATTCATTTTACAGATTATTTTAGAAATATTATACGTTTGGTCTTTCATTCTCAGTATTTCAGTTTTCATACATACTTACTCAGTTATCTCACACTATTCAATCAGTCATTACTTTATGCACTGTTAACCCATGCATTTTAGCCTAACCTCATCTCATATACCAGTACATTCAAAGTACTGATCGCATACTCTTTTTTGCACTATGATGTCTTATATCATAGGATCAAACGCTCAATTTCCTGACCGTACTTAGTCAATTCAGCACTTCAGCAGCAGAAGCAGTGGTGAGTCTTTATTTATCGAGGACCTATTATGTTTATTCAGTATTTCTATCATTTTTTTCAGTTAGTTAGTTGGAGTTAGTTGGGGTTTGTCTCTTCAACTCCTCTGTCAGTTTGGAGGCTTTCAGACATTCAGATAGTCAATTATTTATATCAGCTTTATCAGTCTAGAAAAATGTTTTCAGGCTTGTGAATTCAGTTGTATTTTCTGTATTTAAAACCTTATGGCCTTATCAGTTATTTTCCGCACATATCTATTATTATTATATTGTTCAGTGCTCACAGTAGGTACCATCTCATGGGTTATCTTGTGGTCACTTGTGACCATAAGCACCGTTGTCGTGATTAGGGGGTAGCCTCGGGTCGTGATATCTTTGGTCCACGTGGGACTTGGGATACCCGTCACGGCCAGGCCCTGGTTTTGGTCATGACAAAATTGGTATTAGAGCCTAGGTTCATGGTCAATTGGGTGTCCACAAAGCCGTATCAAGTACAATCTCTTTTATAGGTGTGTAGCATGCCACACTTATAAGATAGAAGTTATGAGACATTTAGGAATGTTTTCCTTTCTTGTTGTCTTAATTTCGAGCTATAAAGTCTATGATCTTGGATCTTTTTTATTTCTATTTGCTCATCTTTTATATCATGCCTCTAATAAGATCTAATGTCTGTGTGAACTTTTTTGTCCTATCTAAGGATAATGTGGACGGAGCTCATCCAACCCTGGGTTCCAGACCCAATCAAGGGTTGCTACATCTGACTATCCTCATAGAGTTTTGCCTGTCCCTATTAATCCTACTCTTGAGGGTGACACTCCTACCCAGCCACCTCCTGGGGATATTACTAACACTGAGTTTTGTTGCTCTATTAACCTACTAACTCAGTTGGTGACATCTCAGTAACAACAGTCGTGTTTTGCTGGTATTTCTATGGGTTCGCCTGAGGCCACTAGAGTTGGCCAATTTATAAGATTTTATCCTCCAATATTTACTGGTATAAGGGTTAAGAAGGATCCTCAAAGTTTTATTGATGAGATAGAGAAGATCTTTCAGGTTATGCATACTTAGGAGGTTGAAGGTGTAGAGTTTACTGCCTATCAATAGAAGGATGTGACATACCAATGGTATGAAGAGTGGGAACAGATAAGAGGCAAGGATGTTAGTTCTGCCTTGTGTGATGATTTCTCTAGTACATTTATGGATTGTTTTTTTTCTCAAGAGTTGAGGGAGGAAAAATGCAGGAATTTATTAATTTGAAGCAAGGAAGAATGACAGTTAAGGAGTATACCTTAAAATTTCATCAGTTGTCCTGGTATGCTCCTGAGCTGGTATCTAATATGAGGGCTCGTATGATAAAGTTTGCTTTGGGATTATCTCGTGTAATAATTCTTGAGAGTATGGCTGACTTGTTGAACAAGGACGTGGATATCTCCAGATTGATTGTGTATATGCAGCAAGTCGAAGAGGAGAAAAAGAAGTAGGCTGAGATTAGTGAGAGGTAGAGTAAGACATTTTAATTTTTAAAACAGGGTGGACGCCAACAACAAAGTGGAAAGTGGTCTAAAAAGAGCTGGAGGAGTCCTAAATCCTATTCCACGGCTAGTGCTCCCTACCCAAAATCGTCTGGTGACCAGCATATTCAGGGTGGCGATGCTTCTAGGGAATAGGGTTCCTAATCTCAGGCTAGTAGGGTCCAGTCAGCACCCTCTTACCCTTCATGTAGATTTTATGGTCAGTACCATCGTAGTCAGTGTAAGAAAGAGAGGAATCGATACTTTAGGTGTGGTCAGATTAGGAATATCTAGCAGAATTGTCCCTCTAGAGCTGTTTTGGGGGAAAATAAGGCTCTTGTTGCCTCTTCATATGCTTATGCACCAAAGGGTGGTACTTCTAACTCTGGCACTGGTTAGAACCGTCTTTATTCTATCACTACTCATCAGGAGTTTGAGGTATCTCTGGATTTTGTTATTGGTCTATTAAAACTTTTTTTCCATATTGTGTACTGTTTACTTGATCCAGGGTCCACTCTCTCTTATGTGACCCCATTTGTGGCTATGCATTTTGGTTTCATCCTGAGTGTCTTTCATACCCTTTTTCTATTTCTACCCTGCTAGGAAACTCTGTGATTTTTAGAAGAGTCTATAGGTATTGTATGGTATCTATTGGTAAAAAAGAAACTCTAGTAGACTTGATAGAGTTAAACATGGTTGACTTTGATGGTATTTTAGGATTGGACTGGTTGCCCTCGTTCTATGCTTATTTAGACTGTTAGACCCGTAAGGTCATGTTTAAATTCCCTAATGAGACAATTATTGAAAGGAAGGGGAGTTCCCTAGTGCCTAAGGGAAGGTTCATATCACATTTTAGAGCTTGGAAGTTAATTCCCAAAGGTTGTCTCTATCATCTAGTCTGGGTTAAGGATTCTAACTTGGAGGGTCCTACCTTACATTCTATTCTTATATTAAATAGGTTTCCTGAAGTCTTCCCTAATGACCTTCCTGGTGTCCCTCCCGATAAGGAGATTGATTTTGGTATTGATCTTGTTTTGGACACTAATCTAATTTCTATTCCCCCATATAGAATGGCTTCAACTGAGTTAAAGGAACTCAAGAAGAAGTTTAAAAATCTCTTAGACAGAGGTTTCATTTATCCTAGTATGTCCCCATAGGAAGCACCAGTATTGTTCGTGCGTAAGAAAGATAGGTCCCTTCTAATGTGTATTGATATAGACAGTTGAACAAGGTGACGGTAAAGAATAAGTATCCCCTTCTGAGAATTGATGATCTCTTTGATGAACTTTAGGTTGCCAACTTCTTCTCTAAGATCGATCTTCGATCCGGGTATTATCAGTTAAAGATTAGGGAGGTATATATCCCTAAGAGAAGTTTTCATACCCGGTATGGGCATTTTGAGTTCTTAGTGATGTTGTTTGACTTGACCAATGCCCTTGCGGCATTCATGAATTTGATGAATAAGGTCTTTCACTAGTTTCTAGATTTGTTCATGAGTGTCTTTATTGATGACATCTTAGTGTACTTTAAGATTAAGAAGGATCATCTCGATCACCTCCACCTTGTGTTACAAGCATTGAAAGATCAGCAGTTATTTGCTAAGTTCTCTAAATGTGAATTCTGGTTGAATTGCCGTAACTTATCTGGGTTATATTATGTCTAGTGAGTGGATCATGGTGGATCCTCAAAAGGTTGTTGTGGTTAAGAAGTAGCCTAGACCCATGACTCCAATCGATATTTGAAGCTTCTTCGGTTTAGTTGGTTACTATAGGAGGTTTGTAGAGAGCTTTTATTCTATTATGACTCCATTGACCAAGTTGACTCAGAACAAGATGAAGTTATTGCGATCAGATGCTTGCGAGGGTAGCTTTGAGAAGCTACAAGATAAGTTGACTTCAGCTCCAGTCTTGACTCTACCTGAGGGTACAGAGGGTTTGGTCGTCTATTGTGATGTATATCGGATTGATTTTGGTTGTGTGTTGGTGCAGTATTGTAAAATGGTTACGTATGCCTCTAGATAGTTAAAGGTACATGAGAATAACTATCCGACTTATGACTTAAAATTGTTATCCGTGGTGTTCACATTTAAAATTTGGCATCACTATCTGTATGGGTCCTTGTTGATATCTTTTTTTATCATAAGAGCCTGCAGTATGTGTTCATTCAGAAAGAGCTTAATCTGAGGCAAAGGAGGTGTCTTGAGCTGCTGAAGGACTATGATATAAGTCTTCACTACCATCCAGGTTAAGCTAATGTGGATGTTGATGCTCTTAGCAGGTTGTCCATGGTTAGCTTGTCACATGTGGATAAGGATTAGCAAAAATTGGAGAAGGATATTCACCATTTATCTATCCTTGAAGTTTGTCTCTTGAACTCTGAGGATGGTGGTGTGTTTATGTAATAGGTGGTGCAACCATCTCTTGGTTTGGAAATGAAGGAGAAGCGGGTATTCGATCCTCTTTTGATGAAGATCAAGGATGATGTGGGTAGGCAAAAGGTGATGGCCTTCGATATCGGTGGTGATGGTATCTTGAGGTACCAAGGGAGGTTGTGTGTCCCTGACATGGATGACCTATGAGGCAGGATTATATCTGAGGCCCAAAAATCATGGTATACGATTCATCCCAGTTAAAAAAAGATGTATCATGATCTCAAGAATATGTATTGGTGGAATAACATGAAACGCGATATAGCTGACTTTTTGGCTAAGTGTATGGTGTGTTAGCAAGTGAAAGTGGAGAACATGAGGCCCGGTGGGTTAATTCAATAAATTAAACTACCAGTGTGGAAATGACAGGTAATTAATATGGATTTTGTTCCCGACCTTCTTCGGTCGCAGAGTCAGTGTGAATCCATTTGGGTCATCGTGGATAGGATGACAAAGTACGCTCACTTTTTTCCAGTGAGGACTACTTATTCTACCAAGAATTATGCGAAGTTGTTCCTTTAGGAAGTTATAAAGTTGCATGGTGCGCTATCTCGATTATTGCGGATTGTGGTGCTCAGTTCTTATTGCATTTCTGGCTCACTTTTCAGCGCGGTTTGGGGACTAAAGTGAGCCTTAGTATGGATTTTCACCCGCAGTTGTATGGACAAGCTGAAAGGACTATTCAGACTTTGGAAGATATGTTGTGAGCCTACGTGATTGACTTTTGTAGTATTTGGTTCGACCATTTGCCTCTAATTAAATTTGCCTAGAACAACAGTTACCATTCTAGCATTGGTATAGCCCCATTTGAGGCATTGTATGGTAAGAGTTGTAGATCTCCTATTGGGTGGTTTGAGGTTGGTGAAGCAGAGATATTTGGCCCAGATTTAGATTACCAAGCTATGGAGAAGGTGAAAGTAATTTGGGATAGGCTTAAGAACGCCAAAAGTCCTATGCAAACGTGAGGCGAAGGGACTTGGAGTTTGAGATTGGAGATTGGGTGTTCTTGAAGGTGTCTTCTATGAAGGGAGTAATATAGTTTGGAAAGAAGGGGAATCCCAGTCCCCGGTATGTTGGCCCTACATGGTTATTAGAAGGGTTTTTAATGTTGCATATGAGTTGGAGTTTCCCCTAGAATGAGTTCCATTCATCCAAAATTCCATGTGTCCAAGTTATGTAAATGCGTGGGTGATCCTTTATTGGTTGTTTCCTTGGAGAACATTGGTATTTCAAATTCTTTTTCCTATAAGGAGATCCCGGTGAGGATCTTGGATCAGCAAGTTTATCAGTTGCGAATGAAAGATGTGTCTACAGTAAAGGTTATATGGCAGAACCCAAAGTTCGAAGAAGCTAATTGGGAAGCCGGGGAGGACATGAAGTCCAAGTATTTGTTCCTATTCCGAATCCAAAAATTCATTCTTCAAGAATGTGATATTCTTAAATTCTTAGTTTTCTAACTTGGTTAAAGGTAAGACTAGAGGCGCGTGGAGTCCCAATCATGCTTATTTTGCCTTGTCCCATCATTTGAGGACGAATGATCCTAAAGGAGGGAGACTGAAATGACCTGAACATTGGCCCTTGCAAATTTCTTGAAGTTTTGAACTTTCTGTTCATCATACAACACACAATAAGTCGTATATTGGTCAGTGTGATTGTTGTCCAAGTTCTGTCCTGGCTACGAGAGACTTTATACGAGTCATATTATGATGTAACGAGAGGGTAGGGTCCAATCGTATGTTGTCCAGTGTCTAGACCTTGATGGTCTGCCTTGGATACGACTAGAACTTACCACTCGTATGGTCTATTGACGATTTGGGAAAGAGAGTCATAAGTTGGATATAATGTGGTGTCCAACCTTCTGTTCTGGTGATGACTAGATAGTACCAATCGTATGATGTGGTGACGAGTTGAGGGTTAACTCGTACCCACCTATGAGTTTTCCATAGCTTTTAAGCTAATGGTATTTTGGATATTTCCCACCCCAAGCCCTTAAAACCCCACGTCTTGTAATATATATTGGGCATTCATCTACACTTAACAAGATTAAAACGCTCTCAAAACTCTCTCAAAAACTTCTTAAGAAAGATTGGGCTAGGTTTTCTTCAAAAAGGTCACCTCGGGGCTTGAAGATCAAATTCTCTCCGTGAATCTTCATAACTTAGGCATGTGAATCTTCCTTCATTATTAGTTCACTAAAAGCATATGTTTAAGGCTTTGTTCACGAATCATTAATGGTGGTTTTGAAAACCAAGGTTGAGGGTTTGGTTGCATATTGTTGATCATTGACTTCTCGTGATTTAAAATGTGTTTATTCATGTTTTAATAATGGTTTTACACATGTAGGTTCTTGGGAATTGTGATTTAGACTACGTGGTCATGGTTAACCCTAACTTGATGGTTTTTGTCTTGAATAATGATTTGATTATGGTATGCCCTCAACTTGTCTGCAAAATTGCCAATAAGAATAATCTTGTCACATAATGAATTGTGTTTTGAATTAAGCCATTGGCCCAATAATATAAATGGTAGGTAAATGGTTTTATGGTAGCCTTGTTGGCCATAAATTGGTTTGAATTACTCACTGGGTTTGAGTCCCTAAACATTGAATTTAATTGAGGTCTTTGTTTAGACAATGGGTTCGAGCCCCAAAGTTGATTTATAACGGTTATGGCATGTTGCATGCTTGCAAGTGAGGTTGGTATAACGATACCAATGGGATGCCTTTGGTAAGTAATTGGATAAATGGTTGTATATGTGTAATGAATATTTCAATTGGGATTTAAAGCGGGGTGTGTAGCAAGGCCATGAAAGTGGAGTCCGAAGGACTAATACTAAAAACCGCGCTTATCGGTGTGGGTGCCTATATGACCGGGAGGTTCGAGTCCACCAAATGGATATATGAATGGGAGGTTTGAGTCCCCCAAATTGTATACATTGGTGCTTAAGTCACCTTGGTTATGACGGGAGGTTTGAGTCCCCCATAAAGGCATAAACGGATATAGATGTTCTCTTGTTCGTGCGGCTACACGTACTGGGGCCCTTCCTTCTAGGGGGAGTTGGGCTCATATAGCCCGTGGGGTACCTTTTTGTATAATGGTTATGCTACACAACCCAGGTTAATATTTTTCAAAGTTCTTGCTAAGCCTTGTTCACTATCCCCGCATGATATATATATATATATACATGTGATTTCATATGATGATTTGACTTGGTTTTGAATGATGGCATTATTTTGTTCCTCTATCCCTGAGTTACATGCTAGCGCTCTAACCACTAATCGTCTCCAATTATTATATCCCCATGCAACGCAGGCACTAGAACTTTTTCTACTTTTCTTGTGCAGTGATCAGGTGTTCGAGTTAGTTCGTGAGTTGACATTGAAGCAGTGAGCTTCCATACTTTGGAAGGCTTCGTTTCATGGTCTTTATTACTTGTGTCTTAGACATTGTTCGGACTTTTTTTTGGCTACTATCGGGGGCATGTCCCGACATTTTATAGATTTTGGTTTAAAGAGGCTTTGTTGGATTACTGGGTACTTGGGTGTGTTGGTTTGATGGATTGGTTTAGTGGCGGACAGTTGTCCAATTATTGGTGATTGGTTAAGACATTTCATGAAGTAATATTAGTCATATCTATGCACTATCTTATTGTATGTTCGAAATTTATCTGACACTTGAGGATGTTGTTTTGACTAGGTTAGGTGAAGGGGTGATCTCCGATCCACGTGGGACTTAGGATACTTGTCATGACTGATGACGTCCAAGCAACCTCTTTTTTTAGATAATGGTACGGTCGATGTCAAGATATAGTAACCCAACTAAAGTTAGGGTCGAATCCTAAAGGAACATGTGGTTTGCAGTTATCAGTAGTTGTAGTCTACAGGCAGTACTGGAAAGTAAATGGGGGATTTGTTTGTAGTAATCTCGAGAAAGTAAAAATATTAACACTGGTTGAAATCAGTAATGGGTGAACACTAGGATTGTGTTCCCCCTGGCATCTCAACTCCGTAGGTTTATCGTGTGTTGTTGAACCAACACAATGCCTTGCATGTAGAACCGATAAGTTATGTACCTCTTACAGTCTTTTGGACGAGTAAGAGGATTTCACCCTTTACCTATTGAGTCTCAAAGTTTCGCATTACTACCCCTTACCATGGTCCCAGATAACTACCACCTTTTGAGTCTCAAGTTATCAGATGAAGGCTAATAATACTTTACATATACCATAGTGTTGTAATGGATCAACTATTAACTCCCCAAATTATTGTTGTCTTTATCTTTTCCTAGTTACTACCCCTTTTGTTAGAGCAAGAAGTAATATCTAGGCGGGATCCTAACATTTGCAACCGCTAAGACAACTATTATAATGAAGATAAAGCAATCCATGCCATGTGTATTGGTTCCTATCAACAATCGCACTTCACTTACTTCGTCAATTTGTCAGGGTTTCCACAACCCTAGATATGGATTTTAGCCTCTCATACTAGTGAAGAAATCAATAGCATTCATGTGGAAATAAAATATGAAATCACAATGATAAGAAGAAAGAAAACCCACAACCGTAAACTGAATAATCAAACAAAGTCAATACAATGAAATCCCAAGATCATAGATGGATCTTGAAATCAAAATATGTTTCTAAGTGTTAAAAGTTCCAAACCTCTACTAAAAAGTACATAAAGATTATTTATAGTACAAGAGAAAACCCTAAAAACTAAGCCCGAACGAAATAGGAAAAAATAGGGTCGGTGGCTACCCACTTCCTGCACCTGCGGTTTGGTACTGACCACGTGTTTTACTTGCAGTCTGCTCTGGGTGTAGGTACTAACTGCATGTACCAGATGGGAATTTTCCTGTAATTCATCTCTCGGGATTTTAGACTTTTGGCACCCGCTTTGTGCACCTGCAGTCCGTAGGTCCTACCTGCGGTCTATGGGTCAACTTAGTAAGTGTCGAGAGTCAATTTTTAGCTCTTCTTCGATTCTTGAACATGCTTTGATCACGATCACGCTGGAAAACATCTCAATCATCCATAATTGATCCAAAAGTAGCCAAAATCACCTTTTTCACCATTTTCACGAACTTATCATCCAAATCATAGCTTTCTGCAAAACATATTCAAAACAGATCATATCTAACAAAAAGGCCTCATAAACTTGCATATTTTCCTCGTTTTAAGAATCGAAAGTGTTATAATTCTATAGCATATCAACACCCTCAATTTAGAACATTTGCATGTCCTCAGGCAACAAAAACACAACATAACAAAAACGAAACTTAACTAGGAGAATCTAAGTTATTCAAGGCAGTCGATCATCATATTTAGTTCAATTCACAACATCCCCTCTTATATCTCTTTTCAAAACCAACTGTATAATAATATGAAGCACAACAATGTGAAAAAAAGGGATCATGGTATGGCAACTACAATAGCAGCAGACAACCACTCATATGTATAAATTACACTACCCGAAACAAGTGGATAGCTAGAAACATGACTCAAGTGCCCTCATAACAAGAATGTCCCACTCACTAATATGAAATCATGCATGTCAACACAGGGACGGTCAAGATACACTCACACTCAAAAAAGAAGTTCCAATTAATGCATGTTAAATACCATAGGCTTGCCCTTATTTTCTTTACCTTGGCATTCAAATAGCTAAGTCAGGATCACTATAAAACTTTTCTCAGGTTGTAATATAGGCTTGGCGGTTGGTATGATAGATATGGTTATTTAAAGTGACTAAGCCTCCTTGGCACTACATTAACTTTGGGTCTCACTTATTAGACAATATCCTTCTATTCCAGCGTTATTTCTCCGTTTTATTATTTTATTGCACATTCAGGTTGGGTATGATCTTTTATTCTTTTTTTCCTTTTTCACAATTTTTCTTTTTTTCTTTATCTTTTCGTCTTCTTTTTTCTTTTCTTGTTACCACACTCAGCCGTACATTTTTTTTCTCCTATTTTACTCTTCTTCATACCCATTTATACTGCGCACCCCTATGATAGCCACCCTAAACTTAGGCTTTTTGCCTGTGTTGAAGTTCATATTGTCCAAGGAGGAACAGGGCCAAAATAATTAAATTATAACACAAATGCGAAGGTGTATGGTGTAACAAGAAAAATAGGCTATAAGGCACAACACTGGGATCAAGGGATACAATTCGCACATGGAAGGTCATTTAGGCTAAAAGTGGACTAAAATTAAAAACACCTATGATCCTTTCCTAACCAACTATCCTTCAACCTAGGCAAGACTAACCAGGAAAGTTCTGAATTTGAAATACAAAGGGAACTAGGTAGCATCTCAAACTCACATAGTATAGAGTCAATATCAGCAACCACTACCTATTCAGTTCATGCAATTGCTAGCAAATGGTTATCAAGTCCATAATACTAATGTCATAACAAGATCCACAGAGTTCGCATATATATACATCCACACAGTCTAAAACACAAATTTTTAGAGGGATATCAAAAATCAGTCAAAATTTGACTACTGTCCTAAATACTCAAAATCTCCTAATTACATAAAACATCACGAAACAAAACCCAATATACCTAAACATGCGGGCTCTACTAGGAATAAAACTCCAGGGAAAAAAGGCATGGTGACAAAAACCCCAAGAGGATATCAAGACCCACAAGCAGTCCCCACCCCCAACTAAAAATCATGCATTGTCCCCAAAGCATCAAACTAATATGAAAGAGTTAGAAACATACCTGTGATACTGTAGGTGCAAAGATCCAATATCAATCACGCAATACGAATATAAAAAACACCATACCCTTGGTTTCCTCCCAAGAAGCACTTGATTTACTGTCGCATCACGACTCAACTCTTCATCAAGGTCTATCTCTTAACAAACTCTAAATTCTACCAAGTTCCCATGTAATGTTTCACAAGTTTCCTATTTACTTTAAATGGGACATCACCATAACGCTTTACCTCAATAGCATCATATGGGAATACCTTAACCACAGTGAATGGTCTGGTCCATCTTGACATTATCTTAGTAGGAAACAAATGTATCTTGAATTGTATAGCAAGAACAAATCACTGGGTTTGAACATTCTCTTCACTATATTCTTGTCATGGTACAACTTTATTCTCTCCTTGTATATGGCCAATCTCTCATAAGAATAGAGCCGAAATTCATCCAACTCATTTACCTTGCTCATCCTTAAATTTGTTACATTACGTCATTCAAAATTCAGCCTTTTCAATGCCCAAAGTGCTTTATGCTCCGCTCAATCGGTAAGTGACATGCTTTGCCATCAACAAGTTGATATGGAGAGGCACCTATGGGAGTTTTATAAGCTATCTAGTAGGACTATAATGCATTATCTAGCTTCCTATACCAATAAGTCTTGTTGGAATTCACAGTCTTTGCCAATATAGACTTTATTTCTCTGTTGGAGACTTCCACTTGCCCGCTAGTTTATGGATGGTAGGGTGTTGAAACCTTATGCCTCATACCATATCTATCAAGCAGGGCCTTGAACAACTAATTTTAGAAGTGAGAACCACCATCGCTAACAATTTCACATGGGGTGCAAAATATGGAGAAGAAGTTTCTCTTTAAAAAAATAGTGACACTTCTGCCTTCGTTGTCCAGAAGTGAAACTTCCTCCACCCATTTTGATACATAGTCAACTGCTACCAGAATGTACCTCATGCTATAAGATCTCACATATGGATACATAAAATCAATCTTTATACATCAAATAGCTCTTACTCCAAGATATGTGTTATGGGGAGTTTATGGAATCGAGAAATATTGTCTTGACACTGGAATTGGTCACAGGACTGGGCAAAATCATAAGCATCCTTATAGATTGTAGGCCAATAGAACCCAAATTGTATAATCTTATGGGTTGTCTGTGTACCACTATGATGAACCCCAACTGGTGATGAATAAAAAGCTTCTAGAATTCTTATCATCTCCACCTCTGTATACATCTCCGAATTACTCCATTGGCATAAACACTGAACATATATGGCTCATCCCAAAAGAATTTCCTTACCTTATGCATAAATCTCCATCATTGCTGGAAGGATAAATCTTCTAGAACGAGATCATTGGCTAAGTAATTGGCAAAATCAGCAAACCGGGGAATCAGATCATGAGATGCTGCTAGTACATGTTCATCTAGAAAATAATCATATATCACAATATCATCCCCTAATTTTTGGATCGTCTTATCCTCAAGTCTGGATAAGTGGTCCGCGACTTGATTCTATTTCCCTTTTCGGTCCTTGACCTCAAAATAAAACTCTTTCAGCAATAGTACCCAATGAATCAATTTAGGTTTGGCATATTTTTTAATCATTAAGTACCTCAATGTTGCATGGTCAGTTTGAACTATCACCTTGGTCCCAACCAAGTAGGGCCTAAATTTCTCAAAAGCAAAAACTATCACAAGTAGCTCCTGCTCTATAATAGTGTAATTTTTCTCTGCAGGGTTTAGGGATTTTCTTGCATAATAGATGGGATTCAATATCTTCTCTTTTCTTTGGACAAGTACAGCACCCAATTCCACTTCACTCGTATCACATATTACCTCAAAAGGTACAGACCAGTCTGGTGATATAATAATTGATCCCAAAATCAACTGTTTCTTTAGCCATATGAAAGCCTTGAGATACTCATCATCAAACACAAACTTCACCTCCTTCGCTAAAGTTTGCATAGAAGAGTTGCAACTTTTGAGAAGTCCTTGATAAACCTTCTATAAAATCAGTATAACCCAAAAAGCTTTGTATAATTTTAACTGATACTGGTGATGGCAATTTCCCAATCACCTTTATCTTTTCTTTGTTCACCTCAATGCTATGTTTAGAGATCTTGTTCCCTATCACTATACCTTCTTTCACCATGAAGTGATATTTCCCCAATTTAGTACTAAATTGCATTTTTCACATCTCTATAGTGCATTGGCTAGATGGGCTAGGCAATCATCAAAAAAATCTTTGACCACTGAAAATTCATCCATGAATACCTCTATAGTATCTTCCACCATTTCAGAGAATATAGACATCATCTATCTCTGAAAAGTGGTAGGGTGCATTGTAAAGCTCGAACTACATCCTCTTGAATGCAAAGGTCCTATAGAAATAAGTAAAGGTAGTCTTTTCTTGGTCCTCGGTAGCAATAATGATTTGATTGTATCCTGAGTAACCATCAAGAAAATAATACCAACCCCTGACAGCAGGTATGTCCAGCATCTGATCCATGAACGGATCAAAAAGTGGTCTTCTTATGTCTACTTGTTCAGCCTCATGTAATTCATGTATACTCTTCATCCAGTCACTGGCCTCATTGGTACTAACTCATTCATTTTATTTGGGACCACTGTTATTCCCTCTTTCTTTGGTACGCGTTGAACTAGGCTAACCTATTTACTGTTTGTAGATGCTCAATATTGGGAATGTTGTCTGGCTCAAGTTGTATCTTATGTGTGCATATACCTAATGGAATCCCCACAATGTTAGCAATGATCTATGCAATAGCTTTCTTAAACTTTCGTAATACCTATATCAAATCCTCCACTTGTGCTTCTACCAAATTTGCTACGATGATCACTAGTAAGGTATTTTTGGCCCCCAAAAATGCATACTACAAGTGAGGAAGGAGGACCTTCAATTCTAGTACCAGCAGTTCTTCAATTGATGGTCACACAAGAGGTGTGTTTCTATTCTTTAAGTCAAGATCGAGCTTCTTGGAGGGATACTAGGGCATGAACCATCTCATCATATTCAGTTATTCCATCATCCTCAAGGTTTATCTCCCTCAAAGTTCATGATTACCATGAGTAAGGCTTCTACCCCTAATCTTTCCTTAATAAGCACATCAATTGTGATCATTTGATCATCCACAACATCTATCCCTGTCACAACTCTTATATCAACTTATTTTTAGACTGTCATGCATATATTAAACATAATTTGCTCATCTTTTCACTTAAAAGTGATCTCTTCAAAGTCCATGTTAATCAATACTCTACCTATAGCTAGGATCGGTCTACCCAATATGATTGGAGAATAGGTAACCACTTCATAATCTAGAATCATAAAATCTACTGGATAGATGAATGATGAAACTTTTATATCTATGTTACGCATAATACCCACTGGCTTCTTTACAGATGAGTCAGCCATCAAAAGTTTTGTAGAAGTAGGCTTGAGACTTCCTAATCCTAGCACCTTGTATATTACTAGTGGCATGACATTTAATCCTTCTCTCAAATCACATAGGGCCTGATTAATCTCATAAGTCCCAGTAAAACTGTAATACCCCAGGAAATTTTTCGTTGAAATTTTGTGCGTAAACGTGTTGGGTTCTATCTTCTAGAATGAATTATTTATTTTTTCGTGCAGAATGTCTTAGATTATGGCCCACCACTGCGTAGAGTATAAAATAAGCTTTCCAACGATATGTGGATCATCCAAAACTGACACCCGAATGATGAGTTATGAACATTCCGATCGAACAGTGAATAGTAGTAAACAGTAAAACGTGCAGGAAAAAGTATTGAGGCCTGGCGTATTTTTGCTCCAAGTTTAAATGATCATAACTCCTTGTACATAATGATCAGGGTGATATAATATATATCAATGGAAAGCTCTGCGAGTCCTATTTCTGATGAAATTGGTTTCATCCAATTTGTCTATCGGAGCAAAAAGTTATGGTCGATCTACTTCAGCCTATAAAAAGTGAATTTTTGGGTCAACTTCAAGCGATCATAACTCCTCGTACACAATGATCTGGGTGAGATACTATATATCAATAAAAATATATGAGAGTCCTCTTTCTAATGAAATTGGTTTCATACAATTTGGATATCGGAGTAAAACATTATGGTTGATCTACTTCAGACTATCAAAACAGTCCACCAAAGGATAGATTCGAGAATTATTTGATTTTTAGGGGCGTTTTGGTCATTCCCCCTCACCCAAAATCCATCCAAACCCTATATTAAAGTCTATTAGAAGCATTATATGTTATATTTCATCAAATTCCCTCAAAAAGAAAACCCTAAGCTCCTACATCAAACTTCAAGAAACTCCAAAGTTCACCATTAATTCTGCAAATTTATTCAAGATTCCAAGTTCCTAGTTCAAGAACTCCAAGAACCATCATTCAAAGGCACGATTAACATCTCAAAAATGAGTATCGGTCTAAAGTTCATCATTCAAGGTATGTAGGGGTTTTCAACAAGAACTCTCTTTCGTTCTTGTGCCCAAAAGTAATTTTCTTTACAAAGGCATAATTTTTATTTGATTTTTATGAATTTGAAGCATGAACCTATATTGTATGATGATTATTATGAAATCTTGATATTTATGATTTTGAAAGATGAATTTACATGTGTGGTAATATAAAGCATGAATCTTGAATGATATTTATCATGATTTTGATATTTGGGTCGTGAATCCCCATTGGAAATTATGTTTTTTAGAAAGTGTGTGTTATAAGCACGTTGATATTGAATATTTGAGATATTTTGAATGATTTGACCTTTTGGTCTTAATGGAGTTGTTTTGAACTCGAGTGTGAAAGAAATCCACAACGTGGTTGATTTTGATAGATGGGAAGCATGATGGCTCCCAATGTATATTTATATATTACTGAAATTGTTTTGTTGTGGATTGTCTTTGAAATGATCTGAGCTAAGTCAAGGAGAAATCTTTAGCACCGAGTGGGAGGTATAAAGCGACCTTACTTTCCTAGAACTACGTGCCCCCATAAGAGTGAGCCTGAGGCTGATTTATATAGTGATCACTAGTTTGTGAGGATTTGATATCGATAGTCCTACTACGATGCCAAGGATAGGACGGCTCTCCCCAACGTGGGTTGTACGTTGGACTCCATGTAGCTCATATGGTTTATGTTGGTTATAGGATCTCCCAGTGTGTGTATGTTTCCTTGTGTCTATGGTGAATGGTGAAGTGATTTGAAAGTGGAATTGTGAAAGTTATTCTTTCGAAAGATTTAAATGATATTTACATTATGAGAATTGATATTCTTAATGAACTAAAAGTGATTGACAAATTATATGATGACTCACATGTGTTATTATACTTATTTCATCATCTCATAATTATGATAATTTTCTTTGGGCTATGTGAGTCTTTCATACATCCTGCATATTTCTTATAAATATTTATGATGATGATGTTTATACAACTGCATACACCCCCATATACTCGGTTTCTTTCCATGGTACTGACCCACATCTTCGGATATGGGCTGCATTTTCTCGGAATGTAGGTTCAGGTTCTCAGTTCCAGGTTCGACAGTGATTCTTCGGGCACGTTGTTCTACATCCTCTGCTGTGGTGAGTCCTCATGTTCTGAGGACGTGATGTATGATGTTGGTTTCACGGAATTATTTACATTTGATAACTGAGTATGAGTCAGTTGGGGCATGTCTCAATGGCTCGTTGGTTTTATTGATTTTCTTAGAGGCTTGTCAGACTAGTATAGATGTTGGGAGTTGACTAATAAGTCGTATTTTGTTATCTTTCTGAAATTCTTTTATTCTTGGATGATGATTACTCTGTTGATATTTGAGGATTTATGGAAACCCCATTGATTTGTGTTGAACTGAATGAAAATGGCTCAAAGGGTTAGCTTGGGGCTACTCGTAGCCTCAAGCATCGTGTGACACTCCGGGACCCATTTGTTGGGGTGTTACAAACTTGGTATCAGAGCCTAAGGTATTAAGGTGTCCTAGGGAGTCTGACAAGCCGCGTTAAGTAGAGTCTTGATCATCGGTGTGTAGCGCGCCACATCTATGAGCAAGAGGCTACAAGACGTTTTAGGAAAAAGTGTGATTCTTTCTTTCAGAAGTCTACCGTGCTTAAAGTGTCTCTCTCTGCTATTGATTTGTGCTCTTCTCTTTCAGAAATATGCCTCCACATCAAGCGAGAAGAAATAATGATGGTCAGCAACCTCAACCCGCTGACCCATTGATTGAAAACGTGTTTCATGCTAAATTTTGGGCAGCCTTTCAGGCCCTGGCCCAAGCTACTACTGCAAATATTCAGGCTAACCCGGCCCTGGCTCCATAGCAGCAGGGAGGTGATTCAGTTGCTGCTAGGATCCGTGACTTCATGCGGATGAATCCCCCGAAATTCTATGGGTCCAAGTTTGATGAGGATCCACAATTATTTTTAGAGGAGGTGCGGAAGATTACTCAGGTGATGCATGTATCTGAGGAACATAGTGTGGAGTTATCTGTGTATAGGTCTAAAGACCTTGCTTATGACTGGGTTGTTCCTTGGAGGAAATGTAGAGGTGAGGGAGCTGTCCCTACGACTTGGCAAGAGTTCCAGGATGCATTCCTGGATAAGTTTTTCCCTTTGGAGATGACAGAGGCAAAGGTGGAAGAGTTTATGAACCTGCGACAGGGCTCTATGACTGTTAGGGAGTACTGTCTAAAGTTCAATCAGTTGGCCAAGTATGCTCCTGACTTAGTGGTTGATAATCGGGCTAGTATGAGTAAGTTTGTGACTGGAGTATCTAGTTATGTGGTTAAGGAGTGTAGGTCTGCTATGCTGAATAGTGAGATGAATCTTTCTAGGCTGATGACTCATGCCCAACAGATTGAGGCAGACAAGATTAAGGAGAGAGATAGAATGAGAAGGAATAAGAGAGCTAGGTTCGAGCAGCACGGATAGGGTCAGACTAGATCGTAGAAAGGGAGTCACCCTCAGTATCAGGATCGTTCGTCTATGCCAGCACCGTTATCTACTAGTATTCCCGTGACTAGAGGTAAGCAGGAGCAAGGTAGCAGGTCATATGCATCCAGGTCCCAGTATAGTGCTGGCAGTAAGTCAAATCGTCCCCTGTGTCCTAAGTGTAGTAGGGCTCATTCGGGTAAATGTTGGGGTGAGAAGAGGGGTTGTTTCTGGTGTGGTGACATGGGTCACAGAGTTAGAGATTTTCCACAGGATGGACAAGGGCGTCGTGACTATTGCCCTCAAACCCAGACTCAGACTATTAGTGCTCCAGTTCCAGCGACTCGCCAGCTCAGGGCGCCTCTTCTAGCAATGCTGGCGGGCAGCGCCAGAATAGATTCTATGTTTTACCGTCCCGCCAGGAACAGGAGGACTCTCCCGATGTTGTTATTGGTATGCTTCGTATATTTCAGTTTGATGTGTATGCTTTGTTGGATCCTGGATCTAGTTTCTCATATGTTAACCCTTTGATTGCTGTGAATTTTGAAATGAGTCCTGTGATTATTCCTGAGCCTATCCTAGTTTCTACCCCAGTGGGTGATTCGATTGTTGCCCAGAAAGTGTATAAAAAGTGTCATGTTACTGTTCTTCATAGAGTCTTGTTGGCTGATCTAATTGAGTTAGACATGGTAGATTTTGATGTGATTCTGGGTATGAACTGGTTGTATTCTTCTTATGCCTCTATTGATTGTCGGACCTGAATGGTCAAGTTTTAGTTTCTGGGTGCATCCGTGTTTGAGTGGTCTGGGAATTCTATGTCACCTAAGAGTTATTTTATCTCTTACCTCAAAGCTAGAAAGCTTATTTCCAAGGGGTGTATTTACCATTTGGTTAGAGTCAAAGACACTAAGTCTGAGACTCTAACTCTCTAGTCTGTTAACGTTGTCAATGAGTTTTCTGATGTCTTTCCAGATGATCTCCCAGGGATACCTCCTGATAGAGAAATAGAGTTCGGGATTGATCTTCTTTCCGATACTCAGCCCATTTCTATTCCTTCTTACCGTATGGCCCCTGCAGAACTTAAGGAGTTGAAAGAGCAACTCAAAGATCGACTAGATAAGGGTTTCATAAGGCCCAGTATTTTTCCTTGAGGAGCTCCTGTGTTGTTTGTGAGAAAGAAAAATGGCTCCTTATGTATGTGCATTGATTACCGCCAACTGAATAAAGTCACCGTCAAAAATAAGTAACCCCTTCCGAGAATAGATAATTTGTTTGACCAATTGCAAGGTGCAAGTTATTTATCAAAGATAGACCTTCGTTTCGGCTATCATCAACTCAAAGTTAGGGAGTGTGACATCCCGAAAACCATTTTTCGAACTCGTTATGGCCATTTTGAGTTTCTTGTTATGTCTTTCGGGTTAACTCATGCCCCAGCAGCTTTCATGGACCTTATGAATCGAGTGTTCAGACCATATCTGGATATGTTTTTCATAGTGTTCATCGATGATATACTGGTGTACTCCCGTAGTGAGGATGAACATTTTGATCATCTCCGAACTGTCTTACAAACCCTTAGAGATCACAAGTTGTTTGCCAAGTTCAGTAAGTGTGAGTTTTGGCTAAGGTCAATTGCTTTTTTGCGTCATATCATTTCTTTCGAGGGTATTAGAGTTGATCCCCAAAAGACCGAAGCTGTTAGAAATTGGCCTACACCTATTTCTCCGACTGATATCCGAAGTTTCTTGGTTTTAGTTGGCTATTACCGTCGTTTTGTTGAGGGTTTCTCCTCTATAGCGTCTCCTATGACTCGATTGACCCAAAAGAAAGTAAAGTTCTTATGGTCCGAATCTTGTGAGAAGAGTTTTCAGGAGTTGAATACTCGACTCACTTCAGCCCCTGTTTTGACTTTTCCTGATGGTGTTGATGGTTTTTTGGTGTACTGTGATGCTTCGAGAGTTGGGTTGGGTTACGTATTGATGCAGAAGGGTAAGGTGATAGATTATGCTTCTAGACAGTTGAAACCCCATGAGAAACATTACCCCACCCATGACCTTGAGTTGGCTGTTGTTGTGTTTCCTTTGGAAATCTGGAGACACTATTTGTATGGTGTCCATGTTGATGTTTTCACTGATCATAAGAGTCTACAGGTGTTTACCCAGAGAGAATTGAATCTTAGGCAGAGACGATGGCTAAAATTGTTAAAGGACTATGATATGAGTGTGTTGTACCATCCGGGCAAGGCCAATATTGTGGCGGATGCCCTAAGTAGAGTGTCCATGGGTAGTGTTTCGCATATGGTAGAAGGTAAGAAAGAGTTATCTCGTGATGTACATCGTTTGGCTAGATTGGGGGTTAGGTTGTTTGACTTTGCTGAAGGTAGTATAGGGGTTCAGAGTAGTTCCGAATCCTCTTTGGTTTCGGAAGTGGAGGAAAAACAATACTTAGATGCTAGTTTGGTCAGACTAAAGGAGTCAGTCAAGGACCAAAAAGTAGAGGTTTTCTCCCAAGAGGGAGATGGTGTGTTGAGATTGCTGGGTAGATTGTGTTTCCCGAATGTTGATGATCTGAGACAGAGGATTATGACTGAAGCACACGGGGCGCGATATTCTATTCATCCTGGTGCCACCAAGATGTACCGAGACTTGCGGGAAATCTATTGGTGGAGTGGCATGAAGAAATATATAGCAGCATTTGTAGCTAAGTGTGCAACATGCCAACAGGTTAAGGTTGAACACCAAAGACCTGGTAGTATGATGCAAGAGTTTAGTATTCCCACCTGGAAGTAGGAAGAGATAAATATGGACTTCGTGATTGGTTTATCTCCTTCCCGACGCCATCATGATTCCATTTAGGTTGTGGTTGATAGATTGACTAAGTCTGCTCATTTCTTGCCTTTTCATACTTCATATACTACTGAGGATTACGCTAGATTGTATATTTGAGAGCTAGTCATACTACATGGAGTTCCCTTGTCTATCATTTCGGATAGGGGTACTCAGTTGACTTCGCAATTTTGGAAAGTTTTTCAGAAGGGTCTTGGTTCCCAAGTGCTTTTGAGTTCTGCTTTTCATTCGCAGACCGATGGTCAGGCTGAGCGGACCATCCAGACCTTAGAGGATATGTTAAGATCTTGTGCACTTGACTTTAAGGGAAGTTGGGATGATCAGTTACCGTTGATAGAGTTTGCTTACAATAACAGTTTCCACTCTAGTATTGGCATAGCTCCATTTGAAGCCTTATATGGGAGGAAGTGTAGATCACCCATAGGTTGGTTCGAGGTGGGTGAAGCGGCTGTGAGTGGTCCTGATTCGGTATTTGAGGCTATGGAAAATGTTAAGTTGATTAGGGAAAGGTTGAAAACTGTGCAGAGTCGTCAGAAGCCATATGTGGATGTTAGAAGGAGAGACCTTGAGTTTGAAGTTGGTGACCTAGTGTATCTGAAAATTTCACCCATGAGGGGGTGAAGAGATTCGGAAAAAAGGGGAAACTTAGTCCCCGTTATGTTGGTCCTTACAAAATTCTTAGTCGTGTTGGTAAGGTAGCTTATGAGGTCGAGTTGCCTTCCGAGTTGTCCTCTGTTAATCCAATATTCCATGTCTCCATGCTTAGAAAGCATATTAGCGATGTTGTGGTAGTGGATTCCACTGTGAGTGCTGACATTCAAGAAAATCTTTCTTTTGATGAGATTCCTGTTGAGATTCTTGATTTTAGTGTCAGAAGACTAAGGAACAAAGAAGTTCCCTTAGTCAAGGTGTTGTGGCGAAACCAATCTGTTGAGGGTGAAACTTGGGAACCTGAGGCGGATATGCGATCCAAGTACCCGTACCTATTTTCTGCGAACTTTGATCAAGCCGAAGGTACCGTTCTTTCCTAAATCATGCACTTTTGATAAAAGTTGCAGCAGTTCAGCTGTCATTTATTATGTGTTCTGTTGTAGTTTCTTGAATTTATGCATTCTATGTTGCATTCGGAGTGAGAAACGATGTGGTGATGAGTCTAACAAATGGTTTCAGCTGTATGCTTTATTCCCTATATAATCTTGGCATGTCTAGCGTCATTTGAGGATGAATGTTTCCAAGGGGGGATGATGTATTACCCAGAGAAATTTTTCGTTGAAATTTTGTGTGTAAACATGTTGGGTTCTATCTTCTAGAATGAATTATATATTTTCCATGCAGAATGTCTTAGATTATGACCCACCACTGCGTAGAGTATAAAATAAGCTTTCCAACGATATATGGATCATCCAAAACGGACACCCGAGCGACGAGTTATGAACATCCGATCGAACCGTGAATAGTAGTGAACAGTAAAACGTGCAGGAAAAAGTACTGAGGCCTGGCGTAATTTTGCTCCAACTTTAAACGATCATAACTCCTTGTACATAATGATATGGGTGATCTACTATATATCAATGGAAAGCTCTGCGAGTCCTATTTCCGATGAAATTGGTTTCATCCAATTTGTCTATCGGAGCAAAAAGTTATGGTCGATCTACTTCTGCCTATCAAAAGTGAATTTTAGGGTCAACTTCAAACGATCATAACTCCTCGTACACAATAATCTGGATGAGATACTATATATCAATAAAAATATATGAGAGTCCTCTTTCTAATGAAATTGGTTTCATACAATTTGGATATCGGAGTAAAACGTTATGGTTGATCTACTTCAGACTATCAAAACAGTCCACCAAAGGACAGATTCGAGAATTATTTAATTTTTAGGGGCATTTTGGTCATTCCCCCTCACCCAAAATCCATCCAAACCCTGTATTAAAGCCTATTAGAAGCATTATATGTTATATTTCATCAAATTCCCTCAAAAAGAAAACCCTAAGCTCCTACATCCAACTTCAAGAAACTCCAAAGTTCACCATTAATTCTGCAAATTTATTCAAGATTCCAAGTTCCTAGTTCAAGAACTCCAAGAACCATCATTCAAAGGCACGATTAACATCTTAAAAATGAGTATCGATCTAAAGTTCATCATTCAAGGTATGTGGGGTTTTTCAACAAGAACTCTCTTTCGTATTTGTGCCCAAAAGTAATTTTCTTTACAAAGGCATGATTTTTATTTGATTTTTATGAATTTGAAGCATGAACCCATATCTTATGATGATTATTATGAAATCTTGATGTTTATGATTTTGAAAGATGAATTTACATGTGTGGTGATATAAAGCATGAATCTTGAACGGTATTTATCATGATTTTGATATTTGGGTCGTGAATCCCCATTGGAAATTGTGTTTTTTTTAGAAAGTGTGTGTTATAAGAACGTTGATGTTGAATATTTGAGATATTTTGAATGATTTGACCTTTTGGTCTTAATGGAGTTGTTTTGAACTCGAGTGTGAAAGAAATCCACAACGTGGTTGATTTTGATAGTTGGGAAGCATGATGGCTCCCGATGTATATTTATATATTACTGAAATTGTTTTGTTGTGGATTGTATTTGAAATGATCTAAGCTAAGTCCGGGAGAAATCTTTAGCACCGAGTGGGAGGTATAAAGCGACCTTACTTTCCTAGAACTGCGTGCCCCCATAGGAGTGAGCCTGAGGCTGATTTATATAGTGATCACTAGTTTGTGTGGATTTGATATCGATAGTCCTACTCCGATGGAAAGGATAGGATGGCTCTCCCCAACATGGGTTGTACGTTGGACTCCATGTAGCTCACATGGTTTATGTCGGTTATAGGATCTCCCAGTGTGTGTGTGTTTCCTTGTGTCTATGGTGAATGGTGAAGTGATTTGAAAGTGGAATTGTGAAAGTTATTCTTTCGAAAGATTTAAATGATATTTACATTATGAGAATTGATATTCATGATGAACTAAAAGTGATTGACAAATTATATGATGACTCACATGTGTTATTATACTTATTTCATCCTCTCATGATTATGATGATTTTCTTCAGGCTATGTGAGTCTTTCATACATCCTGCATATTTCTTATAAATATTTATGATGATGATGTTTATACAACTGCATACACCCCTATATACTCGGTTCCTTTCCATGGTACTGACCCACATCTTCGTATGTGGGCTACATTTTCTCATAATATAGGTTCAGGTGCTCAGTTCCAGGTTCGATAGTGATTCCTCGGGCACGCTATTCTATATCCTCTGTTGTGGTGAGTCCTCATGTTTCGAGGACGTGATGTCTGATGTTAGTTTCATGGAATTGTTTACATTTGATAACTGAGTATGAGTCAGTTGGGGCATGTCGGATCGCTGGTTTTATTGATTTTCTTAGAGGCTTGTCAGACTAGTATAGATGTTGGGAGTTGACTAATAAGTCATATTTTGTTATCTTTCTGAAATTCTTTTATTCTTGGATGATGATTACTCTGTTGATATTTGAGGGTTATTTATGATAACCCCGTTGATTTGTGTTGAACTGAATGAAAATGGCTCAAAGGGTTAGCTTGGGGCTACTCGTAGCCTCAAGCACCGTGTGACGCTCCGGGACCCGTTTTTAGGGGCGTTTTACAAAAACATGGGATGTTCACTATGCCTGGATCCTTTTTTTTCTTTTTAATTGAAATAGTTTGAAAGCTTGACCTAAATTTACTAACTATGTTTTCGAGTTCTTCGCCAATCCATTCATTATCACCATCACTATCGAAATTATCATAAGTACAACTCAGCTTCTCAAACTCTGTCTCAGATGGCTTATCCATATCTACATCCTTCTTCTTAGGCTCATTAGTAGAAGGTAAATGGTGCTCCTTAGGTAAGGAGTCATCCCAAGTATTAATGGTCATACAGTGAACAAGTGTTTGAGGGCTCTAGACATTATCATCAGGTACTGCTTCTGACTGCTTCTCCGCTAAAGTGATAGAGATTTGCCCACACTGCTTCTCCAACTGCTTGATAGCAGTTTAATGTGATTCCACCTTTTGGGATAGTCCTGAAATTTAAGCATTAAGTTAATTTAAGCAAGCTGCTTGAGTCTTTTGTCCCTTCATCAACATGGTCAACATTTCTTCTATTCTAGACTTTGTCTCTCGTCTGCTAGATAGAATGTATTCATCCTTCTCATCATGATTGTTCTGAACTTTATTCCTTTACCCTTGATCTTGGAAACCCACCAACTGATGATCCACACACTTTACCTCCTCATATATCCCAACTTCATGCACTTTAGAAGAATTGATAGTTGCAAATTGCTTAACCAACTCACTAACTTTCATCCATAATAATGAAATCTCCTGGGCTACAGCATCCTCAGCTACTCTTTGTGTACTGGAAGCTCTAATGTCACATATATCAGAACCTATCTCAATCTCTTAAGTTTGCCACCCTCGTTCAGTTAATGAGATGTGATCCATAATGCTCGAAGCTATCTTCCATCGTAACTCATAAAGGCTTCTCTGAAAATAGTGTTTGCCATCGAAATTAAATTAGTAGTCAGGGCTTTATAGAATATCTCTGATAAGATTATCCCTAATATCTGGTGGTTGGGTACCATACTTAGTCTCTTCTTAAATCAAAACTATGCATCATACCTAGATTCTGAGTTCAGCCCCCTAAAATTGTAAATCTCGTCCTTGAGATACAATACCCTGGATAGAGGAAAGAACCTATTCAAGAACTTTCTACTTAGTTCCTTCCATGTATTAATAGATTCTTTTGGCATTTTCCTGAGCCATAATGATGTTTATCCGATAAGCGATAAGGGAAAAACTCTCAATCTTTGTGCCTCCTAATGTACCCCCAAAATGGTATATGAAGTACATATCCCAACAAAATTTTCCAAGTGCATGTTTGTGTTATCTGTCAGCAACCCTGCAAACATACCTTTCAAGTATAAGAGTTGAATTATAGTGCTGGAGATATTGAACTTCATAATCGGAGATAAGGCAGAAGGAATAATGGCTCTTGTATCAGCCGGCTCATCGTATCCCAAATCTTCTTCATCATAGATATATGGTTGAACAAATTGACATACTGGGATCACTTGAGGTCAGATTCTAATCTAATTTCCACCGAGTGTTGCTCGGCGGTCTGCTGTCTGTCTCACAATAACATCCTAAACTCCATTTTCAAGGAGATTATCCCTCATTACTTCTGACATCCAACTATGTTGTTGTAGGACCTTTCTATAATTATCGGGAGTATGGGAATGCCTCTACTCCATGTGCAATTCATACACCGGCATATGCCCAACTAAGAACAAAAACGAAAAACCTAAAAATAAAGACAACTTCAATCTACAAATCAACACCGTATTCCCTAGCAACGGCGCTAATTTCTTGATGACGTCCAAGACATGCCTCCTTTTAGATGATGGTATGCTTGTTTTCAAGATATAGTAACCCAACTAAGGCTCGGGTCAAATCCCAAAGGAACAGGTGGTTTGCACTTATCAGTAGTTGTAGTCTACAGGCAGTACTGGAAAGTAAATTGGGGGATTTGTTTGTTGTAATCTCGAGAAAGTAACAATATTAACTCTGGTTGAAATCAGTTATGAGTGAACACTAAGATTGTGTTCCCCCTGGCATCTCAAATCTGTAGGTCTATCATGGGTTGTTGAACCAACCCAATACCTTGCATGCAAAATTGATAAGTTATGTACCTCCTACAGTCTTTTGAACGAGTAGGAGGATTTCACCCTTTACCTATTGAGCCTCAGAACGTCATGTTACTAACCCTTACCCTGGCCCCAGTTAACTATCACCTTTTGAGTCTCAAGTTATTAGATGAAGGCGAATAATCATTCACATATACCATTGTGCTGCAATGGATCGACTATTAACTCCCCAAATTACTGTTGTTTTTATCTTTTCCTAGTTACTACCCCGTTTGTTAGAGCAAGTATTAATATCTAGGTGGAATCCTAACATTTGCAACCGCTAAGACTACTATTATAATGAAGATAAAGCAATGCATGCCATGGGTTTCCTGTCAACAATTGCACTTCACCTACTTCATCAATTTTCCAGGGTTTCCACAACCCTAGCTATGGGTTTTAGCCTCTCATACTTATGAAGAAATCAATAACATTTATATTGGAAAGCAAGGATGAAATCACAGTGATAAGATAAAAGAAAACCCATAATCGTAAACTGAATAATCAAGAAAAATCAATACAATGATATCCCAAGATTAAAGATGGATCTTGAAATCAAAATATGTTTTTAAGTGTTAAAAGTGTCGAACCTCTACTAAAAAGTACATAAAGGGTATTTATAGTACAAGAGAAAAACTTAAAAACTAACCCCGAATGAAATAGAAGAAAACAAAGTTGGTGGCTACCTGCTTCCTGCACCTGTGATTTAGTACTGGACGCGGGTTGTACCTGCGGTATTCTCCAATTTTAGTTACCAACCACAGGTACCATATGGGAATTTTATTGCAAGTTATCTCTTCGAATTTTGGATTTCTGGTACCCGCTTTGTGTACCCGTGGTCTATAGGTCCTACCTATGGTCAGTGGGTCAACTTAGTACGCCTTCAGAGTTTGTTTTCCAGCTCTTATTCAATTCTCAAACATGTTTTGATCACTATCAAGATGGAAAACATCCCAATTATCCATAATCAATCCAAAAGTAGCCAAAATCACCTTTTTCACTATTTTCACGAAAACTTATCATCCAAATCATAGTTTTCTGCAAAACACACCCAAAACAGAATATATCTAACAAAAAAGCCTTAGAAACTTGAATATTTTCCTTGTTTTAAGCATTGAAAGTGCTATATTTCTATATCACATCAACAGCCAGGACCTAGTTTGGGTTGTGACATCAAAAGGGAAAAGCTCAGGTTTAGTGGATTGTTGAGGATTCTTTGGATTTGAGGCAGGCTAGGATTACTCCTTTTTAGAGTGAGTTATGTTTTGATATAATTGTGATATGTTGTTAGAATTGAATAGGTTTTAAGTATTAAATTGATGAAATTCAACAATTGGGTTAGTTGGACCATTTAGGCTATGTGAATCTTAGAATTTAAAAGCTTGACTTGTTTCCCTTTGACTTAGGTGGAATAGATTTTGTTACTCATGTTTAGCATGAGAATGCCTTTGAATACTCAATATTAGGTAAATTTCTCTAATTGCTCATACTTAGAGTAAGTTGGCATTAGTTGCTAATACTAGTGAAGGTTGTCTTAGTTCCGCTGGACTTAGTAAAAGTGCTTGAGTATAATATCTACCTTAGGGATTATGGTGGATTTCTTTACATCTAAGAGTTGATTTAGATACCATAGCCTAGTCCGGGGTATAAATAGACTTAGAATACATTCGGGCATTTAGATGTAGGCTTGTTGACCCATATTGAGGCAAGACTTATGATTAGTTCCCTTGAAAAATTACGCTTAGTAATTGAGCTCCTTAGTGGAAATTAACGATTCTTGGAACTTATTGGTTATGCAGAATGGCATTGAGAATAATTCCCAAGGAATTATGCCTTATTAGCTAAAGTTTATGTCATGCTATAAATTATGTTGTTGTGATTAACAATTGTTTAGGCTAATGGATGTGCTATTAAATGAGCCCTTAACTATAATATGGCCTAAGCCGTAAATAATGTTATTAAACACGCTATGAATAAGCTATATATTATGTAATGCTTTAGCCATTGTTCATACTATTGATAATTTATCTTTAGACCAATAGTGGGCCAACGAATACTCTACTAATGGGCCTTTGTTTATGATATCACTTATGGTCATGCCCATGGTCTAAATGCCTAGATTATGAATTATGGTGATTGCATTAGAAGTGATGTATATTATTATTGACCAAATTATCGGTAATGTGATGTGTGGCTATGGATTATAGTATTAATTAAGCCTAATACTATGTTATCATGTGGACTATTGACTAGACTACTATTTCAGGACTTGGGCTATGATTTTACCTATTTTATGATTTTGTATAGTAACCAAACTGGTGCTTTTGCTAGAAATCCCTCTTGTTGCTAATATTGTGAGTCATGATACTAAGGGCTCTAGAATGTGTACTTATTGACTACATGAGAAGCTATGCTACTAACCATGTTGAACCCCTTAATGCTTTGTAATATTCATGATATATACATTCATATATTTCTAGATATATTGTCCTTAACGATGAATGATGAGATATGAAGGTATTATTTTCCTTACTTCTGTTTTACTTGGTCTTGCCATTCACTTTAGCCCTTGTCGGGCTTGTCATTTACTTTAGCCCTCGTAGGTCTTGTCATTTACTTCAGCCTTTGTGGGGCTTTTCATATGCTTTACTTGTCATTTTCTTTAGCCCTTGCGGGGCTCATTCTTTATTATTAAATATTTGATAATATGATGATATCCGGCAAGTCCAGAGGATATATTGAAGATAAGATGATGCCCGGCAAGGCTGGAGGATATATTAATAATATGATGATGTTCGGTAAGTCTAGAGAATATTATGATGATATGTTCATACCTGGCAAGGTCGAAAGATATTATAATGATATGTTGATACCTGACAAGGCCGGAGGATATTATGATGATTTGTTGATACCCAACAAGGTCGGAGAATATTATGATGATACATTGATGCCCGGTGTGGCCGGATGATATTGTGATGATATTATGATAACCAATGCGTCCAGAGAATATTGTGATGTTACATTAATACCCACCAAGGTTGGAGGATACAATGATGTTATGATGATGCTAGAAAATATCAGAGGATGATATGCCTATATATACATCTACCAAATTAAAATCGACTAGCCCTATGTGCGGCAATTATATGTTATTTATGCTCTTGTGTAGTTGGGTAAAATATTGGTAATAGAGATGTTGGTTATAGTCTTCTAATGAGTTAAGGTATTAAGTGGTATAATGGGTTATTTAAGGATGAAAGATGCTTAGTGGTGGGTATTACTTAAGTGGCAATAGTGACTACTAGATTCATGAAACTTAGTGATGAAAAGGACTAGTGGCATTGATTGCTATTAATAGGGATGATTAACTTATTATGCTGATTAGTGATAATGGACTTAGCAATGATGATAATTAGTTGCTATTGATGACTAAGTTTATGATGTTGATTAGTTTCTAAATGAGGATTTATGGATTAATGATGTTAATTAAGAAAAGATGTTAGTTGATAGGGGAATAGTAAATAAGTTGTGATTAGTGGTCGTATGATGAATGGTGACTAGTAGGATTATGATGGCTAGAAATGAATAATAGTTATTTGTCGAATATAGTCGAGTGATGAATCTTTACTAGATACTTGATATTGTCTAGTTAGTAAATAATGGCAAATTGTTGACCCTTGAATAGTGATTATGTGATGAATAATCGATAGAAAATAATTAGGGGTTATATGATAACTAGTGAGTAATTGGTTTAGTATTAAGCTTTGGCTAGTTAATAATGAGTGGAAAAAGTGTATTAACGAGATAGATGCCTATGTGATGGTACGGTTATAGTTATGAGTATATTGGTATATATTATTCAATTATGATTATTGATGATGATTATGTATGATGGCAAATAGTCGTTCAATGAAAATTGAGGAAAACTATGGATAATGAGGAAGTTTAGATATATTGTTGATTTGTTTCCTTTGTTTTTCTCTTGCATGTGCTATCCGGTGGTGTGGGATCCCGTGATGAGTTCTTTACTTTATGCACTAGTTGGTGTATGGGTGCTAACTTTGTACTTGTGTTTGCTTGTGATTGCACTTGTGTTTCTTTATGATTCAGAATCATTTATTTCTTATGCACGATGATATTGGCGTTCATTTGATGCCTTATGTTATATGGTTATTCCGATATTTAAAACTTGTGATGTATGATGATAATGGTATGCATTGATGACTTTTGTTATATTGTGGTTTTGATATTTCATGCTTGTTATATATAGTGATATTGGCATGTGTTGATGCCTTATGTTATACTGTTATTCCAAATTGCGTACTTATTATATACAGTGATGATGGAGAGGATTTAGGTTTGATTCTGTACCTTGACATATTTATGATAATCTTGCATTTTATCAGTCTTATATCATGATTTAGCTCAATCGGTCGTTGATGCCTACTGAGTACCCATTATTTTGGTGCTCATACTACACTTTTGTACCTTTCTGGTGTAGATCTGAGTATTAGCTATCGTCATTGATCATGGTTCATGTGGAGATTATTTTTGGAGATAGGGTGAGCTCTTAGAGTTTGAGTCACCCAATTTCCTTCTATCTTTTGTATTCAATCTTTAGTATTCGAGACAGATGTATAGACTATTCTAGACTTGGAGTTATATTATACTATTAGTTTCTCTTGTACTAACTCTACAAGGCTTTGGGATTGGTATCTTGTTTGACTATTTATACAATCTAGAACCTTTACGTTTATAATTGATGTTCTTGAAAATTTGCCTATATTGGACCTTTTTTACCAGATTAAGCCATTGTGTTAGCTCCAGGTTATGGTATTAGCTTACCTACTGGTGGGAATTGGTAGGTACTATCATGACTCATAAATTTAGTCTTGACAAATTAGTATCAGAGCTTAGGTTTCACCGGAATTGTTGGTACAAGAGCAATTGTCTAGTAGAATCATATGGATTGGATCGTTGATGTCCGTTTCTTATCTTCAGAAAGATATGGGACATTCTTAGGAGTTCTTCACTTCTTTCACTCATGTCATAATAAGAGTCTGAGTTGGTTTATAGAACATTCCTTTAACTTTACTCTTTCATAGGATGGACAGGACACATGTTACCGCTACACGCGATAAAGGCCTCAATATTGGGCTTAGGGATTCTGTCGTCGGTTGTAGAGAAACTAGAGGTCTTGAACAGACAAGAGATGTGATCCTGGATAGAGGCTAGGATAAGCCACCTTCCCCAGACCCTAATCCTGCACATGAGCCCGAGATTCTCCCACCACAGCCAGCCGTGGTCCAGGGATCAGCCCAGGCTCCACCAGGTTTTTTCCCTCTTTATTGCTCGAAGATGCATTGTGATATGCTATAGAAATATAGCACTTTCAATGCTTAAAATGAGGAAAATATGCAGGTTTCTGAGGTTATTTTGCTATATATGATGCATTTTGGGTATATTTTGCAAGAAATCATGTTTTTGGATGATAAGTTCGTGAAAAGGGTGAAAAGTTGTTTTTGGCTACTGTTGGTGCAATTATGGAAGTTCGGGATACTTTTTAGCTTGATCGTGATCAAAGCATGTTTGAGAATCGAAGAAGAGCTGAAAAGATGACTCCCGACACTTACTAAGTCAACCCACAGACAGCATGTAGGACATACAGACCGCAAGTAAGCAAAGCAAGTGTGAGAATTCAAAAATCCCAAAAGATGAACTTGCAGGATTTTTAATCCGCAACCTGCACCCTATACCTGCGCCCTAAGGTTAGGACCACAGGTACTACCTGTGTCCAGGGCTAGAGCGCAGGTACAGACCACATGTGGCCACCGACCCTGTTTTCTTTTATTTTGTTTGTGTTTTGGTTTTAGAGTTTCTTCATGTACTATAAATCCCCTTTATGTGTTTTTTAGTAGGAGTTACACATTTTGTATTCTCACAAACAATTTTGATTCCAAAATTCAATTTTGATCTTGAGATTCTCTTATATTGACTTTGGTTCATTAATTTAGTTAAGGTTGTGGGTTTTATTACTTCTTATCATTGTGATTTTATCTATGCTTTCGATCATGAATGTTATTAATTTTTTCACAAGCATGAGCGGCTAAAACCCATAGCTAGGGTTGTGGAAACCCAGGCAGATTGATGAAGTAGGGGAAGTGCTTTCGTTCTGAACCGATAGCCATGCATGCATTGCTTTATCTTTATTATAATAGTTTTCTTAATGGGTGCACATGTTAGGATCCCACCTAGATATTGCTTCTTACTCCAAAAGAGTAGTAGTGACTAGGAAAAGATAAAGACAACAGTAATTTAGAGCTTAACTATTGATCCACACTTCTAGGTTCTATCTTGGTAAGATGGTTAGATTACATCTAATAACTAGAGACTCAAAAGGTAATAGTTAACTAGTATCAAGATAATGGTTAGTAAGGCGACATCCTGAGACTCAAAAGGTAAAGGGTGAAATCCTTCTGCTCATTCAAAAGACTGCAGAAGGTACATAACTTATCAATTCTGCATGCAAAGTATCGAGTTGGTTCAACTAAGCACAATAATCATACGGTGCTGAGAATCCAGGGGAAAACAATCCTAGTGTTCACCTACGACTGATTACAACCAAAGTTAGTATAGTTACTTGCTCGAGATTACGACACAAAAACTCCCCATTTACTTTTCTTGTTCTGCCTGCGGACTACAACTTTTGAGATCCATAATTCCATGTGTTCCCTTGGGAATCGAACCCAACCTTAGTTGGGTTACTATATTTTTATAGTGACTGTAACATCATCTAAGAGGAGGTGTTATTTAGACGTCATCAAAATTCGGGTGGCATTGCTAGGGAACACGATGTTGATTTGTGATTTGAAGTTGTTGCAGTTTTTAGGTTTTCTTTTTGTTTTTGTTCATAGTTGGACATACACCGGTGTATGCGTAGCACGCGGAGTAAAGGAAATCCCTTAATCCTACTGAATTTGAATCCAGAGAAGATCCTACAAACACCTCGTAGAATGTCTGAGCAGAAAAGAGATGAACCTTCTGAAGGGGTTCGTGATGTTGTACCTCCCCTCCTCCCAAAGGAGTATAGGATATATTGATCGTTAGACTGGTGAGTTATTAGATCAAGATAAATACGATAGGAGGGCAACGAAAGAATCTTAGCGGATAGCTTGGGAGGTAGAGTTAGCTGAGCAGAGATAAGCAGCAGACCACCGAGAAACACTCGATGGAAACTAGAACAGAGCTAGAGGTGTCGTGTTCAAGTAATCCCAGCATATCAGTATGTGCAACAAAATATAGATGATGAATAAGATTTAGGATATGTTGAGCCGGCAGATACTGGATCCATAGTTCCTCTTATTTTTCCCTAGGCATCAAATTTGACATCACGAGCGCAATGATCCAACTCTTAAATCAGAAGGGCGTATTTGCAGGTCTACCTACAGATGATACAAATTTGCACCTTGTCAATTTCATCGAGATTTCCTGTTTGTATACAAATCCGAGGGTGAATTAGCAAGCACTCAGACTGAGGTTGTTCCTATTTGCACTTATAGGAGAAGCATCTTTATGCTTAGGGGAACTGCCAAGAGGCTCTATCACTACATGGAATGAGTTACCTGAGCAATTCTTGAATAGATTCTTCCCTTTATCTAGGATGTTGCAGCTTAAGGACGAGATTTATAATTTCAGGAAGCTATAGTCAAAATCTAAATATGAGGCATGGTTCAGGTTCAAGAAAAAGATGAGTTTGGTGCCCAGTCATCGGTTGTGGGGGACGAGCTTATTAGAGATATTCTACCGAGTCTTGACCATCTGCTCCAGAGCCATGGCAGACACCATATCTAAAGAAGATTTTATGAGACAACGCTGGAAGGCAGCTTCAAAGATGTTAGAACAGATCTCACTTACTAACCGAAGGTGGCAAACTCGAGAGGCTAGAAGGGGATCTAGCACTTAAGCTATTGGTGCCTCTTGCGACTAGAAAGTAGTTGATGACACAATAGCGCAAGAGATTGTGTTGTTGAGAACTGATCTTGGGGTACTGAAAAAGCATCTTGCAGAAACGACGTCCGAGAAGGTGTATACAGTAGCAGCAGCGGGGTCAGCTTCCAAAGCTTATGAGTAAGAATTTAGGAGGAAGAAAATTATCTGGATCGTCAATTGGCGAGTTTCTGAGTCCAATGGCAAGGGAACAAAGTTTGAAACTACTATGAAAGATACAAAGGCTATAACATAGAGAAAGAGAGTGACTAGAGGAAGAAGGATAACTACATAGAGAAGGGAGATAGGTACATTTCATCTGGCAGATGAGATATAGAATCCAGAATAAAAGAGATGTTGGCTAAGTTGGTGAAAGGTTAGGAAAATCAAGAGATCATCGTTAAGGAGATTAAGGCTGAATTTTCAGGATTGACCCAAAAGGTCGAGTCACATGCCACCGCTATCAAGCAGTTGGAGCACTAGTTTGGGAAGATCAGCAACTCTAAACCAAAGGCAGCCAGGTACCCTTTAGAGCAACACGATGAAAAATCTAAAATATGATGGTTACGTACTTGCTATTACCACGAGGAGTGGTATTACTACTATGAATGCCTCACGACCTATTGCAGAAGCTACTGATGATGAGATACCTACTGTTAAGTCTGAGAAGGTAATAGGTGATAAAGGTAAAACTGCTAAAGACAAAGGTAATGGTTCGATCATTGTGCCAAAAATTAGACAGATTTCAAGACCACCCCACCTTTTTCTCAGATATTAAAGAAAAAGAAAGAGAAAGGTAAGTTCAATTAATTCATTAATATGATGAAAGAATTAAGTTTGAACATACCTCTTCTTAAGGCATTGGAACAGATACCTGGATACACCAAGTTCATGAAGCAACTAGTCATAATAAAGAAAGGAGTGAGATTTGACAATATTGATGGTATGCACTACTGCAGTGCAGTCATGACTAGGTCTTTGGTGCTGAGAAGGGTGATCTCGATGCATTCACTATACCATGCACTATTGGATCATCTCAATTTTCCAGAGCCTTATGTGATTTAGGAGCCAGTATTAATTGATGTCGCTAGTCGTATTCAAGAAATTGGGCTTGAACCCTCCAAAACCGACTTTGATGCGACTATTGATGGTTGATTGCACAGTGAAAAAGCCTATAGGGATTTCTTTTGTTGTGATTGTGAGGGTGGATAACTTCATATTTTCGGCTGACTATGTTATCCTAGACTGTGAGGTTGACACCGAGATGCCCATTATATTGGGAAAACCATTTATGGCCACAGCCAGAGCTATGGTTGACATGGAGAAAAGTGAGCTAAAATTCTGAGTCAACGATGAGGAGGCTACATTTAATATTCAAAAGTCAATAAAGCAGCCAATCGACTAAGGGTAGTTCCGGTGATTGATTGTATTGATAACCCTGGAGGATATTCCTATGGGTATCTAGATGAAATTTGAGTAGTCAAGATACACGTGTCATGCCACGATATTAAATTAATCCCTGTATGGGAGGTAACCCATGGGTTCCTTGATGAAGTCTGAGTAACTAACATAGTCATGTCGTGTCGCGACGTTAAATCAAGTGTTGAGTGGGAGGCAACCCACTATTGTTAGTGTTCACGGTTTTTGTTGTTTTTCTTTTTGTAGGTTTTTAGCTCTTGGACTTACCCGAAATACGGTAAAAATTGATAAAAATTCATCAATTTCCAGGTAAGGGGGCTATGTGATCAACCCATCATGGTCACAAGTCCCACACGATAAGTTGAGTAATAAGCTGAAAAGTTAAAATTTTAAGGATAAAAAAATGCGTAAGGTTGTGGACATTGGCATCTAATTTTACTTTTGGGACCTCAAACTTAGGTTACGGGAGCATAAGAAGCTGGAAAAATAGAAAAATGCAAAGTCCATACTGAAGGAAAGTAGGCCAAAATTTTTGGCCTAGCACATACGCCCAGAACCCACTGGTCATAGGTGGCACTTGCGTCCACAGCCTGACCGTAGGTGCAGGCCGCAGTTAGCTATCACGGGTAGGCTGTTTATTGGCCTAATTTTTAATTTAAATTTTGGGCCCACCAACACTTATATATGACCTGAAACATCCCCCACCTATATTTAAACAACCTCAACCTCATTCTAATCCTCAAAACGTCACTTTTCTCTTTGAATTCAAACATTCCTCTTAAAATACAAACTAACCCCACACTTAGGTAAAGGATAAATTAACACTTATTTGAGATACCAACTTGTTCCAACACGCTAAAAACAAGTTTTAACTTTTGCTTGCTTGATTTCTTCATTAATCACTTCCGGTTCTTTATAAAAAGAGGTAACTTTCTCGGCTCCTAATGGTTATATATTGATCTATCTATTGTTTGAAAAAGTTGATATGTGTATTCCATTGCAAAATATATAGAATCTATCATGCTTGTATGTAGGAGCCTTGAAGTAGTCTAAAATCTTAATGTAGAGCCTTGTTTTGAAGAAAAATCTAAAGTTAGGCCCTAACCGGAAATTGAACATGAATGAATAAATGTAATACCACTGGGTGAGCGTGTTTATTTTCTTTGAAAGCTGTGATTTATGATAGGTCTATACACGGTGGACTTGTTGGGATTTCAAATAGGTTATAGGGGTGTGAAAATTGATGAAAAATTCAAACTTTTCAAATTTTGAGTTTTTCTTCAACTTTTGCTATCCCTCACTTTTGTTGGAAACTAACAACTGGTTTTTCAGGTATATATAGAACTTATGGCAGTGAAGAAGATGAAGGTCGCTACTTTGAGGAGACGGGAAGAGTCTCCCAAGACTAGTGGTTCAGTGGAGGAGTACCCGAGGCATTAACATAAAGACGCTGCAATTGAGGTGAGACACAGAGTCACGAGAGGGCAGACTTGCCAGGCTGCTCAGTCAACTACATCCCGGCCGAGGATGAAGTCTATCCAGGATGTCACCACCACACACTCTTCCACCTGAAGATGATGAGAAGGAAGAAAAGACAGGGACTAAGTCTACTCCATAAGTTTCTGCTCAGGATTTCCAGTCTGAGGAGGGGTCTCAGGATTTATCTGATGAGGTAGAACAGAAGGAGCCATCAGCGGTGCCCCAGTTTGAGGAGGGTACCGCTACTTATGTATAGCATATAGATATACCCTAGTCTGAGGAGGGTACAGAGCATTCTACCCATGATCAGTCAGTACAGCAGGGGCAGAGTCCCACTCCCGCACATGCCTCAGATGCACCTCTCAAGGAGCAATACCTGAGGTGGTGTGTAGAAGAGATGCGGGAGATATTTACTATTGACAGTCGTTTCTGGGAGGTAGTCAGGCCTATAAGGTGTATTTTTTAGGAGCGCAGATTGACCTATCAGGGCTAGATCAAGAACCATAATTGCGGGCGACATTTGATAGATATCAGCTAGAGTTAAGAATTAGACCACTCAGTTTTTACAGCCCGGCTATGGTACGAGAATTTTTGCTTCTTACAGAGCAATCGTAGTCCTTCCTATGCACAAACATCTAGGACTGGTGAGATTTTCTAGGCAGTCATAGATTTAGCACATGCTGGTTAGAGGGGTCAGAGTTAACATTTTGATAGAGACTATCTACAAAGTTATCTTCAGCCCAGATTACACTACTACTACATCTATAACTGAGTGCGACCAATGACTAAGGGTCGCACATGGTCGACATATCATGCAGGAGGGGCTGAGCACCAACGGGAAAAGTTTTAAATGTCTAACTAGATAGCCAGTTATATTTCACTTTTGGGTGATGCGACCCCATGGATTGAGAGGAATGTTCTGATCAAGAAGGGCCTATTAATATTTGAGGCCAAGTTTTGGTGGTTACTAATTAGATACTGAATAATACCCACTGCTTAGGATAATATGTTAACATTGGAGGGAGTTACACTGGTTGCTTGTATAATAGAAGGTTACGCTATTGATTTTGTTTCCATTCTTAGGTATGAGTTCCATGACAGAGCCTTTAGGGAGTTGACTAATCTACCATTCCCTTACATGATTCAGAGGTTATGCAATAAGGTTGGTGTGCCTGAGATACCAAGTTTAGACTAGAGGGTACTTGTGATAGCTACTATAAAGTTGGGACTATGAGGGATCTGGCCCGTCCAGGCTTTTCTAGGAGATCGAGACAGCAGGTAGCAGTACCATAGGCCTAGAAAAAGGGCCCATCAGTTTCCATGGAGCCTGATGAGGCACATCATAGTGATGTGGGTGTTAGTATTGATATTAAGAGAGTAGAGAGAGGCTCCAAACTCCAGTACGTAGGGCGAGGGGACACCATCTACTTCTTTTTCAGCCTCGGCTTCGACTTGAGAGTCGATGGGTGTACCTTTAGAGCCTACTCGCCTATCCACTACAGCTCCTGCTTCAGGTATGATCACTATATCTAGTGAGTTTTTGTAGAGCTTAGTGGACAGCCAGAGGGTCACCGATGCTAAAGTGAGGGTTGTTGAGACCGAAATGACTACCTTTTATGAGTAGATGAGATTAGGGGTTAGGACTAGATTTAAATAGGTACAAGTTGGATGGGAGGCCACATGGAGTGTTGCACTATCTAAGCTATGTGCCAACCTCCAGACACAACTTGATGAGTTTGAGAGATGGGTTACATCCCAATTCATAAAAGATAGATACATTGGATCTAGCTTAGATGAGGGAGGAGTTTGATATATTATGCGTAGAGGTACGCTCTCTCACAGAAAGTCGTGTTTCAATCATTCCCATAGTTATACCCTAGTGGTCCAGATGTCACCTCCACATCTGTCGAGATAGTTTTTTTTCTTTGCGGGGGGTGATGAGGAGGTCCCAGTAGTCGGGGCCAAGAGAGGTCACATAGACGACTTGTAGGACCCTGATTTACCATATGACAAAGCCGTTGTCAGGTATGATTCGATGGAGTCTGTTTTCATCGATAGGTAGAGGTGTGCATCTATAGCAGGGGGTGCATCACTTAGTAGTGCACTACCACCACCGCCACCACCGCTAGATGATATGCCCCCATCGGGGGATGCTCATGATTCAGGCACATAGTGCATCCCAGGTATATTCTGACACAACCCAACTGGGGGCCTTGTCGTAATAGGCATCTCAAGTCTAATCGGGATTGGGGACTACCCCCGTTACCCAACCCAACCAACCTACGCATATCCTGAGTCGAATGTATTCCGAATATATAATGATATAGCATTATTGCATAATCCAAGACTCTGGGATAGGTCTATATCCGTGACCACCCAAATGAGTCCAACAATCTGATACCCAACTGATGGCCATTACCAACCAAACCATAATCCAAACCATAACCATATTAGCTCTATAATAATTATATATAATCCAAAAATAAAAAAGGATGCAACAACCAACAATACATTCAATCAGTGCCAGCACAAATACCAATACCAATACTAAGGCTAACACCAATACTTATCCCACCCATTCCAACCCACAGTAGTTCCACAAAAGCCTCTAACCAAAAAATACCAAAATTTAGTTGGTACATACCCCAACTATAGCCAAAACCAATATCCATAAATAAGCCAAAGTATGAAATAACATCCATGAAATGGAGCCTTCCAGAAAGATAGAAGCTCAGCACTTCAATCCAATAGCTGATCCCAAAGTCTAATTGCTAAATGAGAGGAGTAGAACAGTCGGTTCCTGCATCGCATGGGGATACAGTCACCCGAAGATGGGTTAGCGGGTGAATGCTAGCATGAACTCACGATAAGAATAAAGTAATTCCATTTAATAAAACCAAGTAAACCATCTATATGCATACAAACCATACATATATAAATATATAACCATGCTAGAAAGAAATTGGGTTTAGCATGTATTTGAAACCATTAACCTGGGTATGTATAGCTTAACTGTCCTTAACTACCCACGAACTATATGGGTCCAGTGTAATTCCCTTAACAGGCCCCGATGTATGTAGCCGCAAGAACCAGAAATACCATAAGAGTAGGGGATTCCCAAGTACCCTCACCCTCTATAATACATATGTACAGTGTACTTAGAGGATTCCCATGCACCTTATAGTATCATATAAGGTCTCCATGACCTACCCCTCATGTCAGGAAATATGAGTTTCCAGTGTTCATCCATTGGACTCCCACCTTCACGGTTAGCAATCACACCCCGCCTTTATTTTTCAATTAAAACCATTTCTAACCAACCAAACCATCATTATCAACCAAGGCTATACATAGTGACATCATCATACCGACTAAAACTTACAAGTATTTTCCCTAGCTAAACCTTTTTAAGATCAAGGGGTTCCCATGTACACATAGATCACATTATCCAATTAACTTGGGGGAGTCCCATCTACCCCACAAGCGTTCCATTATAATGATTACTTGGGGGATTCCATTTTATGCCACAAAAATGATTGTTAAACCCAAAACCATTCCATTTTGACCATTCCAGACCATTTAATCAATTAAGGTTCCATTACCAAGTTTAAACTATGCACCAGTTCCATTAAAAATCCAATAATGTAGTGAAAACATTCTCATAGACATTTTATCAAACACATTAGGGGAATTGTATTTCCAAAACCAAAGCCAATTATCAAATAACCATTCCCATGCAACCAATTATCTAAAACCATCATTAAAGCATAATTAAAACATAGAAAAAACATAACCAAATGTTTATAACCACCCTACATTTGAAAACCCAAATACATACAATAATTAAACCATGACAACATTGTATAAAACTATGCCTTTAGTTAAATCTAACAATGATAAAAGAGAACATGACTTAAATCAAGAAGATAATGGAGAGAAATCACTAACACAAGCCCCAAATTAATCCTTAAAATGAAACACTAGCTTCTTTTGCCCAAGAACTTAAAAGAGGATTAGAGAGTGTTTTTATAAGTGTTAATGAATAGAATAGTGGGGAAAATAACCTCCCAAGTGAGTTAAAAGTCGTGGGTCCTTATTAGGTTAAGTGGGGAAATGTCAAGATTACCCTCACTTAAACTGCACCAAAATCCCGCCAGAGGGATACGACTATCCATACCAGTCGTACCCTCCACTATGAGTGGTACCCAATTCTTATACCCAAGGACACCTCTCTTGGACCCAACACTGTCCAAGGTACGAATCACCCCAAACCATGTCGTATCCAAGTATACTAGTACCCATGATCCGTACCCCTGGAAAAATAGAATCCCAAGAGGACTGAACACTGACCACCATACGAGTCCATGGTAGGATGGTACCCTATCTTACAGCTCTTAGTGAGCCACTCATACTCAAATACAACTTAAGTTACCAAGTCTAAGATTAAATGAAGTAACCAAACAACCTATATCCACTGATACAACTCGTATCACCCGTCGTATCCATTCCCAAAACCAAATCTAACCCACCAACCAATATTGGTCAGCATACGACTAACCCATACCACTCATATCCCAGTTTATGAGTCGATTCTCCTAGTCGTATTCTGTCCTTGGACCTAAAATCTAAGAAATTTTCTAAGAGCCAAAAACCCAGGGTATTATATGTTCTCACTTCCCTCTGTATTACTTTGTTTTAGCACATTGAGGATAGTACGAAATTTTTTGTTGGGGTGGTCATACCATACCGCCGTGGGTTTTCATTGTCATGCTTCTTTTTCTATCGATTGAGGTATGGTTGTAGAACTGACATGTCTAGGTTAATTTTGTGTCGTATTATATTTTATTTTATATTATGTTTTATTTTTGTGTAATTAGGAGATTTTATGTATTTAGGGCAGTAGTCGTGTTTTGACTGATTTTTTATGCCCCTTCGAAAAAATATGGTTTAGAACTGTGAATGTATATATGTGTGAATATTATGGATCTTGTTATGGAATTAGAATTAGGGACATAATAATCACTTGCTAATAATTGCACGAACCAAATAGGTAGTAGTTGATAGTATTAACTCTATGTTGTGTGTGTGTGACATACCTCCTAGTTTCTTTTATGTGTTGAATTCAAAACTTGCCTGGTTAGTCCTCTCTGGGTTGAAGAATAGTCGGTTAGGAAAGGATCATAGGCCGTCTTGGATTTTAGTCCACTTTTAGACTAAATGACCTTTCATGTGTGAATTATATTTATTTATCCCTATTTTGAGCCTTGTAAGCTTATTTTTCTTGTTTCACCATTCATCTTCCTATTTATATTATAGCAAACCTATTTGGCCCTAGTCCTCCTTGCACATTGTGTACCTTAACTTTATGAAAAATGTCTAAGTTGAGGGTGGCTATCATAGGGGTCCATAGTGTAAAATAGGTATGAAAAAGGGTAAAATAAGAGAAAAAAGTTAGTAGGGATGGGTATGGTAGAAAAAGAAAAGAAAAATTGTGAAAAAAAAAAGAATAAAAGACAACACCCAACCTAAATGTGTAAAAAAGAATAAAAAGGGTGAAATAAGGGTGGAATAAAAAATATAATTGGCTAGTAAGTGAGACCCCAAGGTTAGTGTAGTGCCAAGGAGTCTTAGTCACTTGATATGTCCATATGTACCAATACCAGCTCCCAAGCCTACATAACAAGCTGAGAAAAATCCTATAATGATCCTAACTTGACTATCTGAATGCTAAGGTAAAGAAAATAAGGGCAAGACTATGGAATTTGACATGCATTCATTGGAACTTCTCTTATGAGTGTGAGTGTCTCTTGATTGTCCCTATAATGACATGCATTGTTTCATATTAGTAAGTGGGACATCCTTGTTGTGAGGACACTTGAGTCATATTGCTAGCTATTTTTTTGTTTCGAGTAGTTAACTTGTATATATGAGTGGTTGCCTATTACTAATGTAATTACCATACCTTGATCCCATTGTGTCATATTTTTATACTTCATGTTCATACACAGTTGGTTTTGAAAAATAAGATTGGAGGGGGATGTTGTAATCTAAGCCTTAAGTGTTGACTGACTGCCTTGAATTGCATAGATTCTCCTAGTTAAGCATCATTTTTGTGTTTGTTATGTTTTGTTGCCTGAGGACATGCAAACATTCAAAATTAAGGGTGTTAAAGTGCTATAGATCTATGGCACTTTTGATGCTTAAAACGAGGAAAATATATAGGTTTTTGTGGTTATTTTATTAGATATGATTCGTGTTGGGTATGTTTTGCAGGAAATCATGTTTTGGGTGATAAGTTCATGAAAAAGGTGAAAAAAGTGTTTGGCTACTTTTGGAGCAATTATGGATGTTTGGGACACTTTCCGAATGATAGGCTAAAGACTATAAAAAACGAAAATGGACACTAAGATAACAAAAATCAGCAACCACACAAAAGGGGATACAACACACTTAGAAGAAAAGAGATGAAGAAGAGATGCATAAAGTAAAGATAGTAGAGAGACCCTCACTTCCACCAATGATTAGCACTATAAGTTGTATCAAACCTTCAAATACACCTCAACAATGTAAGATCAAACCTCACTTGTAGGTGAACCAAAGGAATTTACACTCCCTCAATTCCACCTTTCTGGCCAAATGTTCAATACAAGTGAAAAGCCTTCCAATTGCAGTCAACACTCCAAATTTCGGTTTCTATGCTAAAACTAGAAGACCAAGTTACAAACTAAAGAGTATTATTTCAATATTCATCAAAGCTAATGAGAATATAAGCTAGAATGTCTATTTATATTATTACATAACAAAAGACTAGAATGCCCATAATAAGAGCACAAAGGAGGCGTTTTTTGAGTTTAAATTGGAGTGTGCAAAGTTCATCTTGACCTTCAATTGAGGCACCTCTTGAGTGCATAAGTTCTACTCCTTTTCTTCTCTTGAACAAGGCTTCAAAATGCTCCAACCACTAGCCAATTCAGAAACTTGGTCCTTTGAGAAGTCCTTGCAATCCATAAGCACTTTAGGCTTGTATCATCCTCTCCATCTTAAAAGGAATTTTTACTCAAATTCACACCTTGCAAAATTAAAGAGAGGGAAAACAAGCACATATTCCTCAAGTGAAGAGGGTTAGCATTAGTACCACAAGTTATATAGATAAGCCAAGGTTGTTCACTTTTGACATACACCCATACAGCCTTGATATTTGTCATGAAAAACTTGGAACAAAGGATATAAAAGAAGTGAATAGCATCAACATCAAAAGAAAATGTACATGACCAGAAGTTACTCCTCCCACACCCCAAAGGAACTCTAGGATCAAATGGAAGTAGAAGACAAAGGTCTAAGCCGATATGACCCACTCCTTTCATTAGACTAATTTACTCACAATCATTCAAGATATTACACACAACTTTTACATACAAAAGGCCACTATGAACAAGACTAATATCATGGATTTCATCACACAAGTTTAAATGACCATGTTCAATATCAAGATCATCATTACAAGCATCATCACCAACTTGGAAATTCTCAAACATTCCATTCTCATGTTCAAGTAGTGAACTAGTTTTAAGAGCAAGTTGATCATTATTCACAACAAAAGAGTTACTAAGGAAAGATCTATGAACTTTAAAACCCAAAACCACTTCACATGACACTAAATCACAATATTTTAAGTTCAAGAAAGTGTTGAGAGTAGCAAAATCACCTCGGGTAAGGCTTGGGCAGTCCACTTTTTTAGAGCTCTTGATCAAGGGAGTCTCTAGTTCATTTCTCATGCTTTCATGTGGAACTCCTTTTGGATCCTTCTTGGTTATCATTTCATCTTGTACCTGCATATAAGAAGAATCAAAGTTAGGCAAAATGCTAGCTTTTGGGTTAGGAAGTAACAAGGCAAATTAATGGGCAAGTCCCACAATCAAATTTGTTTTTCCCTTTCCAAGCTCATAATTCAAAGCCTCCCCTCCCTTTTTCTTCTTTCTTTTCTCATCCAACTTCTTGGTTTTATCTTGGATTTTATTCACACTAGTTAGTGAAGGAGGTATAATAGTAAACTTTCAGCCATCATGCTCAAATATGTACCTATTAGGCTTTCCATCATGTGTAGTGTGCCTATCAAATTTCCAAGGACTTCCCAACAATATGTGACATGCTTGCATAGGAATTACATCACACAAAAATTAATCATGATAATTCCCTACCTTGAATCTAATAACACATTGTCGTTTGACCTTCAATTCACCACACTTGTTAAACCATTGAAGCTTGTAGGGATTCGGGTGAGGGATAGTGGATAGTTTCAAGTTGTCAACCAAGGTGACACTAAAAATATTCACACAACTTCCACTATCTATGATGAATGAGCTTATACTTTCTTTAATAAGGCACTTGGTATGAAAAAGGTTATCTCTTTGAACATCCAAGATCTTACTAAACAAAGTCCTTCTCACTACATAACTAGGGACATCACATTCTCCTTCACAAGGCAACACTTCTTCTTCATTTCCCTCGAGTCTCGGGTTCTACACACTATTTATCTTGAGAATTTTCATCATTCTCCTTGTTTTACAACTTAACTTCTTCACCAAGATAGTACAACTTCCCCACTTTTTAGATCACATTACGCCGGTTAGGAAACTCACTTGCCCTATGACCCCACCCTTGACACTTGAAACATTGTAAACCCTTAGAATGAGAAGTAGAAGTTGGTTTACCTTCAAGCTTTATAGAATGGTGTTGGGAATCCTTGGCCATGACTTGAGGAGGAGCCATGGATACCGAGACCATGACCTTTTCTTTGGATGTCTGGGAGCCTTTGGTTTGTATTTTTCCTTGTTCTCTTTCTCAATTTCCAAAGCCGCTTGGAATAATTCAACCATGGTTTCAAACTTATGAAGAGTCATATGAGAAGATATGTCTTTGTTCAACCCCACCTTAAATCGAATGATGTCATGATGGACTTTTTCACCTCTATGATCAAGTTTCAAGATGAGTTGTTGGAACTCGTCATAATAGGTCATGACACTCATGCTGCCTTGCCTCGAGTTGTAGAGTTTGGAAAGAAGCTCATGTCTATAGTGTTCTAAAATATCTCTCTCTCTCATAAGTCTTTTTTACTCCTCCCAAGGGGGTGGTTGGCCACCAATCAACACATTGTCAAATCTCTTAGTGTAATCCCACCATGTGTTTGCATAGCCTTCAAAGTGTGCAATGGTATAACAACTTTTATTCTCCTCAGTTAAGTCATTCACTTGGAACAACTTTTCACAAGAAGATTCCCAAGCTAAGTACACCACAGGATCACTTTCACCCTTGAAGATTGGAATACCAACTTTGATTGAGTTTATACCAATGTCTCAGGTTCTTTGATGATCAACATAGCCATGCCTTACCTCTTGCCCTCGAAATCTACCATAATTCCCTCTTTGATCATGTCTTGCTCTTATTTCATCCTCAAACCAATAGTCATCATGGTGAATATCATAACCTTCTTTCTCCCATCTACCATAATATTCAATTTAGATGTGTGGGTTTCGGATTTGGGATCTTTGGAGAGGTGGGTTTGGTCTTTGATTATTTGGTACTTGACCTTGTGACATTGGATGTAGTGGAGGGTAAGGTCTTTGGTCCAAGGGATTTGGCATTTGGTAAGTAGAATTTTATGGAGGTATTTGGTTATGTGGAGAAGTTGGTCTTTGGTCAAAGGGATTTGGCACTTGTAGGTTCGGATTTGGTGGTGGAGTTTGAGTTCCAAGTCCTTCTTGTTGGACTTAGTTCATTTGGGGATGTATTGGCCTTTGTAGGTTTCGGGTAGGAGAGGTTTGGTCATGGTTTAGGGGCTGGTTTTGTAGAACTTTTGGAGGGTATAGCATTAGGTGGAGAGTTTCGGGTGTCATGGTCATTAGAGGAGTTGTTGGCTTGAACACTTGAAGATGCATGGTAGGGATTAGGAGTAGAAGGTCATGAGTTCCTTCTACTTTCAACCCAATCAAGTCTCCCACTAATGGTGGTCACCTCACCCTTCAAGGAACCAAGCTCACCCATCAAAGAACCAATCTCACCTTGTACATTGTCCAAACCACCCTTCAATTCTCGGGATAGTGAATCAAACCGAGCCATCAAGGCTCCCAAAACATCATTACCCAAGGGTTGTGATGTGTTACCCTTGAATTCCATCTCAATTGTACCTAACAAAAGCAAGAAAACAGCAAACAGAAAATCCTACAAAACGAACAAACACGTTAGTTCAAAAGCCTCACCACACTCACACTCGGGTCTCACCTCACACTTGGTCTTACAAGTGTTGAAAACTTATCAATACTTGGCAAGTGAATTGAGTGGTGAATATGCCTTGGTCTGGAATCGATTTTTGTTTGATAAGACTCAAATAAAATGATGCACGAACTTGAACGAATAAACTACTACGAATTAAAAATGAGAAAAAGCACATAAAAATTGAAGAAATGAAATAAACGAACTCTAGACTAATTACCAACCTAGTAGGTACTTACTAGTTTGTTAATTAGTGATAGAATTTAACATACAAAAAAATACAATCAAAAATTAGAAACTAGTAAATCTACTTAGGAACTAAATTTGGGCGATTACACTTAATGGTGTGGCAATCTTTGATTGGATGTGGTTTTCAAAATTTTCAATCCCCAAATTTCTTCAAGTTTTGGCCTACACCTAAGGAAAGAAGATAAAAATGCTTTGGGAGGGAAAAACAATAAGTTTGGAGATCTTTTGAAGATCTAATTTGAATTCAAAAGATTGCCCTTCCCCTTTGTACTTGGATTGTACTTGATTTGTACTTGGTTGTCTCCTTTGTTTTCTTCCTTCTTTTGGATGACAATGAATATGCCAAGGAATATTCTTCCACAAACACCAAGTACACTCTTTTTCCTCTCCTTTTTTGGATCAAACACCTTTCTTGAACATTTTTCTTCAACAAGATTGGATGAACATAGAAGAACAAGATGAATATTTAAGGGTTGACCAACGTTTGACCTTCACTCAAATGAACCCTAACCTTCAATTTTTTTTTATAGATCTAGGTTCCTTAGGCCAAGATGAACTCAAATATCACAAAATAAGCAACAACCAACGTCCAACACTACAACACCACATGGATCTATCACCTTTAAAGCTTCAAGATGCCATATCCATGGTGGATCTAGCTCAAAATCGACCAAATCTAGTTCCAAGAGTAGATCTAGACTCCTTAGGTGATAGGGAGCAAGGATCTAGAACTTGAAACCAACAAAACACAATAAAATTTAGTATATCTAACTTTTAACACACGGATCCACTACAAACAACAAGACAACACCACTTTTTTTTTAGTTTTTCAGATTTTGACTCTTTTTTGTTGAGATTTTCTTAATAAGGACACAAAAACAAAGGATTAGAGTTGTGGGAACAACCCTAAGCAAGTATCTGATACCAAATGATAGGATAAAGACTACCAAAAAAACAAAAATGGACACTAATATAACAAAGATCAGCAACCACACAAAGGGGGAAACAACACACTTAGAAGAAAAGAGATGAAGAAGAGATGCATAAAGTAAAGTTAGTAGAGAAACCCTCACTTCCACCAATGATTAGCACTAGAATGTGTATCAAACCTTCAAACACACCTCACCAATGAAAGATCAAACCTCACTCTTAGGTGAACCAAAGGAATTCAGACTCCCTCAATTCTACCTTTCTTGCCAAATGTTCAATACAAGTGAAAAATCTTCCAATTGCATTCAACACTCCAAATTTCGGTTTCTATACTAAAACTAGAAAACTAAGTTACAAACTAAAGAGTATTCTTTCAATATTCATCAAAGCTAATGATAATAAAAGCTAAAATGTTTATTTATATTATTACATAACAAAAGACAAGAATGCCCTTAATAAGAGCTTAAAGGAGGCGCCTCTTGAGTGTTAAATTGAAGTGTGCAAAGTCCATCTTGCCATTCAATTGAGGTGTCTCTTGAGTTCATAAGTTCTCCTCTTTTTCTTCTCTTGAACAAGGCTTCAAAATGCTTCACAAAACTTGGTCCTTTGAGACGTCCTTGCAATCCATAAGCACTTTAGGCTTGTATCACGACACTTACTACGTCAACCCACAGACTGCATGTAGGAGCTACAAACCTCAAGTAGGAGAAGCAAGTGCGAGAAGACCAAAGTCCCGAGAGCTGAACTTGCAGGATTTTTTCATCTGTAACTTGTGCCCTGTACCTATGCCCAGGGTCAGGATCGCAGGTACTACCTAGGCCCAAGGCTAGAGTGCAAGTACAGACCACATGTGGCCACCGAACCTATTTTCTCCAATTTTATTCAGACTTTTGTTTTAAGTTTTCGTCATGTACTATAAATACCCTTTATGTGTTTTTTGGTAGGAGTTACGCACTTTTGATACTCATAAACATATTTTGATTCCAAGATTTAATTTTGATCTTGGGATTCTCTTGTATTGACTTTGGCTTATTAATTAAATTATGGTTGTGAATTTTATTAATTCTTATCCTTGTGATTTCATCTATGCTTTCAATCATGAATGTTATTGATTTCTTCACAAGTATGAGTGGCTAAAACCCATTGTTAGGTTGTGAAAACCCTGGCGGATTAATAAAGTAGGAGAAGTACTTTCATTCTGAACTGATACCCATGCATATATTTCTTTATCTTCATTATAATAGTGTTCTTAATGGGTGCATATGTTAGGATCCCGCCTAGATATTTTTGCTTACTCCAAAAGAGAAGTAGTGAGTAAAAAAAGATAAAGACAATAGTAATTTGGAATTTAACTGTCTATCCACGCTTCTAGGTTCTATCTTAGTAAGATGGTTAGATTTCATCTAATAACTAGAGACTCAAAAGGTAATAGTTAACAGGGATCAAGATAAGTGTTAGTAAGGCGATATCCTGAGACTCAAAAAGTAAAGGGTGAAATCCTTTTACTCATCCAAAAAACTGCAGAAGGTACATAACTTATTGATTTTGCATGCAAAGTATCAGGTTGGTTCAATAAAGCATGATAAGCCTACAGAGTTAAGAATCCAGGGGGAACACAATCCTAGAGTTCACCTACAACTGATTACAACCAAAGTTAGTATAGTTACTTGCTCGAGATTACTACACAAAAAACCCATATTTACTTTTCTTATTTTGCCTGCGGACTACAACTTCTGAGATCCATAATTCCATGTGTTATCTTGGGATTTGATCCCAATGTTTGTTGGGTTACTATATTTTGACAGCGACCGTATTATTATCTGAGATGAGGTATTATTTGGACATTATCACATTGGTTTCAGTTGTTGGATTTAATTGGTGGAGTGTTATCTAATAAAGTGCATTCTTCAAAATAATGTGGTATGGGGGTAGGGGAACATCCACTAGTTTTGGGTCCCAGAGTTGAGGATTCTCCTGAACTAGTAGTTGCTCAGTCGGCAGCTTCTCAGCCATTGGTTGCTCATCCTGCTACTTTTATTATGAATTTTGAGTATGAGTCGACATATAAAAAGCTGACTAGACTCATAGTTTAGCCACTGCGAGTAGGTTTTTTACTGAGGTTTCGGATCATGCTAGCATAATTGAGGAGATACACAGTGAGGGTCGTGATAAGAGGCTTAGATTTTAGGGTAGATTCATGGGAGCCGTAGTGATTCCTGACTTAGAGGTAGCAGTTCTCATGTTGGGTATCCTCTGCATCCAGCTTTTCTATCTCAGAGTCAGCCTAGTCGGCCAGTTCAGAAAGCTCTTTAGACTACTAACAGAGGTCAGTCTAGTGCTAGTATTCACCCTAATAAGGGCAGTGGTCCATCTTTGAGGGGTTTATTTTCTAGTTAATCTAGACATGGTGGTCATTCTGGGTCAGCCGGATCTGTTATTTCTAGTTTCTCTTATAGAACGTGTTATAGTTGTGGGGGTTATGGTCCCTATTCTCGAAAGTGTCCTTTTCATGAGGCAATAATTGCTTCATCTCAGAGTGCCTCTATTAGAGTAGTTCACCCCTCATCTAGATGTGGTTCTCATAATCACAGGGGTTATTTCCAGGGTACTCGAAGGGGTTCTCTAACAGTCAGGATGGGAGGTCGGGTAGGTGCCCAGCCAGGTGGAGGGCGTGGTCAGTAGTATGTAGTACTTATTAGACCCGAGGTTTAGACTTCGGATGTTATAGTTACATGTATGATTTTGTTGTACTTCCAGGTGGTCCTTTGTTTATTAGATCTAAGATCCACTTATTCTTATATATATCTTCTTATTATTCACCACAGTTTGAGTTATCTATTGATTTGTTATCTATGCCATTACACGGCTACTTTCGTGGGTGATTCTTTTGTAATGGATTGGGTACTCAGATCATGTATTGTGACGATTAGAGATATTGATACTAATGTTGACCTTATTATTATGGATATGGTAGATTCTGATATAATTTTAGGCATGGACTGATTATCCCATTAACGTGCAATCATTGACTATTTTTCCCAGACTGTTACCTTAAGCATGCTCGATATATCCAATATTAATATGGTAGAGAGTAGTTTGTTGTGAGCCAACAAGGATTATATCTTATGTTTATGCTAGGAGACTTATCTCTAGAAGTTACGAGTATTGTCTCACTTATGTTTGTGATGCTAGTGTTGCGAGTCCGTCGCTTGACTCAGTTCTTACTATTTGTGAGTTTTTTTATGTGTTCCCTACCGACCTGCCTGGTATTCCCCCTGTCTGTGAGTTTGAGTTTTCTATTGACCTCGAGCCTGGCACCCGACCTATTTCTATGGCACCTTATGGTATGGTTGGTGTCGAGCCTAAGGAGATAAATTCTCAACTTCAGGGTATAGCTGTGTTTTCTGAGATTAATTTGAGGTTTTATATGGTAGAAGAGAACGTTCTCTGATTGGATAGGTTGAGACTTTTGAGGTTATATCTCTATGGTCGAATATGCTTCAGGGGTTATTAGATAGAGTCAATGTTATTCAAGATAGATTGAGAGCGGCTCAGAACAGGTAGAAGGCCTATGCAGATTGTATTGTTATATGTTCATACTTTGTAGGCATATGGATTATGTGAAAAATTCATGGATAGTGGAAATAATAAGTGGATATTGGCTCACGTGGTTGTGGAATTATAACATTCTAGTTGGTTCTAGAAATACATCATGTAAATTGATTATGGAAATACTTATTTTGAATGGTCATTACATCATAATTCTTATGTCATCAGACACATCATTTCTCTAGTTTGTTTTATTGTTTTATATAAATTTGTTGTCATGTATGTGTACTTGATTTGTGTCTTATGTTATTATGATTTGGAAACTTGGAAACACTGAAAAATACTGGTCATACTAAAAACACTAGAAATACTGCATATTAATATCAGATATTGGATATTATGGAGCTTCGCTAAAGAATTATACCGGAGAAGACTCGATGATTATGTGTCGACCTCAAGGTTGAGTGTCAAACTCAAGACCGTGTTCCAAACTGAAGGTTGTATTTATAGATAATATCTTGGTTTATTACAAGAGTGAGGTTGAGCATGAGGAGCATTTTTGGATTGTGCTTCATAGACTGGGGATAGGAAGTTATATGTTAAGTTTTCTAAGTGTGAGTTTTGGTTGGAGTCTGTTTCTTTCTCGGGTCACGTGGTGACTAAGGATGGTATTATAGTTGATCCATCCAAGTTTGCAGTGATTCATGATTGAGCTAGACCTACTTTGCCTACTGAGACTCAGAGTTTTATTGGTTTAGCCGGTTATTATCAGTATTTTATTAAGGGTTTCTCATATATTACAACTCCGGTGACCAAGTTAACTTAGAAGAAGATTTTTTTAGTGGTTCAATGCTTGTGAGGCGAGCTTTCAAAAGCTCAAGGATTTGTTGACATCAACTCCTATTTGACTTTGCCCAAAAAGGACGTGGGTTTTACCATCTTTTATGATGCTTTAAGCATTAGGTTAGGTATTGTGTTGATACAGGAGGGTAAGGTAATTATGTATGCTTCTCATCGGTTGAAGCCCCATGAGAGGAATTATCCTAACCATGATTGGAGTTGTGTGCGATTGTTTTGGCTTTGAAGTTGTGGAGGCACTACTTGTATGGAGTCTGTTGTGAGATTTCCTCGGATCATCATAGCCTTCAGTACTTCTTCACTTAGTGATATCTTAATATGAGGCATCTTCGTTGGCTTGAGTTACTTAAGGACTATGACTTGATTATTCTCTATCATCCAGGCAAGGATAATATGGTTGCAGATGCCTTGATCCGAAAGTCGACTAGCATTGGTAACTTGGCAATCTTTTGACCCAGGAGAGGCCTTTAGCCTTGAAGGTTTAGTCTTTAGCTAATAGATGGTTAGGCTTGATATTTCAACACCTGATAGTTTTTGGCATTTGTGGAGGCTAGCTCTTCCTTGATGGAGCAGATTCGAGCTTATCAGTTTGGTGATGCGGGTTTGAGGTTGATTCGATATAAGGTGTTAAATGGCGAGGATAAGGAAACCTCACTTGATTCGGATGGTGTTTTGAGGATTAGTGGTCGAGTTTGTGTGCTGAAAGTGGGTGATTAGATTAGATTAGATTGATTTTGGAGGAGGCCCACTGTTCTGGATATTTTGTCCATCCTGGTATGACTAAGATATATTATAATTTGAGTCAGTATTACTGGTCGGGTGGTATGAGAAAGGATGTAGCAGACTTTATTGCTCGTTTTCTTTGTTATCAGCGGGTGAAGGTCGAGCACATGATAACTAGTTATTTGCTTCGGAGGTTACCCATTCCTGAGTGGAAGTGGGAATGGATCACTGTGAACTTCATGACTAGGTTGCCTCATACTTCTCATGGATCGGATAGTGTGAAGGTTATTATGGATCGATTGTCCAAGTCAGCCCATTTCATTCCAGTTCAAGTTTTCTTCAGCACCGAGAAGTTGGCTCGTATCTACATTTGAGAGATTGTGCAACTACATGGTGCACCTGTGTCTATTAATTCAAATCGAGGTTCTATGTTTACTTCTCACTTTTGGAAGACCTTTCAAGATGAGTTGGGCACACGAGTCGACCTTAATATAGCATTTCAACCCCGGACTAATAGTAAGTCAAAGTGGACTATCCAAGTTTTAGAGGATATGCTCTGTGTATGTGTGATGGATTTTGGTGTCTAGTGGGAGCAGCATTTCCCATTAGCAAAGTTTAATTATAATAACAGCTATCATTCTAGTATCGACCTAGCTCCTTTTGAGGCATTGCATAATAGGCATTGTAGCTCGCCAGTAGGTTGGTTTGATATTTTTGAGGTTAGGCCTTGAGGTACGGACTTGCTTTGCGAGTCTTTGGATAGAGTTTGGTTCATTCGAGATAGACTTCGAGTGACTCAGAGTAGGCAGAAGTGTTATGCGGAACATAGACTTTGTACCTTAAGATTTGATATTGGTGAACGTGTTTTCCATTGAGTTTCACCCATGAAAGGTGTGATGAGGTTTGGGAAGAGGGGCAAGCTTATCCACCAGGTATATTGGTTCATTTGAGATTCTTTAGACTATTGGTGATTTAGCCTATGAGTTAGCTTTGCCCCCAAATTTATGGGTTGTTCATCTAGTTTTTTATTTTTCTATGCTTTGTCGTTATATTTCTACTGAGTCTCGTGTCATCCGTTGGGAGTCGGTTCAATTAGATAAGTGGTTTTCCTTTATTGATGAGCCGATCTCTATTTTGGCTAGGGATGTTAGATGGTTGTGCTCTAGAGTTATCCCTATAGTTAAGGTTCAGTGGCAACATCGACCTGTAGATGAGGCTAATTGGGAAGTAGAGTCTGATATACGTAGTTCTTACCCCCCAACTTTCCATTGATTCAGGTATTTTTTTGCCTTAGTTCGAGGACGAACTAGACTTTTAGTGGTGGATGATGTAACAACCTAAAATTTTGATGAAATATGTGTTTCTATGTGATTTGACTATTTTATCCCTCCTCGTAGTTACATTATGGTATTCTTGGATTGTGCGGATGATTGGCATGATTTCCGATGCATTTTGGTGTCTTTTGTGCGATATTGTAGTTTTTGGAGGCTTTAAGAGCCTTATTATGGACTTATGTGGTTATCTTTTGATCCATCCGACGGATCACTAAACGGACTGCGGCAGATCTGGAATGTCAATTTTAGGGTAGTAACATATTTTCTTGGGTTTTACGGCTTTTAAATCTTATTTCGACCCTCAATTTGGAAAATTCTAATTTCGGGTTTTGGGGGTCAACTCTATGAAAATGATGTTTTTTTTTAAATCTAATATCATTATTGAGTCCGGAGCATCGAATTTAGTGTGGTTACATAGTTTATTTACATATATCGAATTTCAAATGAATCCCGATCACCCCATCAAAGTCCGTTTTTGGACTTAGAAAATCTGGTGCGCTAGGTTACTGGTGCAACCTTGACAACAAACGGTAAAATTCATTTGAGGAGCCCAATTTATGCCTTATTTACCTAACAACCTGGTACAAGTATAAATAGCCCTTTTTTACCCAATTTTTGCTCATTTTTCATCTTGCCTCTTGAGAGCTAAACCCTAAAATAGTATGAGAGCTTAAAAGTGAAGCTTGTTTGGGAAAATAGATTAACATCTATTTCTCAATTCTCTTATGGATTTAAGGTAGGAATTAACCCTTTTCTTAGTGAATTTCTTTATTATTGTTCAAAAATCTTATTACTTGATTTATCCCCAAATTTCACTCCTTTTTACTTGAATAATGTTCCTAATCCTATAATTACATATTTTTCCTCGATTTGATCTTCAATACAACTTCGATTCTTGATTTTAGAATGGATTTCAAAGGTTTTACCCATTAAACACTAAAAATAATTTTTTTTATTTGAACCTCATTTTTAACTCAATTTAACTTGGGTTTTTAACAATAGATTCCTAAAGGTATGAAAAACACATTTTATAATAAAGTTTCAATTTTGTCCTTCTTTTTTGAAATCCCGTTTCAGGGGTTTGTTTTGACCCTAAACCAAAAGTAGGCATTATGGGTATCTTTGGCTTTGTTTTGATGCGTAGATTCTATATTTCTTGGTTTTAGTTGATTTTGAGATCATTCATGAGAAGTAAGGTCATGGGTTCGAAATGTAGTGGACCAATTTCAGCATCCGAGGTAGGTTATGGCTTAACTCTTCAGATTGGGTTGGGTATTTAATTTGTATACCAAAATGCATGTTAAGGGTGGGAACTAATCATGCAAAAATGGTTATCTATATGTTATGTCTGTGTGAGGCCTGAATGTGATATAAATGGTAAATCTAAGATATCATGCTATATGTGTGATCGACAGGTTCTTATGTGATGTTGATAGTCTGGGATACATGTGAATAATTGTATTGTGTTGTTGGAAATGCCTATTGTGATGCATTTGGCATATTGTGATATATTCATACTTTATGTACATATGAATTATGTAAAAAATTCATGGAGAGTGGAAATAATAAGTGGATATTGGCTCACGTGGTTGTGGAATTGTAACATTGTGGTTGGTTGTGGAAATACATCATGTGTATTGGTTGTGGAAATACTTATTTTGAATGGTTGCGAACATTACATCATCATTCTCATGTCATCATACACATTATTTCTCTTGTTTGTTTTATTGTTTTATATATACGTATTGTCATGTATGTGTACTTAATTTGTGTCTTATGTTATGTATGCTCTTTGGAAACACTGGAAATCTTGGAAACACTAGAAATACTAGCAATCTTAGAAATATTGGAAATACTGGAAATAGCAAGTATTGGTATCGGATATTGGATATTATAGACCTTCTCAGAAGGATTATGCCGGAGAAGACTCGATGACTGTGTGTCAACCTCAAGGTTGTTTGTCAAACTCAAGGATGTGTGTGATACTTAAGGCTGTGTGCCAACCTCATGCATCATCATCATCATCACCACATCATCAGTAGCAGTAACATCATCATCTTATACATTGTATTTGTTTTACTGTGTTGATGTTTTGATTGAATTTATGTATTGACTTGTTATATGTCTACTTGCTCTATATCCTTTTACTTATACTTGACCATTCTGTATATACATGTTCTTCTCTACTTTATACTTGCATGTGATATAATGTATACTTGTGTTATACTTGTTATTGTTGTTGCATTTGTGATAAATTAGAAATACTAGTGCAAGCGGTGTGAGCTACAGTTGTGGGACATTTTCTGATTGCAGGTGACATGCTCTTAGTGTGTATTTTGTATACTTCTTTTCTACTTTGTTCGATCGGCCTATGATACATACTGAGTACAAGTAGATTGTACTCACTCCTACTATACCCTTATGGTGAAGATTCAGGCTCGGGTGTGTCCCACATTGCTTGGCTCAGGCGTTTATCGGAGCTTTCAAGGTAGTTGATGAGTTTCAGGCATCCGAATGTCTTCTGCAACCTTTCTTTATAGACTATGTCTTTATTTTTATTTTAGAGTCAGAGTTTCTCTTGTATTTGATATTTTATGTATTTTCTTGGATTCGAGTTGTACTAAATACGTTTTTATACTGTAGACACTTGATTTGGGAGTTATGATTGCATTGTTATGTTTCTTTTTGCATTTTTATACTTGTATGGTTCGGCTTCATTCTAGAAGCCTTACCTTGGGGTTATTTTTGTCTTTTTATCCTTCGTGTATCAATTTGTGTAATAGACTTACTTGTCGAGGTTGGCCGCAACAAGTGCCATCATGACCTATCGATTTTGGGTCGTGACATTTCTTTCGATGGTTGTTTCTTGTAACGCTCTGATTTTCTAGAACCGGAATGTCACACGGTGCTCATAATCTCGAAGGACCACAAGCTAACCCTTATTTGGTACCTGCTGTAATAACGGTATAAAAATACTGAATAATGCAGAAAACTGGCGAAAAACTTGCCATAAGGTTCAAAACGTCTAAAATAATCAATACTGAAAACTGAATACTAATATATATGTCCGAAAAGTCTCTAACTGTGTGAACTGTGGAGCTGATGGGACATGTCCCCAACTAACTTCGTCTACTGAAAATAAACTGAATCTAATGCCATAATAAAATAAGGATTGTTTTGGGAGAAATTTTGACTTTTTGAAAAGAGTCGTCACTTAATTTTAAAAAGGAATTAAGAAACCTTTAGAGAGTTACGTCAAACGATTCAAAACAGAAAACTCATTTTAAGTTAGAGATTCTAGATAAGCGGTTCCTATTAACATTTTAGGAAGGTGTTAGGCACCTAAAACGTCCGCTAACTTGTGGTTATCCGGACTGTTTGGAAACATCTTTTGATTAACTTCTGAAAAGATTAATTTGTTGAAATAGTGATTTGATTTTTTTTAAAAAGACTTGTGTAAAATAAATTTACGCAACTTAGTAGGGATTTTAACTAAGTCTAAACAAAACTAATAAACAAATAAACACATAAAAGGGGAAGGGAGAAGAAAATAAAAGATTTAGGCCGTTGAGCCCAAATCAACGAGACCTGTCCTAGTCTAGTTGGGATTCCGACCCATTTCACCTGTCCTAAACTATTTTAGGCTCGAGTCTTGCTCCACCTATATTAAATACAACTCTGGCTTCGAGGACGAAATGAATGAATAAATAAATGACTAAATGAATAAATAAAAAGAAGACAATAATAAAAATTGAGACTTTTCAAGTCTCTTAATGACCTCATCAATGGGTTTTGACCAATTTTCCTTCTTCGTCTATCTTCTAGCACCCGCACGCCATGTAGTGGACCTCGAGTTTAAACTTCGAACATGACTCGAAGGAGTAGACCTCATTGGCCCATTACGAAATGCAAAAGGAGAGGAATCTATTTGGACTCGAGACATTTTTTTTGCATGCAAAGAAAAGATAAAGAAATTAATATACGTTCAAGGCATAAAAGTGACATATTTCAAAGCAAAAGAGAATATCAAGAACCAATTTTGAATGAAAATAATAAGCACACTTGCACAAGAATGAGAGTCAACAAATAAAATGCAAAGCAAAGACACCCACTTACATGCCTCATGATTTATGTTCATACAAGAATGAATAAAGGTAAAAGGAAAAAGGCCATATTCAGTGAATTAATGCAAGAAACAAACAACGTAAGCTTGCTAAAGTAAAGGGATGAGGCAACAAGGAAAATACTCATGACTTCTAAAATAGAACAAACATAGATACTAATCCATATAACAAAAGAAAATAAAGGTTAACTTTTCAAGCAAGAGAATCTTTAAATTTCAATTAAGGCGACATTAACGAAATTCATACATCAAAATTACAACCAAAAATTTTATGAGAAAAAACGTGTAATGACCTATGGTTTATATTTCTAAGACATCGTTGATTCTCCTTTGATATTATGAATCAATGAGAGAAACGAATCAAGTCTTTACACTCACAAAGAGCACATATAACAATCCAAAGGGCGCAAGAAAATTAGAATAAAGTTTAGCATTTCTAAAAGTGAAATATTGTTTCACAATCATACTATGCATGACTCAAAAATATCTAAATAATTCTATTTAGCCACAAAAATTTGAACTTTCTCATCATTTTGATAAATTTGAAAACATGCAAAAAAAAGAAATAAACATCGTGGATGAAAAATAAAGCTAGCACTTCATCTCTTATATGAAGATTTTGGAGATCCCTTAAAATAATTAACAAGTAAATGAAAAATTCTTGATTTAATCAATTACTATAGTTATTAAGGCGAAACAAACAACAGTAACTATTTTTTCAACATAAAAGAAACAACTTTACAGCTAAAACAAACATATCCGCCAACAATAAATTTAAACAAGACATGAGTTTGTCTTTTGAGCAAAGATCAAAACTTTATACATGACAATCAAAGAATAAAGTCAAAAGGCAAAACAATCAATATTAACCATTCTTTTCAACACAAAGAAAATAACTTTACATGCTAAAAATAAACATATCTACCAACAATGAGTTTAAACAAGACATGGGTATGACTTTTCAAGTAAAAATCTAAACTTTATCCAAAATAATCAAAGAATAAGGTCAAAAGGCAAAACAATCAATATTAACTATTCTTTTCAACATAAAGAAAATAACTTTACATGCTAAAAATAAACATATTCAATAATAATGAGTTTAAACAAGACATGATTATGTTTTTCAAGCAAAGATCTAAACGTTATCCAAAATAATCAAAGAATAAGGTGAAAAGGCAAAACATTCAACATTAACTATTCTTTTCAACATAAAGAAAATAACTTTACATGCTAAAAACAAATATATCCAAAAACAATGAGTTTAAACAAAGCATAAATACATCTTTTAAGCAAAGATTGAAATTTTATCCAAAATAATCAAGGAATAAAGTAAAAAAAAAGACACATACAACTATTGTTAGCTCATTTTTATATCATGAACATGAAAATAATTAGAATATCGATACCACAATGTCCTAGGGCCTTTAAGGCCATCTACAGCATACAATCCCAGCAAACAAAATTACATCTACGAACTATGAAGAAGAAAAAAATGAAGAAGAAAACGATAATAAAAACTAAAAAAAAAAAGATGTGTTTATCTTTTTGGGGGCAGCAAAACGAGACTACGAGCTTCGTCGTAATCAACCACCACCAAAAAAACGTCGCCGGCAACTTGAATTTTTTTATTAGCAGACCAACTCTATGAAATAAAAAATTTTACTAAATAAAAATAATTATTTTGTTCAAAAAGAATTTTTTCACCTTTCTAGCCTTTATTTTCTTCCTTTTTCCTCTTTTTTTACCAAAGTAGTGGTAGTATTTATAGGAGAGAATGAGATTTTTTTCCTCTCTTCCACCAATGTGGGAGAAAAGTATTTATAGGAAAAAATGAAGATATATTTCTTGTCATCCACCAATGTGGGAGAAAAAGCAATTAAGGGTGTTTTTGAAATTTTAAAATTGAAGATAAGGTGAGGTGAAAGATAATGTGGGGAGAAATTGTACAATGTAGTACAACTTTTGAAGTTCAAAATTGGGAAAAGACAAAGTTGGGGGGAAATAGTACAATGTAGTACAATTTGAAATTATTTTTTTGTGGAATTAGGTAGAAGTTATGAGAGTTTTTGAGAATTTTGGGGTTATTTAAAATATAACCCCAATTGGGATTTAAAATTTAGCTATATTTATTTAATTTTGACCAAATTAGAAATCAATTGACGGATTGCATTACAATTATGACCAATTTGATTTCAATTATGGCCAAATCTAATAGATTGACTAAATTAAATTGAAATTCGATGCGAATTAATGCTTCCTTTAATCTCGGGTTTCTTGATTTTTTAAAATCGAACACATATTTATCCGAATAAATTATTTTTTGAGAGTAAATTATATTTAAATCAAAACTTTAATCATTTGAATCTCTAAGTCTTGATTAAAATCCAATATTTTATAAAATAAATATTTAAGTAACAAAAATATAAAATATCATATAATTGAATACGATAAATTATAATCAATACTTAAAATGACAAAATTACGTACAAATATATTTAATAAATTTTTATTCGGATGAAATAAATATTTTAATTTTATTAAAAGTTAAAGAAACTCAGGATTAAATTTAGTCGTGGAGGGCAAAAATTAGGTGTCAACAAGGATCATCCTCGAATGAAGAGGACTCACAGCTACGTCTACTGTTGCTGATTGAGTCTGGACTGCTAAGGGTGCTCTGAATCTCGCGCTTCTAAACCTATGGTATAAGACACCATAGCGCAAAAGAAAAGTATGCGTCAGTACATTGAATGTACTGGTATGCTAGATGAGGTAAGGCTAAATGCAAGGGCTTATGCATAAACATAGCTTAACTGAATAACATGAGAGTACTGAATAGGGACATATGCATGAATGCACAAACCATAATTGAAATCATCATGACTCTGAATACTGATACTCGAATACTGCTTTATTGACATCTGAACTCACTACTAATACTGAGATACTGAATAACTGAATTTTCTGATATCGATAACTAAGTATTGAAGTTGAGATCAGTCCTATCTAGCGGATGATCTCTAAATCTAATGATAATAGGAATACTCGATATAAATCTGAGATACGTCCTATCTAGCGGGTGATCTCTGTATCTACTGATAATGAGAGTACTTAGCTGAATCTGAGATCAGTCCTATCTAGCGGTGATCTCTGTATATACTGATAATGAATATGATAATGAATATGATTTGACTTACCTATATACTGAAGGTAACAACACATGATACAAAAACTTAATAGAAATCAGATATAAGTAGTACTAGTAGACTATCTTTATATATACTCGTGAGAATACATACATTACGTTCTTTTCTTCATTTTTACCTTCTTAATTCATAATCTTTGTAAGTCATATATCATGCAAATGACCAGCAGATCAGTGGTAAATAGATAAATTAGGATTGGCCCCTGCTAGTCTTACGCCCCTGAGCTGCCACCTACATATAAATATTGGGATCGGCCCATGCTAGGCTTATTCCCCTGAGCTGCCACCCACATATAAAGGTATCGAGATCGTCCCATGCTAAGCTTATGCCCCTGAGCTGCCACTCGTTTTACAGATTTACATTACTTAGTTTATTTAGTCTTCGAGATTGTTACTTTGGTGGTCATAACATTATGGTACCTTAAAATAATAACCTGTCACTAAGAGACATGTAAATAGGCACTTAATGCAACAAAAATAAGGTAGAGAGCTGTTGGCACACCAATGAAGTGCTTAGGAGCTTAAAATAACACATGGGTCTTAATTGAGTAAATGGAGAACTTCTGAAATTTTCAAATGAAGATAGATGTACAGGTTTAATAATAAACACGTATTGAGGTGTTTTGATATATTAAAGAGTGGGAACAAGGTCGTTGGCTTCTTGGTATATAATACGCTGCTATTATGTGTCACTTTTTACAGGACAACCTTGGAAACTTACTTGGTGGAACAAATGTTCAATTTCATGCCAAAGAGTACAAAATGGAGTATGCCTTACATACCTGGTTATATAGCTCCGAAACTAACCCGACTTGACTTCCCGCCTTTTATATTACTTATCTATAATAGAATATATGGTAAACTAGTATTAGCAACCAACCAACACATTTAGGCTACTTAATTTCACCGAAATAGTAACCGGGCAGTAAACACATAATCTGTCAATCAAGGGCATTATCTTAACCCTTTTCTCCTCCAATTACACCCACATACCATACATGTCCTTATAAGATCACCGGAACCACCTCATCTTTATAACACCCTCCAAACAACACACAAAAACACATTGGGCAGTAAAAAAGGGCAATAATTAGTTCGGTGGTGTACCACCACACCTTTCTTCTATATTTTATTACAAACTAATCACACCCTTCTCCAATATCAACATGGCAGCCCGTAACATGAACATACAAAATAGTCCACAAAACAGTCCCAAATCACTCTTATTGTAGCAACCCATTATTAAACTCATCATCTCTTGAGTTCTCAATAACAACACACCCAAAACTCTCTTTCAAATTCATGTACAAGGAGAACAAAATGGAGCAGTCAACTTACCTCAATTCTGCAACTTATTCCATTAATTGAACTCTTCGAGAACTTGAACTTTCCTTCACACTTTAAACCAAAGAAAAAAAGAGAAGTTCTTTAATATCAAATAAAAGTGAGCAGATTGCTTATACTAGATTTTGTCATATATTTATAATTAATTAAGCACTTATAACATCTTTTCATAATCTTTCATGGGATAATTAAACAAAAACTAAAGGGTTTTCACTTACCTTGGGCTGCAAAGGTGAGGGTTTCTTCAAGAACCCTAAAAGGAGTTTTAGGGCTACTGTTCTTAACCTTTGTTAAGAAAGAGAGAAAACTGAAGTTTAAAAGGGTGAAGTTATGTTTCAAATGAATAGAATTGCCAGCAATATTGAGCTTATATTGGTCCCTCTAGAACCTTTCTTATTGACCTCATTTTCAGCCATAAATTAGTCCAAGTACCAAGCTGCTAAAACTTAAAAGTAGATGATGCACCTACTTGCTTAATTTATTCTTGGGCTCAATTATATTTGGGCCCTTGCAGATTGTGTGTGTTGGGCCATATATCTATTTTCTTCCTCTTCTCTTTAATTTGGGCCCAAATGAGTATATTACATTGCCCAAATCTGGTCCATAGCAATATATCCATTAATTTGGTCCAAATAGCTCAAGTAGGTGACTCACCTACTAACTTAATTAAGTGCAGCAAGCACCTCAATATTTTGTTCAATTTTCATCTCCTAATCCCTTTAATCTAACCTTCAACTTATACACACTTGGTCACTTTAAACTTTAGATCCAAATACTAGCTTAAGATCCCAAGTTTAAATAGTTTGATCGACTTTAACTTGGTCGCATCACATAAAACTGCACGGGAAGCATCTATAATCCTATCTACACCATTAACACTTGCATAACAATCTCATCTGTTACTATACCACAAAGCTATAAAAGGTTCCATATAATTAGAACAAGTACAAGCAAAATACGGGATGCTACATCCTTCCCCCCTTAGAAACATTCGTCCTTGAATGTTAGCATAACTGTCCAACCAAAACAAGTTCAAGCCTAAGTTTAATATCCCTATTATCACATAGTACCTATATATTACACTTACTTGTTATTGCTCCAATTCAACATCTTGGACTTTTTCTTCGTATTTGAATAAATGGGGGTACTTGGATTTCATCGCTTCTTCAACTTCCCATGTTATATCTTCTACTTGTTGGTTTCTCAATAACACTTTTACTGAAGCTATTTCCTTATTCCTTAATATCTTAACTTATCGATCTAGGATAGCAATAGATATTTCTTCATAGGTGAGATCTTCTATAACTTGTACATCTTCAGTAGGAGTACTATGAGATGGATCTCCCATGCACTTTCGGAGCATTGAGACGTGAAATACTGGATGAACTGTTGAGAGATCTTGGGGTAGCTCTAATTCATAAGAGACTTGGCCAAACCTTCGAGTAATCTTGTATGGGCCTATATAACGTGGACTTACTTTTCCTTTCTTACCAAATCTCATAACCCCCTTTATTGGTAACACCTTCAAGAATACCCAATCACCTATAGCAAACTCTAGCCCCCTTCTCTTAATATCTGCATATGACTTATGTCGACTTTGGGCTATTTCTAGTCGTTGTTGGATCACTTTAACCTTTTCCATAGCTTGATGAACCATATCTAGCCCGAACAATGTAGTTTCACCCGCTTCAAACCATCCAATTGGTGATCTACACTTTCTTTCATTCAAAGCCTCATATGGTGCCATTTTGATACTCGAATGATAGCTATTATTGTAGGTGAACTCAATAAGAGGTAGATGATCATCCCAACTACTTTTAAAGTCCAATACACAAGCTCGTAGAATATCTTCAAGTGTTTGAATGGTACGTTCTGCTTGTCCATCTATTTGAGGGTGAAAAGTTGTACTTAGATTCACTTGTGTCCCCAAATTTCTCTGAAAAGACTTCCAAAAATTTGTAGTAAATTGAGCTCCTCAATCCGATATAATAGATATTGGAACTCCATGTAGTCGAACTATCTCCTTAATATATAATTTGGCATATTCTTCAACTGTGTAAGTGGTCTTAACCGGTAGAAAGTGCGCTGATTTGGTAAGCCTATCAACGATCACCCATATGGAATCAAACCTTCAAGATGTACGAGGTGAACCAGTGATGAAATCCATGTTGATCATGTCCCACTTCCAGATTGGAAGATCTATACATTGCATATAACCCCCAGGTTTTTGGTGCTCTACTTTAACTCTTTAACAATTTGGACATTCGGCTACAAATTTTGCAATGTTCTTCTTCATGTCACCTCACCAATGCATTCCCTTCAAATCATGATATATTTTAGTTGACCCTGGATTGATGGAATACCTTGAATAATGTGTCTCTGTCATAATCCTTTTTCTTAGTTCATCTATATTTGGCACACACAATCTGTTTTGGCACTAAAGACACCCCCTTGAGTAAGCTCAAATTCCTTTGTCATACCACATTGCACATTCTCCTTAAGTTGTAACAGAATAGGATCTGCATATTACTTCTCTTTCACTTCAGTTACTAATGAAGATTCTGTCGCATTATGCACAATAAGCCCCTCATCTGGAGTTTCAAGAAGGCGAACCCCCAAATTTGCTAGTTGGTGTAGATCCTTAGTCATCCCTTGTATTTCTATAGACCACTCCATATCCTTACGACTTAACGCATCTGCCACCATATTTGCTTTTCCCGGATGATACAAGATATAAACATCATAGTCTTTTAATAGCTCAAGTCATCTTCGTTGCCTTAAATTTAGGTCCTTCTGATTAAAGATGTATTGCAAACTCTTGTGGTCAGTGTATATGTCAACATGAATCCCGTACAGGTAGTGACACCATATCTTTAAGGTAAATATAACCGCTGCGAGTTCCAGATCATATGTTGGATAAGTTTTCTTATGTGGCCGCAATTATCTCGAGGCATATGTTATGACTTTACCATGATGCATCAATACATACCCTAAACCAATTCTTGAAGCATCACAATACATTACATACCCCTCTGTGACTTCTGGAAGCACCAATACGGGTGTAGAAGTCAACTTATTCTTCAAATCTTGGAAACTTCTGTCACATGCATCATTCCACTGGAACTTGGATGCTTTGTGTGTTAACTTTGTTAAAGGTGCAGAAATTGAAGAAAATCCTTCAACAAACCTTCTATAATAACCTCCCAACCCAAGGAAACTACGAACCTCCGTAGGCGTTATAGGTCTTGGACAGTTCTTCATGGCTTCTATATTTTGAGTATCAACTTTTATTCCTTCATCAGATACAATATGACCTAAGAATGCCACAGATTTTAACTAAAACTCATATTTGGAGAAATTTGCATATAGCTTACGATCACGTAGAATCTGCAACACCTGTCGTAAATAATCGGCATGGTCCTCATTTCATATCGAATAAACCAGAATATCATCTATAAAAATTATCACAGACACATCCAAGAATGGCTTGAGCACCTTATTCATCAAATCCACAAAAGCTGCAGGTGCATTAGTTAGACCAAAGGGCATGACTAGGAACTCGTAATGATCGTACCGTATTCGAAAAGTTGTCTTGGGTATGTCATTCTCTTTGACCCTCATTTGGTGGTAACCAGACCTTAAATCAATCTTTGAAAACCATTTGACACCTTGTAACTGATCAAATAAGTCATTAATTTTTGGAAGTGGATATTTGTTCTTAACAGTCACCTTGTTTAGTTGCCTATAGTCAATACACATTCTTAATGAGCCATCTTTCTTACGCACAAATAACACTGGTGCACCCCAAGGGGACACACTAGGCCTTATGAATCTTTTTTCTAGCAAGTCTTTCAATTGCTCTTTTAACTCCCATAATTTTGCCGAGGCCATTCTATACGGGGGAATTGAGATTGGTTAAGTACCTGGAATCACATCGATACCAAACTCCACTTCTCGTTCTGGAGGCAAACTTGGAAGATCTTCAGGAAATACATCAGGAAATTCATTTACCACTGGAACGGTTTGAAGAGTTGGTGCCTCCGCATCTGTATTCTTCACCTTAACTAGATGACATATGTAACCCTTGGAAATCATCCTTTTTGGCTTAAAATAAGAAATAAATTTACCTCTTGGTGCACTAATATTACCCCTCCATTCAAGGATTGCCTCTTTTGGAAAATAGAAATACACCTTCTTAGTTCGGCAATCTACTGTGGCATAACAAGAAGCCAACCAATCCATACCTATTATAGCATCAAAATCTACCATTTCTAACTCAACCAGGTCAGCCATTATATCGTGACCGCAAATAGTTATTATACAATTTTGATACACTCTCCTAGCTATAATAGATTCACCAATCGACGTAGATACTTCAAGTGGCTTAACTAGCAATTCTGGTATTTTTTTAACTTTTCAGCAACCAATGGAGTGACATATGATAATGTAGAACCCGGATCAACTAATACATATACATCATGTGAAAAAAAGGACAATGTACCTGTAACCACATCTGGAGAAGCCACTGAATTTTATCGATCTGCTAAAGCATATGTACGATTTTAAACTCCACCAGAGCTAGATCCTCCTTTAGCACCTCTACCACGACCCATAGGGTGTACACCTGTACCTGAATAAGACACTGATGATGATGATGTAATAGCTGATCCAGTAGGTCGTGCCATACCACCTATGCCCCTTTAAGGGTATTCTCTCATCATATGTCCTGACGTACCACACCAAAAGCAAGCATTTGTCCCGAACTGACATGCACCTAAATGAAACTTTCCACATTGTTTACATGGCTGTTGAGGAGGCCTTAATTGGATCATACTCCCTTGCTCTTGATACCCCACTATTCGTGAACTCTGACTCTCAGTTCTTTGTCCAAACTGGTTGCCTTTGGACCCTTAAAACTGTGGTGAAGCACTAGCTACAAAATAAGAAGTTAATGGCCTAGGTGGTCTATTAGAAAACTGAGGCCTAAACTCTCATTGGGATGCCATAAACTGCCCCATAGATCTAGACCTCTTGGAATGCCCCTTTTCCAATTCTTGTGTTCTTCTTCTTTACCTCTGGTCCTCCATTTTTTGTGCAAATGCTTGTATCCTTGCTATGTCCAACTCTTTATTTAAAGCAGCAATTGTATAATCTCTAACCAGATAGGGATCCAATCTATCCACATATCGATGTACTCTATCATCTATTGTAGCTACTACATTAGGAGCATATCTAGCCAAAGAGTTAATCCGGAGGCTGTACTCTCTTATGCTCATATTCCCTTAGTGAAGATTTAGGAACTGATTTGCACGGGCTTCTAAGATCTTAAATAGAAAGTAATGATCAAGAAATGCCTCTTTGAACTCATTCCAAGTAGCTGAAAGTGCATCGATACCTCTAGATCGTTTCCAATCTTCGTACCAAAGTATTGCCTCCCCTTTCAATCTATATGTTGCTAGCTCAACTGTCTCTTTACCTGATACATGAATGGCATCTAGATCCCTTTGGATTTGATCAATAAAGTCCTGTGGGTCTTCATTAAGATTTTATCTAGTGAATGTAGGAGGATCCAATTTAAGAAAATCCTGCGTTCGTAGGCTAGCTGCCCTATCTTCACTATTAGAACCTGTTGTTGGAATGGCTTGTCCTTGAGCTTGTCCAGCAACTATACGAGCCAATAATTGCACTGCATTCCTTATATCTTGATCTGTAGCATTGGTAGGTGGTTTTGAGGATGCGGTTCTTCTCCTTCTTAGCTCTTCTGGAGATGGAGGAGTAGAAGAAGTTTGGGACATAAACTCAGCTTGAGCCTCACTTTGATTAGTTCGTCTAGGTGGTGATTTGTTGGTCCCTCCTTTGATAGCCACGTCCATCCGCTTACCTATATTCTTACTCCTTCTCGTAACCGGCATCTTTACTATAATAAGAGGAAAGAAAGAAAAAACATAGGTTCAATGGTTAAATATGATTTCACCTACAACATGGGCTCTATTGCACGATCTAAGATATCAAGAAAAAGAGACAACCCCTAATTATCCCATAGCCTCCTGTTTATAGATGTGGTGCACAACACGTCCATAAACAAGACTCTATATAGACACGAATTTGTAGACACCCTAGGACGACCGCTCTGATACCACTTTTGTAACATCTCGTATTTTGTTTGTACTTGTTCTAATTATATGGAACCTTTTATAGCCTTGTAGTATAGTAACGGATGAGGTTGTTATGCAAGTGTTAATAGTGTAGATAAGATTATAGATGCTGCCCGTGCAGTTTATGTGATGCGACAGTTAAAGTCAATACAACTATTTAAACTTGGGATCTTAAGCTAGTATTTGGATCTGAAGTTTAAAGTGACCAAGTGTGTATAAATTGAAGGTTAGATTAAAGGAATTAGGAGCTGAAAATTGAACAAAATATTGAGGTGCTTGTTGGACTTAATTAAGCTAGTAGGTGAGTCACCTACTTGAGCTATTTGGACCAAATTAATGGACATATTGCTATGGACCAGATTTAGGCAATGTAATGTACTCATTTGGGCCCAAATTAAATAGAAGAGAAAGAAAATGGGTATTTGGCCCAACACACACAATCTGCCAAGGCCCAAATATAATTGAGCCCAAGAAGAAATTAAGCAAGTAGGTGCATCATCTACTTTGAAGTTTCAGCAGCTTGGACCCTTAAGTAGGTGCATCACCTACTTGGACTAATTTATGGCTGAAAATGAGGTCAATAGAAAGGTTCTAGAGGGCCCAATATAAGCTCAATATTGCTGCCAATTCTATTCATTTTAAACACAATTTCACCCTTTTAAACTTCAGTTTTCTCCCTTTCTTAACAAAGGTTAAGAATAGCAGCCCTAAAAATCCTTTTAGGGTTCTTGAAGAAACCCTCACTTTTGCAGCCCAAGGTAAGTGAAAACCCTTTAGTTTTTGTTTAATTATCTCATGAAAGATTATGAAAAGATGTTATAAGTGCTTAATTAATTATAAATATATGGCAGAATATAGAACAACCAATCAGCTCACTTTTCTTTAATATTAAAGAACTTCTCTTTTCTTCTTTGGTTTAAAGTGTGAAGGAAAGTTCAAGTTCTTGAAGAGTTCAATTAATGGAATAAGTTGCAGAATTGAGGTAAGGTGACTGCTCCATTTTGTTCTCCTTGTATATGAATTTGAAAGAGAGTTTTGGGTGTGTTGTTATTGAGAACTCAAGAGATGATGAGTTCAATAATGGGTTGCTATAATAAGAGTGATTTGGGACTGTTTTGTGGACTGTTTTGTATGTTCATGTTATGGGCTGCCATGTTGATGTTGGAGAAGGGTGTGATTAGTTTGTAATGAAATATAGAAGAAAGGTGTGGTGGTACACCACCGAACTAATTATTGCATTTTTTACTGCCTAATGTGTTTTTGTGTGTTGTTTGGAGGGTGTAATGAAGCTGAGGTGGTTTCGGTGATCTTATAAGGATATGTATGGTATGTGGGTGTAATTGTAGGAGAAAAGGGTTAAGATAACACCCTTGATTGACAGATTACGTGTTTACTGCCCGATTACTATTTTGGTAAAGTTAAGTAGCCTAAATGTGTTGGTTGGTTACTAATACTAGTTTACCATACATTCTATTGTAGATAAGTAATATAAAAGGCGGGAAGTCAAGTCGGGTTAGTTTTGAAGCTATATAACCAGGTATGTAAGGTATACTCCATTTTGTACTCTTTGGCATGAAATCGAACATTTGTTCCACCAAGTAAGTTTTCAAGGTTGTCCTGTAACAAGTGACACATAATAGCAGCGTATTATATACCAAGAAACCAACGACCTTGTTCCCACTCTTTAATATATCAAAACACCTCAATACGTGTTTATTATTAAACCTGCACATCTATCTTTATTTGAAAATTTCAGAAGTTCTCCATTTACTCAATTAAGACCCATGTGTTATTTTAAGCTCCTAAACACTTCATTGATGTGCCAACAGCTCTCTACCTTATTTTTGTTGCATTAAGTGCCTATTTATATGTCTCTTAGTGGCAGGTTATTATTTCAAGGTACCATAATGTTATGACCACTAAAGTAACAATATCGAAGGCTAAATAAACTAAGTAACGTAAATCTGTAAAATGAGTGGCAGCTCAGGGGCATAAGCCTAGCATGGGCCGATCTCGATACCTTTATATGTGGGTGGCAGCTCAGGGGCATAAGCCTAGCATGAGCCGATCCCAATCTTTTATATGTAGGTGGCAGCTCAGGGGCGTAAGCCTAGCATGGCCCGATCCTAATTTATCTATTTACCACTGATCAGCTGATCATTTGCATGATATATGGCTTACAAAGATTATGAAGTAAGAAGGTAAAAATGAATAAAGAAACGTAATGTATGTATTTTCACAAGTATATATAAAGGTGGTCTACTAGTACTACTTATATCTGATTTCTATTGAGGTTTTGTATCATGTGTTGTTACCTTCATCCTTGCATACTCAGTACATATTTTCGTATTGACGTCCCTCACGGGGGACCTGTATTTCTTGCTGCAGGCACAGGTACTTCAGCTCATACACCTCATTAGTAGGAGCACAGCTATTCAATGACTATTGATGAGCTCCAGGTTGATTCAGGGCTTTCCGAGTCTGTTCCATATATTTTGGTATTGTGCAAAAGGTTAAGAGTAGGGTGGGGGTTTGTCCCGACCCTAACTAAGTATATGTTTCTTTTAGAGGCTTTGTAGACTAATGTAAAGTTATGGTAGTGTCTTTCCTTTAGACATGGTGACCCCAACGGCCAAGTGTTGTAATATCAGTTTGTGCTTGCATGTGTAATTATTCTCATCCATACATAATATCATGTTTGTCAGAACCTTTGATTGTCATAGTTACTTGCATGGGAATTTTAAGGAGATGAATTGGTTCTCTCGAGCCTCTACGGCTACGGGTGCCTGTCCGCCCCAATAGGATTTGAGGCGTGACAATCAGTCCTATATATATATAATATACTAATGGGTGATCCCTGAGTATGTCAATCCTATCTAGCGGGTGACATCTCATACCTATGTTGTCTACGTAGTTCTGGAACTTAGGGATTGCTCCTAGGGATCTCAATCCTCTCTAACGGTTGAGTCCCCATCCCTAGGTTCGCTCGGTGCTAAGTCCTACTCCCAACTGAAAGACTCTGAACTGATTCTTTTTCTTAAACTATACTAGACTGAGCTAAATCTATTACTGATCATACTGAGTAACTGAGTTAAGCTGAGTTCACTTGATTCCGAAGACTAACGGAATACTTCTGAATCTCGTTATCTGACTGAACAATAATAAGTTCTGAATTGATTACTTGAATGCTACTGAGGTCTGAAACTGAATTCTTGAATACTACTAAGATCTGAGCTGAGTACTGAACTGAAGCTGGAATGCTAATAATACTTAGATTACTGAGATTTCTTAAGTTCTGTAACTGTCTGAGAGTACTGAGTTCTGTAACTCACTGAGTTCTAAGAATCGTGGCTTGACTAAGAGTACCGTGAAAACTGACACGGGCTCTAAACTTGCAGCTAAATTGTCGGGTATAAATACCCCTAGGACTCGATAACATAAAAGTAAAACATAAACATTCTTGAATAATCATGGCCATGGACATTCATTCACCATTACATTAAAGAATCTCTTCAAGTACTTGGAAATCATAAACATGTGATAGTATAGGGAGACATGCTATTGGCTCATACTACATTCAACAAGGTCTTGCAAAAAACATTTAACATGCATTGAAGAGCATATAATTAGTCGATTTCATGCTAACATGTCACAATTCATTCATTAAGGCTTTTCAACAAACACTTGGCATGCATGAGCTTACACACAATTGGGGATTTCTAGTCAACATGCTATAATGGCTCTAATTCCTTCACATAAGCATTTTATCAAACATATGGGGAGCATGCTTTGGTTATTCAACAATTTCTACACTCAATTGACATAAACACATCACTTAACATGCAACTTGAAGAGGGTTTATCATGAACATCGCATGAATATCACATACTAGGATCAACTCTTGAGATTTTATAAATGAAACATAAATTTAACTCAATAATAACATGAACTTCAATTTCAATTCACATGAATCATGAAAACTCATAAATATAATATCTTTGAATTTAGAAAAAGGAATTTTGAACTTCTTGGGTGAAAGGAACCCAAGAATCGACATCTAACATACCTTGCTATGTAATTTTTGAAAGATTCACGGTGAAACCTTGATGATTTGGGTCTTGGATTAGAAACCCTAGGTCTTGTTCTTAAAGAAAATTGTGAGAAATCAATAATATTTGGGTGTAAATGTGCTGAACTCGTGTTAAAGAGTATATATAGTGGTTGGGAAAAGACCCTTTTTGCCCTTGGAATTAAAATTTGAAAATGGAAAAATCCCCATTTTATGTGCTGGCGCGACGCGCCATTATCGCGCCAGCTTACTGGAAATTGGACAATTGGAAAACTGAGCCTTGGCGCGACGCGGTGGAAATCGCGCTGCCACCTTGTTTGCGAATTGTAAAGACACCACGATGCGGTGGAATCGCAGAGGCTCACTGGAATTTGACAATTGTCATTTTGGTTGGCTCCGCGACGCGCTAAAGTTCCAGGTGGCACACTGTCTCACTAAAATGGCTCTAACTCTTTGCTCGAGTGTCGGATTTGGGCGAATTTGATATCGACGGAAAGCTTATTCAATTCTCTACATGAAAAAAAGTCAATATTAGGGAAATTATACATGGTTTAAAATATTTCCCACTTTGGAAGTCACTTCTCGATCTTTTAAGGCCAGAATTACACTTCACTTCACATGCTCTAAGGCTCAGACTACGAGAGAACTTTGCGTGGTCTTACATTGCTCAGACCAATTTCGTTTTTATTCTATCAATTACCTTAGGGTCCGATAAAATTTGCACAGACCGTAAAGTAACACTAAATGACATCTTCAACTCTCGTATAGTCAGAACAAGCCATGGATGCACAATCTAAAATAAATCAGTACATATGTTAGAATGTTGATTAAATCATTTAAATTAATCATTAATTAAAATAAAAATTTAATTACAAAAATTTGATCAAAATTAGAATTATTGCTTCCTCCAAAGAGGGTGGAGGGAGGGAGGGAATGAAAAGATTAAAAAAATTTACTTTTTTTTATCATTTTTGGCCGACAATTATATCATGATTCTTGGACATGAAACTTTCTTGGTAGCTGTTTACTTGTTGTCTGAAATGAGAAATGACTTCAATGCCCAAGCCTATAACAATTATGCTAACAAATCAAAAGCATTATTCAATAAAAAAATAAATGAAACATAAGAAAATAAATATTTACCATGAAAAGCCATATAAATTGACTATCTGTGACATTAATGGAGTCAACAAATATTTGACAGTCATTTTATAACTTTCATGACCCCAAGGATAGTTGTTAAATTCCTCCAGATTCTCGGAGAGCTTTATTAAATCAAGTGATATGTTGTTGTTAATGTCTCTCGCCCCAAAGAATATTATATACAAACCAAATCAAGCACAACGATTATTTGTGCTTCATTGAAAGTCTTTTACCTTTCAACTCTTCAATCAAATTTGTGTTTTTGAAGCTTGGACCAACAAGGGACACCAAGCAATCACATCACTTAACTTGCCTTTTTTTTTTTTATAGTCTTAGCTTCTTTCTTTGTTGTTATTTTTGATGTGCAAGGTACCTTTTTGTGTTACAATAGGTATTGGTTGAGAAGGAGGATAACATTTTAGTCTAGTAACTATGACAAAGTCCTTCCAACTAAAACAAAGTGGCATGCAACATTAATTTAGCTATACCTCATCCATCTTATCTTTATTCTCATACATAAATCTATGTTTGAGAAGATCATACACCATGTTCATGTGAAAATGAACATTATTATCCTTCGAAAAATTAAGATATTGCCCAAAGTAGCTATCCCTAAAATAATCATTCAATTTTTATTCTCGAAGTATTTTTCTGAAGGTGTCAAAAGATTTTTTCATGGCTGACTTTACCATACAATCACCAGTTAAATTTGTAATACTATCACACTGCATTCTCACAGAAAAATTATCAATACAGAAGATTTTGACAAACTCTTCAGTGGAAGGGGTATTAGCATCAATATTAACATTTAAATTATATTGACTTTTTTAAATCTAAATTCAAGTTCTCTTGTGAAGCTTTTCTCTTCCTCATGTTCATTTTCATCACTTTCATCTTTCTCTTCTTCTCCACCGTCTTCCTCTTTTTCATTATTTTTATCATCTTCTTCTACTTCATCATCTTCTTCATTCCCTTCTTTATCTATATCTACTTCCTTTTCATTTTCATCATTGTCCTCTTCATCTTTCTCATATCCTTCACTTTCCTTATCTCCACTACTTTCCTCATCTCTTCATTTATCTTTATTTAAATCTCCAGATTCTTCACTTCGTTCTAATTCATTCTCATCCACTTTTTTCTTCTCTTTTTATATATCTAGAACTGATTGAGAAAAGACTTCTTCTTCTATTGCTTGTTCAACAAGCTCATCTAGTGGTGAATATAGCCTAGCGATTTTACTTTTTCCTTTCTTTGGAATTGATTAATTTTTTTTGGGAGCCATTTTATATACAAATAAGAGGAAAATAAAAATATTATAATTGATTTATGCATCATTAAAAAAAAGGATAACACTAGATCTAACAAGTACAACACAATAAAATAATATTTCCAATAGATGAGTCATTTGTTGTAATAAATGAGTGATCTGTTGAAGGAAATAAAAATAGTTTCAATACTGTTTTGATTTCTTCCAACAATCAGTTGCAACAGATGGGTCATCTATTGAAAGAAATCAAAATAGCAAGGTATACTGTGTCGATTTCATATAACAGATTATCTATCTATTGCAACAGATGAGTGATATATTGAAAAAAATAAAAACAGTTCTAATATTGTTTTGATTCCTTCCAACATATGGGTAATTTGTTGCAATAAATGAGTCATCTGTTGGAAGAAATCAAATAGTATTGAAATTATTTTTTCTCTTCCAACAGATCACTCGTTTGTTGCAATAGATGGGTAATATGTTAGATGAAAACAAAATAGTGTACCCAGTTTGTATTGATTTCTAAAAACAGATGACCCTTCTATTGCAACAAATTATCCATTTATTGGACGAAAACAAAATAGTCTTGACAATCATTTGTTAGAATAACTTCTATGATTTTATCCAATAGATGACTCACCCATTGCAACAAATGAGTTATCTATTGGAATAATTGTAATGCTTTTTCCAACAGATAAACCATCTGTTGCAACAGATGAGTCATTTGTTTAAAAAATCAAACCAGTAGCAAGATCTATCGATATTAACAATATTTTTACCACATAAATACATACATATATCAACAAGAACACCTACAACAATACCACAATTTATCAATACACCAATAGCAATATTTAGCAATACAACAACAACATTCACCAATATATTAGCACCACCACCAACACAAATAAATCAACACCACCAACACCACCAACACCAACAATATTTACTAATACATCAACACCAACAACATCAACATTTACAAATACTACAACACAAACAAAATCAACAAAATCAATATTTATTAATACACCAACACTAGGAACATTTACCAACATTTATAAATTCAACATCACCAATACCACCAACACACACCCAACAACACTAACAAACACAAACAACAACAAACTCCAAAAAATACAACAAACACTAACAAATCAACAGTTGTTTAAGTAGGCGTTCACTTAAACCAACAAAATCAACAGTTGTTGGATTTGGTCACAATAGATGTCTCCAGAAAAAATTAAAATTAAAATTTCACTATTTTTATAACAATGTTTGAGAATAAAAACTGTAATAACAATAAAAAATCATATTTCACTCAGAAAAGATACCATACTTACATCAATCACCATCCTAAAAGAACAAATACTACAAATTAAGTTTTTTTTTGAATTTTAATTTCGTTTTTAAGTAACAATATTAAAATTGTTAATCTATACTAAAAGAGCATTTAACTCAAATTCTTATTTTCATAACTAAAAAACCCATTTTCTTTTTGAAAAACAAAGAAAAAGTCTTTACATGTAAAGAGAGAGAAATTAATGGTTGAAAGTCGAAAAAAAATGGTGAAGAACTCGAAGCTATTATTGTCGGAGGTTGAAAGTCGCCGAAAAATGCTGTTGCGTCAATCTATTGTCGATGATATAACAGTTGTTGAGCTACAATTTTTTTGAGAGAGACGAGATGTTTGAGAGGAGAGAGAAGGGAAGTTGTGATTTTTGAAAAACTGACTTTACTTTTGTGTTTTTATTCAAAATAGTTGTAGAGTATCTTAAATTTTGAAAAGATTAAGAAATTTTAGGTTATTAAAAAATATTAAAATATTTTAAAATTATTTATTAAATTTCTAATAATTTAAATTAATTTTTAATTGTATTTGACCCTTAGCCTTGTTGAAGAGTCACCAAATAAAAAAATGTCAAAAAAAATGCAAAAGAACTTGTCCCTCAACTTATTTAGCACGCACTTAGCCGATTGCTTATCTGCTAGTTTGACAAAACCTCAGCTAATCTAAATTGATAGATGTACCGTAAGACCGCCTCCGCATTAAAGGTCTGCAAAACCTGGGTTTGTGATACAAAAACAGTGGGAAACACTTCTCTTGAGCTGCAACATCAACGACGCCATTGCTTCTCTTCTCTAGCTCAACCTGGTATATCCCTATTTCCACAATATTCTAAATCTCTCTTTATTTTCCTTTTTAAGTAAATTTTTGTTCAACTCACTACTAAAAGAAAAACTATTTTCCATTGAAAATTCCCACTGAAAATTGTTCAGTGGCTATACATATATTTTGATTAAATTAGTGGGAAAGAAAAAATAGTTTAGGAAGCTTTCCTAGTGTTTCAGTGAGAATATGTGTTTCCCACGGTGCGTTTTATCAGTGAGCTGGTTCGTTGGGAAACGGGTGCGAAAACCATGTTTCATAGCACAAATTTCTCATTGAATGCGGTGGGAAAAACCTCTATTTCTTGTAATGAATGGTTTCTGCCTCACACATTTGTTTGTACTATAGACCTTTACTGTTTGTCCAACTTGTTTTGATGATTTATTACTCTTTTCAATCTTTTGGTTGGAAATGGAAAGGAGGGCAGCCAATGATTTATTCATGGCTTGCTATCTAATTCCCTAGTGGACTAAAGGGCACTTTTGTCTAAATTCTTCATTTCTCCTTTGTTAAGTCATTTGTTCATTGAAAAAAATCTCGGTTCCATTGCCTCGTATATCATCAGGAACAGTACATGCTTTATATCCTTTTCTCCATCCAGTTCTTGGACAGGGAGGTTCTTACAATATGCAGCCAGGACCAAGATGATAATGTGTTTTCTCAAACAATGTGTATAATACTCTCTCTAGATGTACTAAGGATATATACTGATATCTATATTTGTATTTTCCTATTCATTAGGTCCAAACGCATCCCCAAAGGTTCCGAAAATGGGTGATAATAGTAGCAGTCACGTTACTCGTGTTCTTTTTTGCGGGCCTCACTTTCCCGCTTCTCACAATTATACCAGAGAATATTTGCAATGCTATCCATTTGTTCAGGTGTTACTTTCTTTCTTTCTTTCTTTTATTTATGTTTTCTTTTCACCAGACTTAATATTGGCTCCATTTTAAAATTGTTCAATCATATATGTTCTGTTCTTGAGGTATCTGTAGGGAAAACAGGTTGATTTAAGAACTTGTTTACGTAATAGTGCTGAATTTCGTAATGCAACAGGGATATCTTGATGAATGATTCTGATGTCCCTCAAGTTATAAAAACTTATTCTAGGAGGCCAAAATAAGCAATTGGAAAATTTAGTAACTGTTATGAGACAATTACACATGTATTGGCTGTTTTTTTCTGTAGAAAAAGGCAGGACGCTGAGGGAGAGATATTCAGAGAAAAGAAAAAGGAATCTTCTGGGAGAGTTCTAGCTTCTCGAATGTCTAGGAATGCATGAATTTGTATAATCTTAGTATTATGTATTCCATAACTGAATTTCATTCAGGCCTTAGGTTGTATTTTAAGGTATTAGCAGTTTCCTAGTGGCAGCTTTAGAATTCTAGTTGTAATTTCAGTGTAGTTAGTATAAAAATCAGCATTTGTCCAGTATTTACTATTTTTCTTGCAGAAAGTCTTATCAATTTTGGTATAAGAGCAGTAACGTTCGGGTATGGTGAGTAAAATGGAGGGGCGAGTCGAACAGGTGGAGACAAATTTGACAAGGGTAAGAGAAGATGTCAGAAAACTGGAAGGATGGTTTCAAGAAATGAGAGTCTCTTGCAAGAATTGAAGCACAAGTGCGAACTGTGATAGCAGAAGCATCCCATTCTCAAATTAGATCCATCGGAAACCAAGAGGAGGGAAGCAATGTCAAGATGGGAAGAAATTTTAAAAACTACAATTACCAGTTTTCGAATGAGAGGATCCTTTAGGATGGATTTTCAGAGTGGAACGATATTTCGCAGTGAATGAAATTTCTGAAGTGGAAAGATTACAGGCAGCAGGTGTTTGTTTGGAAGGAAAAGTCTTAAATTGGTATTATTGAACGGAATCTCGGCAACAAATGTTAACCTGGGAAGACTTCAAAAGAAAGTTGTTGAACCAATTTCGTCATTCTCAAAAGATCAACCAATATGCTGTCTTAATGAGGTTGAAGCAGTTTACCACAATCACTGTGTTTCGTGAAGAATTTGAAAAGGTGTCAGCATCTGTGAATAAGGTGTCTGATGGAATGTTATCAGGAGCGTTTCTGAATGGTCTGAAAGAGGAAATTTGAGCAGAAGTGATGTTTTTACGGCCCAAACATTGAGGGAGATAATGGAGATGGCTCAAAAGGTGGAGGATTGAAATTTTGTGTTGCAACAAATTCATGGTTTTAAATTTGAATCAAACAGAGGAAGTTCAAGCAATAAACCAGTTGGATTTAGAGCCAATCACCATCTAGTTGCAAACATTCTTGAAACACGGGACTCAAGAGGCGAAACACTAGGAAACACGGGACTCAAGAGGCGGAACAACAAGTCATAACACTGATTCACAATTGCATCCTGCCGCAAAGTCGACTAGCTTCAACTCTTCAGTAGCAAAAAATCTGAGGGACAATTTAAAAGGTAGTCTGACTCAGAATTTGCTCTAAAAAGATAGCTAGGGTTATGTTTGTGATGAAAAATTTGGCCCCAATCATCGTTGTAAAAATAGGTAGCTTAACCTATTGATTGTTTCAAAGACACCCAACATAGATCAAGATGATACAGAAGAATTCTTCTTTGAGCCTACAGGAGAAGATTTAGTTGAAGAGGAAACGAAGGGTACTATGATGGTGATGAATATGTATTCAGCTATGAGACTTACTGAATGTAGAACAATGTAATTCATAGGGAAGATTCATGGCGCAATGTAATTGTTTTGGTCGATAGTGGGGCCACCCATAACTTTATATCTTCCACTCTTGATCATCACTTCCAATTACCTATTAAAAAGACCAAAAGATTTGAAGTAATAATTGGTAATGGTCAACAAGTTAGCAAGAGTGAAGTATGCAAAGAGGTAAGGATAGATGTGCAAGGAATCCAAATCAACCAATAGTATTTTCTATTCAAATTGAAGGGAATTGATTTGGTTTTAGGGATGGAATGGTTAGTCACATTAGGTGAGGTGAGTGTAAATTAGAATCTTCTTACTATGTAATTCAAAGATGTAGGAAGATCAGTGTTGCTTTGACGGGATCTAGCTATGGTTCGGACGGTAGTATCACTCGAAGCCATGACCAATTTACTAAAGAAAGGAGCCAGGGAATTTTGGTCGAGTTAAATCAGGTAACAAGAATTGAAGATGAAGAAGCTATAACATCAAAGGAGATTGAAAAGTTATTATCTGATTATCCAAAAGTAGGTGAGCAAGCCTTGGGCCTACCACCACGTTATTTTTGGGATCATGCTATTACTCTTCAATATGGAGCACAATCGTCGAACATTCGTCCATATCGATATCGTTATTCTCAAAAAGCGGAGATCGAGCGTTTGGTCAAAGAGATGTTGACTGCCGGAATCATTAAGGCTAGTTCTAGTCCATATTCTAGTCCAGTATTACTGGTTAAGAAGGATGGAAGTTGGCGATTTTGCGCGGATTATCGTGCTCTTAATGATATCACAATCCTTGATAAATTTTCAATACCATGCATTGATGAGTTACTGGATAAGCTGGGTGGCCGCCATATTTACAAAGTTGGATCTTAAGTCGGATTATCATCAAATTTGCATTCAAGTTGGAGATGAAGAAAAAACAGCCTTCCGCGCCCCTGAGGGATAGTATGAGTTTATGGTCACGCCATTTGGCTTGACCAATGCACTCTCAACTTTTCAATCACTGATGAATGATATTTCCTGGGATTATTTGCGGAAAGTTGTTTTAGTATTCTTTGATGATATTTTGATTTATAGTAGGGACTATGTTTCACATCTTGGGCAACTGGAGGTTGTTTTGGAGATTCTCAAAGAGAATCAACTGGTAATCAACAAAAAAAAATGCTTGTTTGGTCAGCTTAAACTTGAATACCTAGGCCATATCATTTCCTTTGAAGGAGAAGGAGTGCAAGCTGATCCCTCCAAGATTGAGAGTATGATATCTTGGCCAGTTCCTAGAGATATCAAGTCTTTGCGAGGATTTTTGGGGCTCACCGGATATTATAGAAAATTTGTCAAAGACTATGGTAAGATTATTGCCCCTTTGACTGATTTACTTAAAAAGGATGCCTTTTCATAGGAGAACGAGCCCAACAATCATTTGAGGCGTTGAAGTTGGCTATGACTCAAGTGCCCGTTTTAGCGATGCCAAATTTTTCTCAGCCTTTTGTAATTGAAATTAATGCTTCGGGATTTGGTGTTGGTGCAGTTTTAATGCAAAATGGTAAACCTATTGCTTATTTCAGTCGAATGCTTTCTCCTAGAGCAAGACAATGTTCGGTATATGAGCGGGAGCTAATGGCTATTGTGTGAGCTGTCAAAGATGGAATCACTACTTGATGGGCCATCATTTCATCATCAGAACAGATAAAAAGGCCCTTAAATTTTTGATGGAACAGAGAGTCATGGATGAGAATCAACAGAAATGGGTCTCCAAACTCATGGGTTATAAGTTTGAGATCAAGTACAAACCAGGTGCTGAAAATAGAGTGGTTGATGCGTTGTCAAGACGCGGGGAATCTGCAAAATTATATGCATTTTCAATTTGGAAATTTGAATACAAGGAAGAATGGGACTAAGAAGTACAACGAGACACCAAAATGACTTCTATTTTGCAGAAGTTAATTTCAGGACAGCGAACAGATGGCAAATACAACTTGAAGAATAGATGTCTACTATTCAAAAGTCGCTTGGTTTTGCCAAAAGGATCATCTCGAATACCTGGTCTATAGAAAGAGTTTCATTCTTCTCCTAGAGGAGGCAAATCGGGGTATCTTCGCACATATAAGAGGCTGTCTGTGAACATCTGTTGGGAAGGTATGAAGAGGGATGTGCAAAACTTCGTTTCCAGGTGTGAAATTTGTCAAAAGAACAAGTCTCAAACTTAGAGTCCTGCAGGGTTACTTCAACCTTTGCCTCTACCTCATCATGTGTGGGAAGATGCAACTATGGACTTCGTTACTAGTCTTCCTAAATCCCATAAGTTTGATACTATATTGGTTGTGGTGGATCATCTTACTAAGTATGCACATTTTATTCCACTTTCACACTCTTTTAATGCTAAAGATATGGCTGCTGTTTTCATTAAGGAAGTGGTTAAATTGCATGGATTTCTTAATCTATTGTGTCTGATCATGATGGTGTATTCATAAGCCAACTTTGGAGCGAGCTATTCCAAATAACAGGTACTACCTTATGCTATAGCTCTTCATATCACCCGAAACTGATGGGCAAACGGAAGTTGTGAATAGGAGTTTTGGAGATATATCTCCGTTGTATCGCAGGAGAAAATCCTAAACAATGGTCCCACTGGTTATCTTGGGCAGAATATTTGTTTAATACATCCTTTAATAGATCTGCAGGTATGACACCCTTTAAGGCATTATACGGAAGGGATCCACCATCAATTTTTCACTTGGATGACATTACTTCAGCGATGGAAGAAGTAAATGAGCAGGTGCGCACTAGGAATCCGATCTTGACTAAACTCAAAGAACATCTACTACAAGCACAACAAAGAATGAAGAATCAAGCTGATCGGCATCGTAGAGAAGTGATTTTTGAGATTGGTGAGATTGTATATCTCAAACTTCGGCCCTACAAACAACGTTCTTTGGCTAAGAAGATAAATGAAAAACTCAATCCCCGTTTTAGGGCTCTTTTAAGATTCTAGAAAAGCTTGGTCCCGTAGCTTATCGGTTGGAGTTACCAGTTGGAACTCGCATTCATTCAGTGTTTCATGTTTCACAGTTGAGAAGTTGAGAAAATGCTTGCTCCCAACTACTCCTGCTCAAAACCTACCTCCATTTCTTACCCAAGATTTGGAGCTTCAAGTTGAACCTGAAGCAATGAGGCAGACCAGGAAGCTAATCAATGGTAGGTGGGAAGTGTTAATCAAGTGGAAGACCCTACCAGAATTTGAGAACACTTGGGAGGAATATGCAATCATCAATCTGCATTCCCTACCAGAATTTGAGAACACTTGGGAGGAATATGCAATCATCAATCTGCAATTTCCTAACTTTCACCTTAAGGACAAGGTGACTCGTATAGGGGAGGGTAATGATGTACCTCAAGTTATAAAAACTTATTCTAGGAGGCCAAAATAAGCAATTGGAAAACTTAGTGACTGTCATGAGACAGTTACACATGTATTGTGTGTTTTTTCTGTAGAAAAAGGCAGGACGGTCAGGGAGAGATATTCAGAGAAAAGAAAAAGGAAAAAGGAATCTTCTGGGAGAGTTCTAGCCTCTCGAATGTCTAGGAATGCATGAATTTGTATAATCTTATGTATTCTATAACTGAATTTCATTCATGTCTTAGGTTGTATTTTAAGGTATTAGCAGTTTCTTAGTGGCTGTTTGAGAATTCTGGTTGTAATTTCAGTGTAATTAGTATAAAAATCAGCATTTGTTCCAGTATTTACTGTTTTTCTCACAGAAAATCTATCAGATTCAAAAATTAACTGCATAAATGAAGCTTCCACATGGTTTATGACTTTTTCGGGTTACCTAATTTCCTACATTTCTAAAGAAAATGTGATATTGCTCTCTCTAGATGGATAGAAGTTTGATGGTGATTTGAAAAATCACAGTACGTGAAGAGTAAGTCCTTATTTTTTGGGTAGTTATTGCATTCTCTTGTCAAAGTTGAATTTATTTATTTGACTTCCAGCATTCAAAAGAGACATAAAATATGTGTATATAAAATGTATATTACCTTTATCTTGTAGGTATAGAAATAGAAAACGAAAAGTTGACGGAGAAGAGTAAAACTGAGGTCCATGTATCGTTTTGTATTATAATTTGCATTAAGAGTATCTTCTAAAGAAAAAGTAAATGCTATTTTCATATAACTCATTGAAGATGCAGACAATTATTTTGATATGGATGAAAAATTTTGACAGCAAATAAAGGAACTTGAGCCACAAACGGAAGTTGTTGTTATATACAAAACTAGGTCATTTCCATGAAAAACAAAACTCTCTATGTTTTTCGCTTGAACTGCCTACGCAGGACAAATGGGAAAGATAAAGGGTCAAAAACAAGATTATTTAGAAGCATGGAGGTGAGAATTTACATATGAAAGACAACTCAGCTGTTTTATATTTGGACAGATTGGAGAAAAATGATTGTAGAACCTTAGAAAGAATTGAAAATTTCATTTGTTCAAGGTTGGCAATTCCTTTTTATTTCATTTGTAATTTATAGGTGACAAGCATATATCAGTTTGCGTAGATTATGGGCTTCATTTTTGGGATGATTAGTAAATGACTGTACATACACTTATCAAATAGAGTAACAGCTGTATATACTTTATAATACATCTAGAGCGCTGTACTAATAAAATTACTTCTCAATTAGTATCAAACTAAAAAAATAAAAGCAGAGAAACACTATTGTTTAGAGGTCAGTTTGTTACTTACTAAGTATACTAAGAGCTGCTAATTTCTAAGCTTGTTTGTGTGAGACTGATACAAGCTCTAAACATGGTGGTGGCTGATAGCCAGGCAGCATTTGTAGAGGGTATCTTTAACTCATAATGTTCTGATTTGTCATGGCTTACTTAGATATTATAATAGAAAGACTACCCCCTAGATGCCTTATGAAGATAGTCTTGAGGAAGGCATATGACATGGTCAGCTGGGATCTTTTAGAGGAAGTTCTGAAAGTGTATGGCTTCCCAGAACCCTTTGTGAAACTAGTTATGGTCTGTGTTACTTCCACTAAGTTCACTATCAAGGTGAAGGGAGAGGGACATGGCTGTTTTGAGGGAAGGAAGGGTCTGAGACAAGGTGATCTAATGTCATCACTGCTCTTTGTACTAGTGATTGAATACTTGAGTAGAAGCCTAAGAAGTATGAGAAGTGACAGACTTCCAGTTCCACCCTATGTAAGGCTAGGCTTACTCACTTGATTATTGCTGATGATTTGATGGTGTTCTGCAAAGGAAATCTGGATTCAGTGAAAAGGATCATCGAAGTGCTTTCATACTTCAATGAAGTAACTTGACTTGTGGCCAATATGGACAAGTCAAATGTCTTAATGGCTGGCATTGATGAGACCACTAGACATAGTATTGGAAAGCATAGGGTTCTCAATAGGTACACTGCCTATTAGATAGATACCTTGGGCTGCATCTAAGGTAGTGTGTCATCAACTGGTAGAGAAGATCACTAACAGGATAAAGACACAGGATATGCAAGGAAATTAACATGTGCAGGAAGAATACAAATCATTACTTCAGTGTTGTTTTCCATATACAACTTTTGGGGAGCAGCTTTATACTGCCCCAAAGTGTATTGAAGGTGATTGACAGATGGAGAGATTTTTATGGGGGACATGTGGAGGTAAGAGGAAAGTGGCCTGGGATACTATTTGTGGTCCTAAGATTTGGGGGACTAAACATTAAAGGATGCAAAATCTTGAATACTGCTTCTGTTGGGGAACTGCTGTGACAACTGGCAGTAAAGAAGGGTGTACTATGGGTGAAATTGGTCCATGAGGTGTATATGAAAAATAATAGAGAAACATGGGGTCAGATTCCACCACAACGCCACAGTTGGTATTGGAAGAAACTGAATTCCTTAAAGAATGGGATGATACAATGGTATACAAGAGGAACATATAGACTGACAGATAGTGATATATATTCAGTTTCCAGTAGCTACATTGCTATGTTAGGCATTCTAATCGATCAAGGGAGGTAGACCTACTGTGGTGTTCAGAAATGCTTCCTAAGCAAAGAGTGATTATGTGGCTGGTATACCATGATAGGTTGCTAACCAAGGAGAGGTTACAGAAGCTGCATATATATGTTGACACTGATGAGTGTTGTTTATGTGATACTGCAGAAGCTGAAACTATCCAACACTTATTTGTTGATTGTAGATCGGTCTCTGCTGTGAGGATGCACTATCATTATGGGCTGGGATCAATATACTAAGGAAAGAGGCTAGACAGAGCTTGCAATGGCCAATGGATTAGAGGTAGAAGCTGGAGACAACTCAAGGAGGAAATTGTAGCAGCTTTATGTGGAGTTCTAATATACTACACTTGGCAGGCCAGAAACTGGAAGCTGTTCAGGCACATAAATGTAAATAGTGAGTTTGTAGTTACACAAATACAAAGGGAATTGAAGGAAAGAACTAACTATGGTACCCAACTGTAGGAAGGTTAGGAGTTGTCAGAGTCTGATTCATAGATTGTATACTTGATTTGCAATAGTTGGAGGTTGTTTGTTTTTTATTGTTTGGTTTGATGCTATGCTGAGATCTGGTGTCCACTGTCCCCTTCGTAGAAGAAGGTGGCAGAGATATTAGAGGCTCTTAGTTTGTAATCCTCATTTGTCAGTATATGTAATATTCATAGTTTATTGCCCCCCGCCCCTCCAAAAAAAAAGGTTGCAATTTTTAAATTTAACTTCTTAATCTTCTTTACCATTTAATATTTGTTTTGCAGTTATTTTTCCCTAACTTACAACTAAAAATTAACTCATTTAAAAGAGAAAATACCCTATTCCCTGAACTATACCCAAAACGACTGTGACACACCTCAACTTTAAGGGGGCCCTATTACCCCCTGAATTAATTAAAAGTGTAATTTTGACATCCTTAGTGCCTACGTGGACACTTCAGTGTGTTGTGCCACGTAGGCACTAAGGGTGTCAAAATTACACTTTTAATTAGTTCAGGGGGTAATAGGACCCCCTTTAAGTTAAGGTGTATCTCTATCGTTTTAGGTATAGTTCAAGAGGGTAATAGGGTATTATCTCCATTTAAAAGCTAAAGCTCTTTAAATCTTCTCTACAACTCTTTGAGCGGTATATATTAATACCTCCTTACTATATTGATACAACTCAGTTGCTTGAATAAACAAGAAAACAATGTGGAAGTGAAAATACTAAGATTAAAGACAAGAATTGAAAGATATGTGAAATTCGAGAATAAAATTCTCAAATTTCAAGATAAGTGCTAAAAGCCCTAATTGATCTTAATATTCAAAATTAGCAGATTAACACTAGTTACGATACTAATAGAGTCAATTCAAGGATTTAGATCACAAGTGAGCTAGACCCTTTTTTCAAAGAAACTAAAGACAACAATTAGTATAAGACTAATCATCTGATTTAATTAACTTTAATAGAAACCAAATATATCAAATTATGGATTAATCCTTAATCTTACATCCTAAAGAATCGTTCTTATAAGGTTGCTTGATGAATCCCAAGTAACCACACACAAAGGTGTAAAGTATAGAAACTCTCAAATAATTATAATGTTGTCTGATTGAAAATAACAAAATCCATCCATATGTATAGGGAAAAAACATATCCCAAATAGCATGGGATCCAAAATTCTACTTTTATGGAATAAATAAATCCAGAAAACTTTAAACTAGGAAACTTTTAAACTGGGAAACTTTAAACTAGGTAACTTTTAAACTAGGGAAGGAAAAGTTTCCAAGTTTAATCAAAGCCCATATGGGCCTAAACTTCTTCGTTTGGGATTGGACTTAGAATAATGAAATATGTGTAGCACTTAGCCCATGCTTCTCCATAATTCTTGGAATCATTCTTGGGCTCCTCTTCCATCATAGGCATCTTCTTGATTCACATTGAAGCCCATCAATCTTAATGCAAGTGGACCAGCCTGGATACTATCATTCCCCTCTTCTTGGAAATAATTCGTCCTTGAATTTGAATCTTGCAAAATCAAGAAGACATACAATAGTAAACAACATTCATTACTTGAAAGCAACAAGGGTAGGAACAAAACAAGATAGTGATCATGCGTCCACTTAACCTAATTAATCCTTGCATGTATAAAATCACCTTTGTAAAACATGTGGACATTATCATCCCAATAAAAAATTCTCTTCCTTGTATGAGCACAACAAAATTCATGAATAGACGGCGTAGGGAATGATATGTGCCTCTCCAACTATCAATAAGTACTTCAATGGACTTGCCAAAGATGCCGTAAACTCCATATAATATGTATCAAATTGAACACTTTTATGATGTAGCCAAGCATCATCAGTTACACTTGATAAGTATCGACGTAAGCTCTGATAAAGATATGCATCAGATTACTTGAATAAACTAGAAAACAATGTGGATGCGAAGATACTAAGATTAAAGATAGGAATTGAAAGATATGTGAAATTCGAGAATAAAATTCTCAAATTTCAAGATAAGTGCTAAGAACCCTAATTGATCTTAATATTCAAATTAACGGATTAAGACTAGTTATGATACTAATAGAGTCAATTCAAGAACTTAGATCAAAAGTGATCTAGACCTCTATTTCTAAGAATCTAAAAACAACAATTAGTATAAGACTGATCACCTTCTTTAATTAACTTTAATAGAAACTAAAGATATCAAATTAAGAATTGATCTTACCTCCTAAATAATCGTTTTTAACCACACACAAAGGTGTAAAGAAGAGAAACTCTCAAATATTTATAATGTTGTCTTCAATGGGCTTGAGAAGGGATTGCATACTTCAAAATTGTGGCACAAGCATTTGCAAATGCACGTTTCTCTTTTCCTCTTAAACAGGTTGAAACAGAAGTATCAGCAGCATGGTTGTAAAAGGTTTGATATTTACACCAACTTTCTGCGCTAACAAGCTAATAAAATTTGCAACACCAACCTTGGTATTTAATCAACACTAACACTAACTAACTGCGCGACACGAGGTACTAATAACTCCACCGACTGGGAATCAATAACATCAATGCAACGATCAAGGGTTTCCCACATTGGAGAGCCCTTTGCTATTGATATACGGAGGTTCTCAAGCTTTTCGGTTTGTATACCAACATTTGCTGCATGCAACTCAACACAATTTAAACCTTGGTCTTCCAGGCTTGATAAGCTTTCATGCATGCAGCAGACTAGGTCAGGTAGATGTGACCGAAGTGCAATAGCTGCACCCTTAGTGAGTTTTGTAACCACTCCAATGGATGCCTTGCGAATGCTTTCAACTTTACTCATTATGCCTTCAGATAGCAGTAACGACAACAGAATTCCATTGTCGTTGTTGCCTCTGAGACGTGTGTGAGAGACACATCACATAATCTCAGTGTTAGAGCAGTTATAGCCCGGCATAATCTGTCACCTGAATTTCGTACAGACTCCTTTATGTCATCCATCGCACGGTAAGCAGTAGTCATATTCTTTTTAAGTGCTTCTCAACCTGATCAAATTTGCGTCCTTGGATTACATCTGAAGCGCTAGACAAGAAGCCTCTCGTGATCGCCAAAATCGGGATCTGCTTTGAGTTAAAAATTCATCCATAATAAGATCAAAATGTTCGTCAATTGTCTTTTTTGAATCAGGAATCAGTGATCTTCAAATATGTGTAATCGCATCTTGGACATTCTTATCAGGATCGCACTGATAACGAAGGAGTCTTGGAACAAGAGCGTGCAAGTGAGGTTGCAGAGCATCCCCGGCATGCTTGGCTATCTTGGAGAATCCAAAGGCCGCCCCTATTTTAGAATTCAAAGATGCCTGATAATTGGCTAAGTCCATGAACTTATAAATCATATCCGGCTGCCCCATCTCGTTTGCCAAGTTGCAAAGCTCCTTATAAGTACTTAGTTTCCCTCCACTCGGACTTTCACCAATTGTACCATCTTGAAACAATTCAGAATCTTCTACAAGCTTAACAGCTCTTTTCTTCTTCCCAGAGCCAGTAAGAGTACCAACAAGAGCATTTACTAAATTTTTCTTCATAGAAGCATCACCAAGCTCATACTCAAACACTAAGTCCCTAAGATGCCAACTCCTGGGTAAGCTCGTTCTGCTCAGCTAGAAGGTGATAGAATGCTTCCTGGATGCCAGGAAGCAGTTTCTGGATAGCCTGGTGCTGACGACAATACATTGTCAGCGACAAAGCCAGACAGTGCCAGCACAGCACTCTTGTTTCCGGCTACTGTATAATAGATCTTCAAAAAGCTTTCTAGTGATTGTATCTCTAACTGTACCATGGCCTTCTTCATTGGCTTCAGATTCCACCCAGCTAGAACCTGTAGAAGACACATCTCCCATCAAAAAGTTTGAACTCATGGAAAGTGTAGTTACTCTTAAGAATCATGTTAGCAGTAACAGGAACACCACCTCATAGAAATGACAATGCCTCCCTAGCAGCAAACAAAATATCTTCCACCGTTGACTGGCTTAACTGAAAATCAGGTCAAGAGTAATATTTACGTGTGAAGAGGATAATTCCTTGACACACAAGTGTCCCAAAGAAATAACAATTCTCTGAACTGCTTTCACATCATTACCAGCAAGCAGTTTGCTTTACTTTTCATTCAAGACAACCAATATGGGAACTGAACTAGAGTCTATCAGCAGGAGAGGCAATGGGATGCAAAGTCCAATATGGCCTAGTGCTTGCATTGCGAAAGAAGCCAATGTAGCAGTCACCGAATTGACAACATCGACCGGACATTTAAGTGTACTCTGGAGTAGAGCTTCTGGGATCTCCCAATAAAACTCCCTTTGTCATTCTTCAGTAGTCATCATCCACAAAACAACAAGAAGAAGATTCTGCTATTTAGTCAACATCTGGTTTTACCAAAGAGGAGGCAGAACTCAGCTTGAGTCTTCTTGATCTTGCTAAACGAACTTTTTAAATTTATTAATTTAAATATACATGAATATACCTTTGTCACTTAAAGAATTGGTGTCATTCTCCTTCTTTGATTTTATCTTTTGTTTATGTTGATAGTTCGAGAAAGAAACCGCGCATTGCTTACTCGCCTTAAGTTCACCAAAACCATTCCAACCATTGTCGCTTATAAGGAGTAGTGTGTTTGATGCATGTAAGTTCCAACTTCTCCACCACGTATGAACTTATCACATTAGCACCACTTGCAAAATCAATAATTATAGAGCAAATATTACCCAATAACCCCACACCTTGTATGAAAAATACTACTCCTCAAATCAGTTATATTCATCGAGTTAGGTGGATTTTGGGTGACATCTAATGCATCGAGTCGAGCAGAAATCCTTCTAAGTGCCTTGACTATGTCGTTTTGTGTCCCAACATCATAATCCTTTCTTGTTTGAGACATCTCCAAAAGGAAAAATAATTTCTCAATTTGTTTTTTTCCCTCTATTGATCTCACCTCTCTTGCCTTTTTCCATTTATATTACAACCTTTGACTGATTTTTTTAGGATTTATATATTAACTCTACTAGTGGCAATCCCTTTAGAAGTAAGATGTAGAGAGAGAAAAATTTACCAACTCTCAGATTGATTGGGTTTGGTGAGAGAAGAAAAGATCAATTTATGCAGAAAAAGAAAAACCCCTAAATTTCCCCTCTTCTCGGTTTTAATTCTTCATGTTGGAAAAATAAGAAAGACAACAAATTTAGAGTTTCTTAATTTGCAAGCGAAACCTTTTTTTTTAATTTTGTTTTCTTGCCCTTTTTTCCTTTTTTTTTTTAAATTTGGCTATGTAGCTTAAGAATACAAATATATATATTTTTTAAAATTCCAAGTTTAACAAAAAATAAAAATAAAAAGAATTGATTTTTTTTTATACTCCCAAGATTATCAAGAACGAACCTTGATAGAACCGCTCTGATACCATGATAAGAATCGAGTTACTTGAATAAACAAGAAAACAATGCGTAAGGGAAAATACTAAGATTAAAAACAAGAATTGAAAGATATGTGAAATTCGAGAATAAAATCCCCAAATTTCAAAATAAGTGCTAAGAATTCTAATTGATCTTAATATTCAAAATTAGCGGATTAAGACAAGTTATGATACTGATAGACTCAATTCAAGAACTTAGATCAAAAGTGATCTAGACCCCTATTTCGAAGAAACTAAATATAACAATTAGTATAAGACTAATCACCTTCTTTAATTAACTTTAATAGAAATCAAAGATATCAATTAAGAATTAATCTTACCTCCTGAAGAATCGTTCTTATAAGGTTGCTAGATAAATTCCAAGTAACCACACACAAAGGTGTGAAGAAGAGAAACTCTCAAATAATTATAATGTTGTCTGATTGAAAAACAAAATCCATCCCTATGTATGGGAAAAAACATATCCCAAATAGCATGAGATCCGAATTCTACTTTTATGTAACTAAATAAGCCTAGGAAACTTTAAACTAGGAAATTTTTAAAATAGGAAACTTTAAAATAGGAAACCTTTAAACTTGGAACCTTTAAACTAGGAAAGCAAAAGTTTCCGAATTTAATCAAAATCCATATGGACCGAATCTTCTTCGCTTGGGCTTGGACTTGAATCATGAAATATGTGTAGCACTTAGCCCATGCTTCTCCATAATTCTTGGACTTATTCTTGGGCTCTTCTTCCATCATAAACTACTTCTTAATTCACATTGAAGCCCGTCAATCTTAATGCAAGTGGGACAACCTGGGTCCTATCTAATATCTTCCTAGAAGGGTCCTAATTACAATTGATAAACGAATCATGAATGGTGATATATTCTTCCTTTGTAGGTTGATGACGTTCCTCTTGAAAGTGTGGCTGCTGTGATTGGTGACTATGAAATTTGTGTGGTTAAAAACTTCCGGATGAACTCTGATGTCCTCTCCCATGCAAAGAACATGAAGCTCATAATGCAATTTGGAGTTGGGCTAGAAGGTCAAATTGATTTTCTTTTTCAGTTTGTCTATGGTCTTTTGTTTTGTTTTGTTGTCTTTTATCTTGATATTATTTCTTTAGTAGCTGGTTTCACTGCTAATTAGTTGTTTTAAATTTTTATAATTGCCTAAATACTTTATAATGTTGTTGTACAAAGGTGTTGACATTAATGCTGCCACAAAGCATGGCATTAAGGTTGCCAGAATTCCAGGTGGTGCAACTGGAAATGCTGCTTCATGTGCTGAAATGGCCATATATCTCATCTTGGGCCTCCTGCGTAAGCAAGTTGGTTGACACTAAGCTTATAATTAAAGGGTTTACTTATTCTGAACTCTTTGAGAATTACATGGAGAACAGATTGTACTTTCTTTCTTTGTAAAGTTGATAGATTGGGAATATATATCACTATTTTGTAAGAATAAGTACTGCAACTTGGTTTGTGGTCTGTTCTTTAATACCTGTCTGCTTGAAACTTGTTTACATTTCTAATGTGAATGACTTCACTGGAGTGGATAAGAGAGCCTAGAATCTCAACGAAATCTAAAGTAATTTGGACTGGAAAGAGAGGGGTGTGAGTACTTAATTCTGCTTGCTACTTTATCTTTCTGGTTCTAGAAGTGATAGTATACACATATAGCTGAAGCCTGAATGTATGGAAGTACCGCAGAGTATCTTTTGTTCTCATGTGAACAACTTTGTTTTCCTTTTAACCTGGCATCCCCCAAATGTTGCAGCATCAATTGAAAATTTCTGTGGAGCAGAAAAAGCTTGGGGAGCCAATTGGTGACAACCTGCAAGGGAAAACAGTGAGTTTAACTTTTTGCTTCCCCCTATTTATCTGTTATCTCATTTTGGAGTGCTGAAGATGTATTGTTGTTCGCTTTTTCATCTGACACTGGTTGTTTTTTCTTATATTGCTGCAAGATATGACGTGCTCAGAACTTTTAAATTAAATAGAAAGATACAGTAGTTAGGATCAACTAATTTGTTGGCTGAGCTACAAATGCTTCATCGAACATGTTCACTTGGCAGATACCTTAATTATTAAGGTAAATGGTGCCACATTTGTGTAATATTCTGAAGTGAGGATGCTAAAATTTTAAATTGTTTACAATAATTGCTGCTGTACTGGTACAAAACTGTGGAATAAGATAATTGAATAATTTCATTCATACATTTCTATGTCGTATACATGGCTTTATATACATAGGAGATTGTTGAGTAGAATCATCTAAATTCGATGAAATCTGGGATTGTACAAAATCATATATTTTACATAAAGAGAGAGAATCATAGATAGGATATTCTAGATTACAACAATTATCCTAAGATCTTAGAGGATCAGATTTTGATATGATGGCCAACGTCCCCCTCAAGCAGGTGAATGGATATCTTCCATTCCTAGCTTGCTTATTAGATCTTGAAAGACATTGTTTGGCAGTCCTTTTGTTAAAACATCGGCCACCTGATCTTTTATAGATACAAATGGCGTACAAATGAGTCCACTATCTAATTTCTCCTTAATGAAATGTCTATCCAGCTCAATATGTTTAGTGTGATCATGTTGTACAAGATTATGAGCTATACTTATTGCTGATTTATTGTCACAATATAGTCTCACAGGTCCTTCCCATCTTATGTTCAAATCATTGAGGATTATCTTAAGCCATTGCATCTCACAAACTCCCATAGCCATGGATCTAATTTTGTACTTGATCTGGCTACTACATTTCTTTTTACTCCTCCGAGTCACTAGATTTCCTCCTAAGAAAGCACAATATCCAGAACATGGCCTTTGATCCACTACCGAACTAGCATAGTCTGCATTAGTATAAGCCTCTAAAACTTTGTCTCCTCCTCTTTTGAATAATATTCCTTTCCTGGAGTTCCTTTAAGATATTGTTGAATCCTGTTGACAGCTTGAAGATGTGTTTCTCTAGGATCATGCATAAATTGGCTAACAACACTTACAACAAAAGCAATGTCCGGCCTTGTATGGGATAATTAGATCAATTTCCCTACAAGCCTTTGATACAAACCTTTATCTACCGCAAAATTTTTTGGAGCATTGCACAATCTATGATTATATTCAATTGTTGTCGTCACTGATTTACACCCTAACATTCCTGTTTCTTTCAGCAAATCAAACACATACTTCTGTTGGGAAATAAAGATTCCTTGTTTTGAGTGTTTTGAGTGTGCCACTTCGATTCTGATACGGGCACGACCACGAAGATGGAGAGTGTGTCAAGAGTCCACCCGAGCTAAGGCATTGTTGAAACGAGAAAGGGGAACCTAAGACACCAAAATCGGCCCCAAGTCTACACTTGATGGGCGCCTATTTGTTCACCTTCACTAAGGGGTCTTTTTGGACATTTCACATCTTATTTTGTAATAGCTATAAATAGAATATTTTAGGGTTAGTTCATTAGATTTTTTATGATATTGTATGTTGTATAACATTGAAAGACAAGTCCTCTCTTCTCTTGTGGACAAATTCGAAACTAGGATAACAAAAGTGTGGATTCACTTGTGTTGTGTTCATTGGCTTGGAAACGTAGGTGCTTGGGGAGATTGTCGTCCCTCTTGTGTCCACGTAAGAGTGTCGGTGTTGTTATTACTTGTGTTAAGGGTTTTGGTGTTTGATACACACCTTAGTTCTTAGAACTTGTAATAATCTGTCACACTACCTATCCCTTTGTTTTAGTGAAACCGTTTGTTGTTTGTTTCTTGTGATCTCAAAGTTGTTGTGTTGTTGGTGTTTTTAAGTGTTGTTGTTATCATCTTGTTCTTCATCTTGTGTGTCTGTTTTGGTATAATATACACCTTGTTATCTAGTTCTTTTGTTGTTGTTGCTGCTGTTGAGACGTGCTCTCCTTTGGGTCCTCGTTTTCTTCTTGCATTGTGGATTGTTTTGTGCCATTTTCGTGCATTCCATGGTTTGATTTGTATCATTTGGTATCATAGCATGATTGATTTTATTCCCACAAGATCAATCTTGGGCTAACTTGTTTGAAAATTAAAAAAAAAAGTGTTAAAAACCTAAAATTCCAAAAAGAAGCAAATCTGTCCATTTTTGTGTCTTGACCGAAATTGTGTTCTTGGCCGAGATTTTTACTTGTCTTGAGTGTTTCTAGTGTTAGTTTTATCCTTCACTAATACCATTGAGCCTATAGCTAAGTTTGAGTTTGCATTTTGATGTTGTTGTGAACCTCAACTTGGCCGTGTAGTGGTTGAACATTGTTGTTGTGGATTTGGGAGTTGGCCATGTGGAATTGTTGTTGTTCTTGGAGATTGTTGTTGCTGTTCTTGGTGTGGTTGTTGTTGTTCTTGAAGTTCTTCACCTCCTTCATATATTGCTAAAACATAAAGTGAATGTTAGATCCAAAAAGGTGAAGGTAAAAGGTGTAAGTACTTGTTAGTCTTGAAAGACTTACAACCACTCAAAGACTTGTCAATCACTTTTCAACCACTCTCTATGATTTAAGGACCATGTTTCAAGGAGAAAGTACAAAGAAGGTCAAGTCTTGTTTTTGAATTTGAAAAAGGGCTCCAAGACTATATTTCCCTCCCTTAAACAAATTCCACCAATTCCAAATTGTAAATTGGTCTAGACTTGAACCTGGAAAATAAAAAATTTGACAAAACCGCAACCAATTGTGGACTGCTACGTCACCTATTTACTGTTCACACATCGAATTTGAGCTCAAATTTCAGATTTCTTAATTTCTTTTCTTGTTCCTTAGTTTCGTTTGTTGATTCTAATACTAATTGACTAGCTAGTACTCATCTACTAGATTGTAAATTAGTTTTGAGTCCGTTTGTTCGTGTTTGCGTCATTTGTGTGCCTTTTTGACGTTTTGAATCGTTGTTAGTTCTTGCCTCAAGTCTTACAAGATTTGTTTGAGTTTCAAACTAAAATCTATTCCGGACAAGAGTAAACTCAACCCTCAACTCCTCACAGGTTCCTTAGCCGACTTACAACACTTGTGAAGCTACGTGTGAGGTAATCAAGGAGTGCGAGTGTGGTGAGGCTATTTTGAGCTAACTAGTTTGTTGTTTTGTTTGTTGTTGTCTTGTCTTAGGTGCCATAATAATTTCAATGCCATGTTTGATAGCTTCAATGACAATTGTGAAGATATCAAACGACACCTTGAAAAGCTACGCCAATTGATACCCACACTTATCCCACCAAATCCAATTCCCCTTGTCCAAGCACTTTGTGATGAGAGTTTCCCAAAGGAAGAAGTGGGCTGCCATGACCCGCACCAAGGTGAAGGCCGTAGCTCATGTGAGCTACAAGGTATAAACGCCATCTCCTACATTCCTATAAATGTAGAATGTTGTAATGTGGCTAGTATTAGCCAAATGGATATAGTTGCGGTTTTGCCTAGTGTAAAAGTGCATGAGTCTTCATTTTGTGATACTCTTGGTGTTGATCGAGTTGATCGTGGGGTTGGATATGATTCTTTGAGCATATGATGTATGATGACGGCCTTATTGATGGCCTTGCTCAAAGAAACCGAGAAAAGGAACAATCGAGTGAAGGTGACCTTGAATTGCTTGGGAACCCTAATTGTGATTGTTCTTGTGAAAATGTTTTTGTGTGTGATTGTGAGGAAGACACTCTAGTGGGAGGAAAGGGTAGCCTCGGTTTGTGTCCTTGGCTACTTCTACCATTTGATCCCGGTGCCATCTTAGAGTGTGGAAAGAGTAGTCTCGATTTTTGTTCCTTATTTCTTGATGTTTATCCTAGCCACTTCCTTGGTGATGTTGTACCAAAGCTTTTCATAATTAACGCAAAGGATTCTTGGTTGTACTTCAAGTATGTACCACCGTGGCATGATGATGCTATTTATTTATTTTGCTAACTCTAACCCTCATGCCATGAGGATGTGTGTTTGTTTGTCTTCTCTTTGATTTTGAAAGGTATGGGTTCGAGGTTGAATCCTTTTTCAAGAAGGGGAGATAATACGGGCATGACCACGAAGATGGAGGTGTACGAGTGTATCAAGAGTCCACCCGAGCTAAGGCATTGTTGAAATGAGAAAGGAAGACCTAAGACACCAAAATCGGACCAAGTCTACACTTGATGGGCGCCTATTTGTTCCCCTTCACTAAGGGGTCTTTTTGAACATTTCACATTTTATTTTGTAATAGCTATAAGTAGAACATTTTAGGGTTAGTTCATTAGTTTTTTTATGATATTATAAGTTGTATAACATTGAAAGACAAGTCCTCTCTTCTCTTGAGGCCAAACCCGAAACTAGGACAACAAAAATGTGTATTCGCTTGTGTTATGTTCATTGGCTTGGAAGCGTAGGTGCTTGGGGAGATTGACGTCCCTTTTGTGTCCACGTAAGAGTGTTGGTGTTGTTATTACTTGTGTTAAGGGTTTTGGTGTTTGATACATACCTTAGTTCTTAGAACTTGTAATAATCTATGTCACACTACCTATCCCTTTGTTTTAGTGAAACCGTTTGTTGTTTGTTTCTTGTGATCTCAAAGCCGTTGTGTTGTTGCTGTTTTTAAGTGTTGTGTTGTTATCATCTTGTTATTCATCTTGTGTGGCTGTTTTGGTGTAATATGCACCTTGTTATCTTGTTCTCTTGTTGTTGTTGTTGCTGCCGAGACTTGTTCTCCTTTGGGTCCTCGGTTTCTTCTTGCATTGTGGATTGTTTTGTGCCATTTTCGTGTGTTCCATGGTTTGATTTGCATCAGATTCCCAGAAAATACTTTAATTTCCCAAGCTCTAAGCTCTTTGATGTCAAATTTCTCGAGTAAACACTTCCTTAGATTTTGTACCTCCTCTGAATCATCACATATTTACTATGGTGTCATCCACATAAACTAATAATGCTGTCACCTTTCCTGTTTCTGAGTGTCTTATGAACAAGATGTGGTCTCCTTGACTTTGTCGATACCTTAGCTTGATCATGGCCTTTGTAAATCTTTCAAACCATGCATGAGGTGATTGCTTTAATCCGTAGAGTGCCTTCTTCAGTCTACACACCATTCCTTTCTTGCTTGCAAAACTGGGAGGTACCTCCATATAGATCTCATCTAAGTCTCTATATAAAAACACATTTTTCACATCAAATTGTTGTAGGTTCCAATTAAAAAATTGTAGCCATTGATAATAAGATTCTTACTGTATTCATTTTTACCACTAGGGTAGAAGTCTCCAAATAATTAATTCCATAGGTCTGAGTATAACCCTTTGCTACCAATCGTGCTTTAAATCTTTCTATGGACCCATCTGACTTATATTTCACAGTAAACACCCATCTGCACCCTCACCGACTTTTTCCCTTTTGGTAATTCTACAATTTTCCAAGTTTTGTTTTTCTCCAACACTTCCATTTCTACCTTCATAGCTTTCTCCCACTCTTTGTTTCATAATGCTTCATACAAATTTCTGGGGATAGGAATTGTGTGGAGGTTATAGAGAAAAGCTTTATGACTTGGGGATAGGTTTTGATATGTCACATAAAGGCTCAAAGGGTACTGTGTGCAAGTTTTGGTTCCTTCTCTGTATGCAATGGGAAGGTTAAGGTCATTGGGTTGGTTATGTTCTTCATGATCAGTTTGGTTTGGTATTTCTGATGGTTCAACAGGTTTGGGATGGGTAGTAGGAGCAGTAACCCGAGGAGATGATTGCCTTTGAGTAGTTTGATTAATTAGCCTCTTTCTTCTAGTTTATTTTCTAGAATTCCATTATCTATATCTAGATTAGGAGACTCGATGGGTTCATTCGAATTTAGAGACTCGGGTGACCAAAGAAATGGTGACCCAGACAAGGATTTGACATGACTAGAAATAGACAAATCAAATAGTGTTAAGTCTAGAGGTCCCCTCTCTATTCAATGAGTCCCCATGATTGTAAGAATGATTAAAAAATGATTCACTCTCATCAAATGTGACATCAGCTGAAACAAAGAATTTCTTTGATGATGGTTGATAACATTTGTAGCCTTTTTGAGTAGGAGAATATCCTATGAAAACATACTTAAGAGCACGTGGATCTAATTTGCCTCTATTATGCAAATGAATATGAACATAGGCAACACTGTCGAAGATTCTAGGAACCAATTTATTGGAAATTTCAAAATTCGGGAAGAAATTCCTAAGAGTATCAAGGGGACTTTTAAAGTTTAGAATTCTTGATGGTATTTTGTTACTAAGATGTGCAGGAGTTAGGACAGCTTCTCCCCAATACTGTTTTGGAACCTTTTTGTGAAACAATAGTGATCTAGTAATGTCAAGTAACAAACCATTTCTTCTCTCCGCTATTCAATTTTGTTGAGGAGTGACACATGAAGATTCATGAACAATTCCCTCTTGGAAGAAAACAAAACAGAGAGGTTTTGATTGAAGTAGTCCTTAGCATTATCAGATCAAAATCTTTTAATTGACACATCAAAGTGGGTTTTGATCAGATTTAAAAAAGTAGGAAGAATTTGGCGACATCTGGTTTTTTCTTTAACAAATAGATCCATGTTACTCTTGTACAATCATTAATGAATGACACAAACCATCTAGCACAAGAAATATTAGGAATGGGAGAAGGTCCCCAAATATCACTATAAATAAGAGAAAAAAGAGTCTTACATCTTTTATTACTAATTGAAAAGGAAACACGTTTGTGTTTTGCAATTTCACAATCATCACAATGAAAAGACTCAACAATCAAATCTTTAAACAAAGATGGAAACATCTTTTTGATTACATAGAAGGACAAATGATCTAACCGTCTCTTTGTTGGACATAACTGATTCAGACAAGAACGAACTAGATAAGGAATTCTTAGTTGTATCTTCATCATTGTGGAAATCTAGACAATAAAGACCACCATTATCAGTAGCATACCCTATCATCTCCTTCGTGTTCTGTTCCTGAAATAAACAATATGAAGGGAAGAAAGTTACTTGGCATTTGGAATCCTTGGCGACTTTTTGGACAGAAATGAGATTTACATATAACTTTGGGATATGAAGGACATTTTTAAGTATAAAGGAATTTTCCAATGGTATGTCTCCTTTTCCAGCTAAATGAACCATCAACAATAGTTATTTTTTCATAGATATGGTAAGGGGAATATGATATAAAGAGATGAGATGAACTGGTCATATGATCAGTTGCCCTAGAATCAACCACCCACTTTCGAGGAAGTTTGTCTAAGACATTAGTAACAAAGGAGGAAGAAATACGTGTGAAGGCCAGTGAACAGCTGCCTTCTAAAGCTGAGTGTCGATTTAGTTCATCAGTCTCATGGTTGCTGTCTATATGTGCCTGCTTTCCATCTCTAGTGTTTCTGTTTGGAGGTCTACCATTGAGTTTCCAGCACCTATCTCAGGTGTGCCGATATTTTTTTAGTAGGTGCAGTAAATATTGTCTCTATTGATTGGCGGTTTGAATGAATCAGTAGGCTTGACGGTGCGTTTCCATTGTGAAACTCCAGATTCTCTTGAACTTGTCCCTTTTGCTATATGAGCTGATCTTTCATTAATTTGAGTTTCAAGCATAACACTCCTCAGTCCTTTTTCTGTCTGTATAATGTCCATTGTTTCATTTAATGATGACAAATCTTCTTTTCCTAAGATTTGCACTCGCACGACGTCAAATTCTCCATTAGTCTTGCAAGAAAATCATAAATCCTTTTTTTTTCAATGAATCTTTTCAAAATCACATCATCATCTTTACAACCCATTTGAATGCATTATAATGATCCAATTCTTGCCACAACCCTGGTAAAAAGTTGGAATATTCAGTGACAGGTCGAGCTTTCTATTTTGTTGCAGAAATTTTTGTTTTTATTTCATAGATCCTAGCAGCATTATGTACTTTGGAGTACGTCACCGAGGACATGAACCTAGATAGGAAGGTCTGGAGGACGCGAATTAGGGCAGAGGACTAGGGCCAGTTTGGGTCGCTAGTGTAGGGAATTACTTGGTGGGGGTAGTGTCCTTGTTATGATTCCGTGTTCCTTGTTTTAGTACGAATCTGGGTGCTTTCCTCTGTTTTCTTTTACTTATGGGTGCCGTATTTATGTTATGTAATCTTGTAATCTTGTTCTGTGCTTTACTATGTATTTGTGTGGTATCTTGTGTCTTGAGCCGGGGGTCTATCGGAAACAGCCTTTCTACTTCTTTAGAGGTAGAGGTATGGACTGCGTACATCTTACCCCCCCAGACCCCACCAGGTGGGAATACACTGGGTTTGTTGTTGTTGAGTACGTCTCCTTTACTGCATCCCAAATTTCCTTAGCGGTGCTCAGAAACATAACACTATCACTGATCTCCGGAAGCATGGAGTTCCATAACCAAGACATCACCATTGCATCCTGTTCATCCCATGCATCAAATATGTGGTCTTTTTAGATGGTCCCGAACCAAGAAGATGTTGTAATTTCCCTTTACCCTTTAAAAAGGTACGAACTAGTTGAGTTCATTTTAGGTAATTTTTTTCATTTGATTGATAGGAGGCGTGAATGTTTTGCAGATCTCCAGTTGAAACTGTAGAGTTATTCTCTACGGTTGCATAAACATTTCCAGTGGATGGAATATCTGCATTAGTACCCTTTTCGGATATGATTTTGAATGGTTTCAACCTTTAGGTAGATAAAGATAGAGAAAGGACTTCTCAAGATTGGGATAAATAACATAAAATTGGTCAGGAATAAGCCTAAAGCTCTGATACCACGTGGAATAAAATAATTGAATAATTTTTTTTAAAAAAGGGCAGGCCGGTGCATTAAAGCTCCTGCTATGCGCAGGGTCCGAGGAAGGGCTCCACCACAAGGGTGTATTGTACTCAGCCTTACCTTGCATTTTTGTCAGAGGCTGTTTCCAAGGCTTGAACCCGTGACCTCTTGGTCACATGACAACAACTTTATCAATTACTCCAAGGCTCCCATTCAAGATAATTGAATAATTTCATTCATATATTTCTGTCATATACATGGTTTTGTATATATGGGAGATTATTGTGTAGAATTATCTAAATCCCATGAAATTTGGGATTGTACAGAATCATATATTCTACATAAAGAGAGAATCATAGATAGAATATTCTAGATTACAACAATTATCCAAAGATCTCAGAGGACCAAATCTTGATATGATGATTATCTTTCAGTCCTCTATCAGCCAGCCTGTATATTTTTAGATTAAGTATCTGTATGAGTAGGAATAAGAATAACATATATAATCCTACTTGAAAAAGGATTGGAATATAGTGTCTATAAATAGGGCCTTAATGTAATAATGTAATTACACAATTTAATAATATTTTTCTCCATTATTTCTCACATGGTATCAAAGCATTGGTGAAAAACTTCAGGAAAAGAAAACAAGGCCACTGTGCTTTAATTTCCAGTGACTGATTTGTGTCATTTTTCGTTTGGTACGTGTTGTGAGAAACCAACAGTACCACGAGGCTCGATAATCTTCGGCGATTAAACTCCAAAAAGATTCACTAGAAAATATCTCTGCACGTGCCCTATGCGCTGACGACAGTGAGATTTTCCAGCGAGATCGCGGTCACGTGCTGGGCGAGGTAGGCATTTTTCGATCTAGTTTTTGAGTATTTCTTTTTTTGTTGGAGTCGCCTAGGCACTCCGATCTCATTTGTGAGATTTTTTCCAGATTCTAATCATCAGAGTTAGGGTTCCGGTGGCTTTCAGAAGTTTTTTCGGCAACAAATCTAAGATTCTGGCAATTGAACACTATTTTTCCAAATTTCGACAACATATTTTCTAATTTTTTACTCGGTGTCTTATGATTAAATCTACACTCTTAATGAGGATATTAGAAAATCAAACGTCACAGTCCATGAAGAATCAACGAGGGGAAGGTCGATTTGAAAGATCTCGGCCTAGGTGTAGTTATTGTAAAAGGCTTGGACATACTCGTGACATATGTTTTTCTTGGCCTAAGTGTGGTTATTGCAATAAGCTTGGACATACTCATGGAATATGCTATTCTTTGCATGGTCGACCACCTAAAAATGCTCATGTTAATCAATGGGTGCATTTATCTGCAATGAATATAATGAGTATCTTCAATATCGCGCAAGTAAGCATATATCTCTACCAAAAGCCTCAACTGCACAATCTTTTACCTTTGGATCATGGGTTGTGGACTCGGGTGCTTCTGATCATATTTCTGGTAACAAATTACTTTTGTCTGATATTTTTTACTCACAATCTCTTCCTGCTATTACTTTAGCTAATAGGATTCGAATAATACCAAAAGGAGTTGGGCAAGCCAAACCCCTATTTTCTGTCACTTTAGACGCTGTTCTTTATGATCCTGGTTGTCCTTTTAATCTTGCACCTGTTAGTCGTTTGACACGTGCCCATCATTGTGTTATAACCTTTTTTGATGATTCTTTTATAATGCAGGACCGCAATACGGGAAAAACGATTGGCACAAGACATGAATCACAAGGCCTTTATCATCTTACCTCTTCAAATTCCTTCACAGCATGCTCAGTTACAGACCCTCTGGTTCACAAACGTTTGGGCTATCCGAGTCTATCCAAGCTACAGAAGATGATGCCTAGTTTATCTAGTTATCGACATTGGATTGTGAATCGTGTCAACTTGGGAAACACATTCGTGCTACATTTTCACGTTGTATTGAGAGTCGTTCAAAGTCTATTTTCTCATTAGTTTATTTCGATATTTGGGGTCCTAGTAGAGTCAGTTCACCTTTAGGATTTCATTACTTTTTTAGCTTCATTGACGATTTTTCAAGATGCACTTGGGTTTCCTTAATGAAAGATCATTCTGAGTTATTTTTCTATATTCAAAAGTTCTTGTGCTGAAATACAAAATTAATTTGGTGTTTCTATTCGTACTTTTCGTAGTGATAATGCCTTATAATACTTATCCTCCCAGTTTCAAGAGTTTATGATTCATCAACATCATGTTCATACACCCCTCAGCAAAACATAGTGTTTTGGACGACGAAAGGCGACAAGGCCTCGCCGCATGGCGAGGCGAGCGCCTTTTGAATGTACGGCGACAATTAATATAAAAAATTAAAATAATATATAAATGATCAAAATTTCAATAACACTAATATATTAGGAAATATTTCAAGTCAAGAATTAAAAATAGATAGTAGATTGCTACTAAAAGTCTAGAACTTAAATGACTCAACAATTCAATATCCATAAAACAAGTTTATTCTTCTTCAAGATTTGCATAATCTTCAATTCCGACATGCATTTCATTAGTATATTACCATCATACTATGTTAATTTTATACAAGTTATTAAAAAAAATTACATAATAAGAATTAAGAGCTTACTGGACAGTGGACACTGGTTACTGTTACAGTAACACTGTAACAGTGTATGTCTTGTAAGACAAGTTCACTGTTACAGAACACAGTGATGTCGGCCGAAAAATAGAAGAAGATAAAAAGAGGAAGAAATAAAAACAACACCAAAATACAAGTCCAATCGCTGGATTAAGAAGAAGAAGAAAACAAAATAGAAATCACTGCTTACCGGAGTAGCGGAAGTCACCAGAGTACATCGCCAGTCGCCAAAATCAAACTTGTGACATGAATGGTAGCAGCCGCAGTCACCAATTAGTAAGTTGGTAGAGCCAAAATGTGTAAATAAGACCTAAAATTAGCTTATATACCTAAAACCCTTAAAAGCCGACGCCATTGTCGCCGCCTCGCCTCACCTTGCCTTGCCATGTTGCCTTTCTCGCAAAGGCGTCGCCGTTTGATTTTCGCAACGCCACGAACTGAAGAGGCGACATAGCCTTGCCATTTGCCATTGGCGACGAGGCGCTCGCCTTTTACAACACTGGCAGAACGGTATTGCAGAAAGGAAAAATAGGCATTTCATTGAAACTGCTCGCACTTTTCTCATTGTATCCCATGTTCCGCTGCCTCTTGCTTTCTCATTAATAGAATACCATCATCTTCGATTCAGAATCAGATTTCCCATTCCATATTATTTCCTCAGTCACATCTCTACTCCATCCCCCTCGTGTTTCTGGGAGCACTTGTTTTGTTCATAACTTAGCCCCAACCCCTCGTGCTCTCAAATGTGTCTTCCTTGGTTACTCTCGAGTTCAAAACAGGGTATTGATGCTATTCACCTGATCTGGGTCGCCACATTATTTTCGTCGATGTCACCTTCTTTAAATCTCAACCTTTTGATACATCTTCTGATCTTCTTGATATCTTTGAGATCTTGCCATACCTCCAATCTTACCCACACCAACCTTTTAGGAATCTATAGTTACTTCTACATCTCCAGCTGCAGTGTCACCACTTTTGACTTATTATCGCCACCCCTGTCCAACATTAGTCCCAGATGATTCATGTCATGCACCTGAAACTGTCCCTATTGCGGACTTGCCTCCTCTTAGCCAATTAATTGCACTTTAAAAAGGTATAAGATCCACTCATAGTGCTAACTCACATTATACTTTCTTGAGTTAGCATCGTCTATCATCACCCTATTATGTTTTTGTATCATCTTTGTCCTCTATTTTCATTCCTAAGACTACAAGTGAAGCACTTTTCCATTCAGGATGACAGTAGGCTATGATTGATGAGATGTCTACTTTACATAGGAATAGTACTTGGGAGCTTATTTCCTTTCCAGCAGGTAAAACTATTGTTGGTGGCATTAGGTTTATGCAGTCAGAGTTGGTCCAGTTGGTCAGGTTGATCGGCTTAAGGCTCGTCTTGTTGCCAATGATATACACAAATATTTGGGCTTGATTATAATGACACTTTCTCCCCCGTGGCTAAAATAACATTTGTCCGTCTTTTTCTATCGATGGCTGTCGTTTGTCATTGGCCTCTTTATCAGTTGGACATTAAGAATGTTTTTCTGCACGGTGATCTTGAGGAAGAAGTCTATATGGAGCAACCACCTGGTTTTATTGCTCAGGGGGAGTCTAGTAGCTTTGTATGTCAATTGCACAGGTCACTCTATGGTCTGAAACAATCCCCTCGAGCCTGGTTTGGGAAGTTTAGCACAACAATTCAGGAGTTTGGCATGATTCGTAGTAAAACTGATCACTTAGTGTTTTATCGACATTCTGAACCAAATCTACGTATTTATTTAGTGGTTTATATTGACGACATCGTTATCACCGGCAATGATCAAGATGGCATCACTAATTTGAAGCAACATGTCTTTCAACATTTCCAGACTAAAGACCTCGACAGACAAATATTTTCTAGGTATTGAGGTTGCTTAGTCCAGATCAGGTATTGTTATTTTTCAATGCAAGTATGTCGTAGACTTTCTTGAGGAGACAGGAATGGTGAGATGTAGACCCGTTGATACTCCTATGGATCTGAATGCTAAACTTTTGCCTAGACAGAGGGAGCCACTCAGTGATCCTGGAAGGTATAAACGGTTGGTTGGAAAGTTGAATTATCTCACAGCGACTAGATTTGACATATCCTTTCTGTGAGTGTTGTAAGTGAGTTTATGAATTCCCCTATAATAGTCATTGAGATGCAGTTGTTCGTATTTTGGGCTATATTACATCGTCTCTAGGTAAAGGACTACTCTTCGAATATAGAGGCCATGAGCATATCATTGGATATACAAATGCTGATTGGGCAGGATCACACTCTGATAGACGTTCTACATCCGGATATTATGTTTTGGTAGGAGGTAATTTGGTGTCATGGAAGAGTAAGAAACAGAGTGTGGTTGCTCGATCTAGTGCGGAAGCAGAATATTGAGCAGTGATTGTAGCAACTTGTGAGCTAGTTTGGATCAAACAGTTGCTAAGAGAACTAAAATTTGGAGAAACTAGTAAGATGGAACTTGTGTGATAATCAAGCAGCCCTTCACATCACATCAAATCCAATGTTTCATGAGAGGGTTAAGCACATAGAGACTGATTGTCACTTTGTGAGAGAAAAGATACTTTCAGGAGATATTGTTACAAAATTTGTATAGTCAAGTGATCAACTTGCGGATATCTTTACTAAGTCCCTTACCAGTTCTCGTCTTAATTACATTTGTAACAAGCTAGGTACATATGACTTGTATGCACCAGCTTGAAAGGGAATGTTAGAATATGAGTAGGAATATGAATAACATATAGAATCCTACTTGGAAAAGAATTGGAATGTAGTGTCTATAAATAAGGCCGAAATGTAATAATGTAATTACACAATCCAATAATTTTTTTCTCCATTATTTCTCACAATATCTATATGGTATCCTTTTTTTCCTTCTATTTTCCATTTTATTGTGTATGGGTATCCTTATTTTAGGATGCAATATCTGCAAATTGGGTACTTGGGGAGAAAAGATAATAGTTGTTTTAATTATTAAGTAAACATTAGCAATTAAATTTATGTAGCTAACTTTCTTTGTACTGTAAAACTCTAAACAAGGAAGACTAAGGTTACGAAATAAAGGCATCTGGTAAATAATAAATTAGGTTATGAAATTTCTTCTTTCCCTCCCGCTCCCCCTTTCCCCATTTTGTTTTCTTTCCAATTGCCTCCTTTCCCTGCCCATTTTTGCTCCATCTTCTCTCCTCGTGAACCATCACGAAAATGGTGACTTCTCTACAGTGAATAAATTAACTTCACCATGATGAACGTTATGATTCAAGAAAATCCAATATCGTTTTTTTTTTTAAACTAGTATTTTACATATGATAAAAAACAGAACAGTATATAGGTTGTACTAAGGCCATATTTACAACAAAAACCTCTAGGAAACTGAAGCTATTCTACTCTCCTGGATGGAAGTGTCACGACTCAATTTAGAACCGTGACCGGCGCTTAGGCGCTAGGGCTTCAAGCAAGCCTCATCGGTGATCTACAGAAAATTGAACAGAGTTTTTCTTATTTTTGGGCCTATTAAAATTTTTTTCCTCTCAGAAACAACAGATATCCGACCAATAATAACAGAATAGACCATAATAGTCTTAAATCAACCACTTTCAACATCAAAGTTCTAACACCATCTCCCAAACGAAAAGAAGTTTAGCACTTGTCACAATTCCATAACAACGAAGGATATAAGTCTTATAAAGGAAAAAACCAATTGAGCGACTCTAAGAATTCAAAGAAATGACCATAACAATATAAATAAACTTTCAGCCCATGCGAACAAGTGCAGGGCTCACCAGGAATTTGTTAACTCGTACTCTCCTCACCAACGTTACCTGCATTCTCTATAAAAATATAGCGAGGAGTGAGACGCTAGCTTAGTAAGTAATAACACTTAACTACAACCATTTCAATGGGAACAAGTCAGAAAACATGCTAATATGATAATAAAAAAATATCATGAATGCCCTTTCATCAAACAGTGAAAATAAGCAGTTTCATTTGTTTCATGTGAGCAAGATCAATGAACTGTCTAGATCAACTAATTGTCCAGTAATAAACTCAATAAGCATATATCATATCAAATTTGATATTACATATTTGAGAGGTTTTCAGGAATGAATCATGTAATCGGTGTGACTTCCCACTTCAAGAAAAGTCAATAACTGTGGACCCCTCGTAAATGAGTCAAATACTCATATCAGTTGGTCTAGACTCGAGGGAAATCAGTAACAATATGCTAGTTCTACCTTCCCACTAACGAGGGCTATTATTGTAATCTGTAATACAAGGTGCACCAGGTCTAACGAACCCGCCGTTAGCTATGGGATTCAAATCAAGATCTACTCCATTTATACTTTTCTTTGTAAACAGTAGGTATTCGTATAATAGCCTTTTCAAAATAATAGAGGGCATTCAAGTTCTTATCAAATCATGTTATATGTAAAACTTGAACAGAACACGTGTCAAGATACTTATTTCTCATGTAAGTGAAAAACCTTCACAATAACAGTAATCATATGTCAAATAGTGGTAAATATGTCTTATAACAGTGAGAACATCTCAAATAACCATTTCAGTATCATATCAAATAAAAGACTTGTCCCACATGCAATTTCAAAGTATTCGGTGACACTTGTTTTCTGCAAAATCATGTATAAACTATGCAAGATATGAAAATACAAATGGTGGTAAGAGTAGTACTCACAATACTCTTGTCAAAATACCAAATGTGTTGCATCGAGCAATCCGTTCTTCCTTCGATCACTCTATAATCACATCAACACATTGGTCTCATGTTAAATTCCTTACTCAGGCTACTCTGTGACTAATTTAGATACCCATCCCTCAGTTTCACGTTCAACACTAAATTTGTCGAATCACCTCCTCCTATGCTATGTATAACTCAATTCATCATAATCTTATCAATTTCCGACCTATTCATACAATTTCGTTCTCAAATTCTTCAGCCAAATGTACGTTCTCCAGTACTTAATTCTGAAACCAAATAACTTTGTTGCCTCTCATACTTCTCTAGGGTATTAAATTTCAGTACCCAAAGGGATTAGATAAATCAGGAATAAGCACGGGCAAAGTTGTAGAAAGAATTTAGCTCGAAAAGAATTCTTCCGTAATTTGTTGGATTCAAGAACTTCTGATTTCTCTCACTTCCATTGGTTCGATTTAGTAGAATATGTTAGATAACTTCGGCTTCCACCAATTTTTGCTTGATTCATCTGTTTCTTTATTGGGAAGAGTTTGTTTTCTGTTGGGTTTCTTCTTCTTTTTTTTTTTTTTTCAATTTTGTACTACTCCCACTAAAATCTGAATTCATTATTTTTGCATACTTAAAAGGCTAACCCCAGTCCCTTAAAATGCTCCATGTACGACACTTCCTTGGGCTTTGACCCAATTAGTTCTTCTCTTTATTTACTTATGGTTGCTTTATTCATTTTTTTTTGTTATGTGGATAAATAGCTTGCTTACCCACTTTCTTGTTTGGGGTATTACAAGAATCTAGTGCATCTAGAACATCATCAGTTTCTCACGAGTAAGACTGTTTACACCAAATACTAAAGAGCAAAATACTATTCATATTTATCTGCTGAACAGAATTGCTCCTATTTCTGAAACATCTGGAATTTCTTTCTTTCCATGCTTTCCGCCATATACAGGCTGGAACAATTCTCCAAGATTCTCTGTCTCTAGCCTCCCTTCTTGCTTCTTCCCAGCTTGCTAATGTTGTAATGTTTGCAGGCATTATCCATGTGATTCCTCTGAGAGGTAAGAACATTCTCCATAGTAGACCAGTTATCTTGCAATGAAGGAATAAGTGTTTTACTGTTTCATCAGTATTCCCACATAGACAACATGCAGAGCTGATGGTCATCCTTCTTTTCAAAAGGTTATCCTTTGTGAGGGCTGTTTCTCTTGCCAGAAGCCAAACAAAACATGAAACCTATAGTTAGAGTATGGATTTCCAAATTTGCTTTTGTTAGAATATGAGTAGAAATAGGAATAGCATATAAAAATCCTACTTGGAAAAGGATTGTACTATAGTGTCTATAAATAGGGTCTCAATGTAATTATGTAAACACGCAATTCAATAATATTTTCTCTCCATTAATTCTCACATGGTATCAGAGCATTGGTGAGAAGCTTCAGAAAAGAAAACTCAGTCACCATACGTCAATTCCGGTGATTGATTCTGATTTGTGTCATTTTTTTTATTTTATGGGTTGTGTGGAAAATACACCACCACCAAGAGAATCGGAAAGCTCAGGCAACAAAAAACTCGACCCAAATCACCGGAAAATCACCATCCACGCGCTCCCACGTGGCTGCCAGAAATCGGCGAGATCTATCACGCGCTGGCGCGTGAGCTCTTCTCCGGTAGAATTTTTGAGTGGTTCCTTTTTTGTTGGGGTCCCGATCTATTCCGATTCCGGCCAATTACCTTTTTCCAGATTCCGGTAAGTATTTGCAGATTCCAACTGTCGGAACCCTAATTCCGGGGACTTCGTATTTTTTTTCCTGAGAGTTTCCAACATCCATATTCTGTTTCTTGGTGTTTTTAAGTTGAAGTTTCCAAGATGTCTTTTGGGTATGATGTTTTTTGCCCCAAAACTACTGGAATCGGAAGTTCAAGTCCTATGATCACTTCTGAACCATTAATGGGAAGTTCAAATTATTTAGCCCGGGCTTTCTTGGTTGAGTTATGGTGCAAAGGTCAAGGTGTCCAAGATCACTTAAACAACAAGGCTAGTGTGGGTAGATGAAAAGGCAAAATTAGCGCGGAAGATGCGAAAGCTAAAGAACAATGGGAGAAAGTTGACGCTCAATTATGTAGTCTCTTATGGCGATCTATTGATTCCAAGTTGATGCCCTTGTTTCGTCCATTCCAGACATATTATTTAGTTTGGGAAAAGGCTCGTGCTTTATACATTAATGACATCTCGTTTTTATGATGTGATATCTTGAATGATCAACTTGTAAAAACAAGAATCTGATATGTCTACTTACCTGGGACAAGTAGAAGCAGTCATGGAAGAATTTGATACATTGATGCCTGTCACTGCAGATGTGGAAAAACAACAAGAGCACAGGCAGATGTTTTTAGTTTGTACACTTGCTGGAATTTCTACTGACCATGATGCTGTACCTGATCAGATTTTAGCTAGTCCTACGGTTCCTATAATTGATGAGTTATTCTTTCGTCTGCTTCGTCTTGCCGCGTCTCTCAGTCACAAAGTAATTTCATCACCCACTGTTGACTTCTCTATTCTTGCATCTCAAACCATAGAAAGATGAACATATCAGCCTATGGAAAATCGGTGAGGAGGTCATTCTGAAAAATCTCGATCGAAGTGTAGTTCTTGTCATAAAGTAGGACATACTCAGGATATGTCATAGTTTGCATGGTCCACCACCCAGTTTTGATCCTATTGTTGTAAAGGAATATAATGAGTTCCTTCGAAATCGAGGAAGTAAGAAGATATCTCCACAGCCTAATCAACAACAACAACAAACCCAGTGTATTCCCACAAAGTGGGGTCTGGGGATGGTAAGATGTACGCAGTCTATACCGCTAGCTCCGAGAAGTAGAGAGGTTGTTTCGGATAGACCCCCGACTCAAGATAACGAATAGTAAATAGGGGGGATGGGTGACATAAAAGAAAATCAGGAATAAGAAATGATAAAAATAGTAATCGTAGAAATACGAAATATGAGAAAATACTGGCGACACAAAATAAGACAAATAGGAACTAAGACATAAGAAAAAGGGCACCTACCTATGTACACAGTCCTAGGGTTACTTCCCCGGCTAGACAAGATCTCTCCTAACTACATGCTACAACCTACACTTACACTAGCCTTCTACCCTTATCCGTGCCCTCCACACCTTCCTATCTAGGGTCATGTCCTCAGTCAGCTGAAGTTGCTCCATGTCATGTCTAGTCACCTCTCTCCAGTATTTCTTCGGCCTACCTCTACCCCTCCTGAAGCCATCCAAAGCTAGCATCTCACACCTCTGAACTGGGGCATCCGCGCCCCTCCCCATCACATGTCCAAACCATCTCAACCTTCCTTCCCGCATTTTGTCCTCCACCGAAGCCACTCCCACTTTATCCCGGATAATCTCATTCCTTACTCTGTCCCCTATAGTAAGCCCACACATCCAACGCAATATTCTCATTTTCGCCACCTTCAATTTTTAGATGTGGGGACGCTTGACTGGCCAACACTCCGCTCCATACAACATGGCCGGACGGATTGTCTCTCTATAGAATTTGCCTTTAAGCTTAAGGGGCACCTTCTTATCATACAACACCCCCGAGGCGAGCCTCCGCTTCATCCATCCTGCTCCAATACGCTGAGAGACATCCTTGTCAATCTCACCATTCCCCTGAATCGTAGACCCAAGATACTTAAAATTGTCCCTCTTACAAACGTCCTGTGAGTCCAGCCTCACCACCACTTCGTCCTCCTGCCTCAAGTCACTAAACTTGTATTCCAAATATTCCGTCTTTGACCTACTCAACCTGAACCCCTTAGACTCAAGGGTTTGCCTCCATACCTCCAATTTGTCATTCAACCCCCCCCTCCCCGCGTCTCATCAATCAGCACTACATCATCCGCAAATAACATACACCAAGGCACCTCGCCTTGAATACTACGCGTCAACACCTCCATCACCAGCGCAAAAAGGAACGGACTAAGAGTCGATCCCTGATGCAACCTTATCTCGGCCGGAAACTGCTCTGAGTCTCCTCCCGTCGTCCTCACCCGGGTTTTCCCTCCTTCGTACATGTCCTTAATAGCTCTGATGTACGCCACCGGAACCCCTCTCACCTCCAAGCATCTCCAAAGAGCCTCCCCGGGACTCTATCATACGCCTTTTCTAGTTCGATAAACACCATGTGTAAGTCCCTCTTCCTTTCTCTATACTGCTCCACCAATCTCCTCTCCAGGTGGATTGCCTCTGTCGTCGAACGACCAGGCATAAATCCAAACTGATTCTCCGAAATGGACACGACCCTCCTCAGCCTCCGCTCGACCACTCTCTCCCAAATCTTCATAGTGTGACTCAACTTAATACCCCTATAGTTGTTGCAACTCTGGATGTCACCCTTGTCTTTATATAACGGAATCATCGTACTCCATCTCCAAACCTCAGACATTCTCGCAGACTTGAAAATTCCGTTAAACAAATCAGTTAACCATCTCAAACCTGCCCCACCAGCATACTTTCAAAAATCCACCGGAATCTCGTTTGGCCCCGTCGCCCTACCTCTCCGCATCCTAGGAATAGCCTCTCTATCACGACTCTTCTCCGAGTGCTCCAGCTCCCCTAACTCAATGCCTCTGTCCGCCTCCTCGTTCAAAAGGCTATGAAAGTACTCCTGCCATCTCCTCTTAATGTGAACATCCTCTACTAAAACACTACTATCCTCCCCTTAATGCACTTCACTTGGTCGAGGTCACGACCCTTCCGCTCCCTAGCCTTAGCAAGCCTATACAACCTCTTTTCCGTGCCTTTCTCCTCTAACCCCGCATACAAGCTCTCGAACGCTGCCGACTTAGCCGCCGTAACTGCTAACTTAGCCTCCTTCCTTGCTACTTTGTAAACCTCCCTATTCACCCGCTTCTCCTCTTCATCTTTACTCTCAATCAACTTAACATACGCCTCCTTCTTAATCTCCACTTTCTTCTTCACATCTTTATTCCACCACTAGTCTCCCTTATGACGTCTTGCCCGACCCCTCGAGACCCCCAACACTTCTCTTGCAGTCTCCGTGATACAGTTGGCCGCCCTCTCCCACATAACATCCACGTCCCCCCTGCACTCCCACACCCCCAAAACCCCCACTTTTTCCCATCTTTAGTGCACTAACGGGCGTCAAGCTACCCCACTTAATTCTAGGACGAACCTCCTCGGATCTTCTCTTCTTGCACTTCTTGATAGACAAGTCCATCACTAGAAGCCTGTGTTGGGTTGAAAGATGCTCACTCGGAATGAGTTTACAGTCCTTACATAATGCCCTGTCCCCATTTCTAAGCAGTAGAAAGACAATTTGAGTCTTAGCTATCGCGCTTTGGAAGGTAATCAGGTGATCCTCCTTCGGAAGACTCAAATTCACTACCACCAGCCCAAAAACCCTCGCAAATCCAACAGAGCAGCTCCCTCACCATTCCTATCACCGAAACCAAAACCTCCATGCACATCAGCGTAGCCTCCCGGTAATACCCCAATGTGGCCATTGAAGTCCCCTGCTATGACAATCTTCTCCGAGCTAGGCACGCTTCTCACCACCTCGTCCCAAACCTCCCAAAATCTCACTTTCACCTCCTCTTCCAAGCCCACCTGCGGCACATACACACTACACACATGCAATATAGAACCCCCTATGACCAACTTAATCTTCATCAACCTATCGCTGACCCTCTTAACCTCCACCACCTGACTTCTCAGCCCCTCATCCACTAAGATGCCCACTACATTCCGACGCCCCTCACTCCCTGAGTACCACAACTTGTACCCATCCACATCTCTAGCCTTAGATCCTACACCTAGTCTCCTGAACACGCAATATTAATCCTCCCCTTCTTAAGAATCTTCACCAGCTCTACGGACTTACCCTGAAGGATCCCAATGATACAAGACCCAACCCTCAACCTATCTACTCTCACCTCTTGCCTACCTCTAAAACCTCTCACCAAACCCGCCCTAACACCCGACCTAAACCCCACACCCACCCCTACCCTCCCTCCCTCCCTCCCTTCCTCACCCTCTCCCGAAACAGCCCTCACCCCCAACCCCCTCGGACATGACCCTAATCCACCCTCAACCCCTCCAGCCACTACTCAAAAACCAAATCAAAGCCCCTCACCAACAAACAAACGGACAAAGCCACAGTACGAAAACAGAAGGCGAAGGCATTCACAAAGTATACTAATCGTCCTAGCAGCCAGAACAACACAACAATAACAATAACAACAATAATACAACAAAAACCACCAATAGGCTAAGTATCCAATCACCACTTTAATCACACGAACAGGAAACAAGAAACAAAAAAGGAAACCAGTAAGAAGAAGCAAGAACCAGAATAATATAAATAAGTCAAGCTGTATGAAGTGACTAAAATCAAAGTTTAGATGTCACCGGTACGCCTGCGGGCTGCTGGTTTCGTCAATTTTGATGTCGATAGCTGGTTTCCAGATTAAGGTCGCCTGAAAAAGCCGTTGGTTCGTTGCCGGAGTGTTGCCGGATCGTCGACTGTGTATTGCCGGAATCTGGGGGACGGCTGTCGTCGTACCAACCTGCTTGACCGCTGATGCACACCTACACCGGTGCTGGAGTCGAGCCGGCGGGAACCCTAACCTCGCCGGCGATAATAGTGACGAGACTGACAAAAGGGGGAGGGAAAGGGGGAAGATAGGGAGAACTGGGGGGAGAGAATGAAGGAGAGAGATAGTACCCCTTAACTGTTGCTGGCGCGCCTACGCCGGAATTTGCCGGTCCGACGAAGTGAACGTTAAGATTGGAACGTTAAAGGTGAAACGTTGGAGAGAGAGTGTGTCAGATCCAAAATAAAATCATATACTTAAATGTACGTTCTTTAAGAACTGTAATAACCTAAGTTGCGGGACTTTTACTTTGATGCCGCACCAGTGTCAGATTCTCTAAAACTACACTACTTTTGAAGAATCCGACAAGCACACATTGACATTTTTAAAGAGTCCGAGCAACATAGGTAATAACTTCTTTATGGGAGATTCTCCACAGCCTAATCAACCATCTAATAATGCTCATATTGCCCAAACTGAATATGATGAGTTCCTTCAGCATCGAGCAAGTAGGCACACATCTCCACAAGTAGCCTCGGTTGCCCAGGCTGATGCCTATGTTGCTGGTAATCCTTTTGCTTGTATTTCACAGTCTAGTACTCTTGGATCATGGATTGTGGACTCAGGTGCTTCTGGTCATATTTCTAATAACATATCACTCTTGTTTGATATTGTTTATTCACAATCTCTTTTTGGTATTACTTTAGCCAATGGGATCCGAACAAAACCAAAAGGAGTTGGACAAGCCAAACCCTTATCTTCTCTCACTCTAGAGTCTGTTGTTGTCCTTTAAATCTTTCATTTATTAGTCGTTTGCCACGTGCCCTTCATTGTAGCATAACTTTTTTTTATGACTCTTTTCTAATGTAGGAACGCAATACGGGATAGATGATTGGCACAGGACATGAATCACAAGGCCTTTACCATCTTACCTTTTCAAATTCCTTCACAGCATGCTCCATTACAGATCCTCCAGACCTAATTCACAAACGTTTGGGACATCTGAGTCTATCCAAGCTACAAAAGATGGTCTCTAGTTTCTTGACACGACCTGATCGGGGGCCTTGTCGTAATGGGCGTCCCAAGTCCGACCGGGACCGGAGACCACCCTCATTACCTAACCCAACCTTCAGCCGCCTGCCCTGAGTTGACTGAATTTCGAGCATATAACAAATAGTGTAACAACTCACATGAAGACTCTGGGATAGCATCACAATCGTGACCGGCCCAACTGAGTCCAACCATCCCACACCAACTGCCCAACTGTACTAAACCATTTCAAAGGCCATAAATCAGGCCATAACCAAATAAGTTCCAAAACATAATATAATTAATCCTAAAATAAAATATGATGGAACAATGAGAAATTATGTCCAATGATGTCAGCCCACCAGCTTATTCCAATGCCAAGGTCGACACCAATATCGATCCCGCCCATTCCAACCCATGCAGTACCACAAAGCCTCTAACCAAAAGAGTAATAAAATTCGATTGGGATATGCCCCCAACCATGGCCAAAACCAATATCTAAAATAAAATCAAAGTGTCTAGAAATATCCATAACACATGGTGGATCTTAGCTCAAACTCAACCAAACTTCACTCTAAAAGTAGATCTAGACTCCCTAGGTACTAGAGAGCAAGGATCTAGTACAAGAAACCAACAAAACACAATAAAAACTTGTAGATCTAACTTGGAAATTTCGGATCTACAACAAACACACAAGACAACACTTTTTTTTTTGTATTTTCGAATTTTTGTTGAGATTTTCTTAATAAGAACACTAAAACCAAGATTTAGGGATGTTGGAACAACCCTAAACAAGGCTTTAATTTAGGGATGTTGGAACAACCCTACACACGAAATGGATATTAAGATGCAAAGATCAACAAGCACACAAAGAGAAAATAACACTTAGAAAGGAGATGAAGGAGAAGAATTGCATGAATGTAAAGAAAGTAGAGTGACCCTTACATCTACTAGATGATTAACAAAAGGAGATGTATCAAATCTCCAACCACACCTCACAAATGAAAGTTCAAACCACTCTCTTCGGTGACCCAAAGGACTCACACTTCCTCGAGCACACCTTTCTTGCCAAATAACCCAATACAAGTGAAAATCCAATTCCAAAATGTATTAAGGTCCAAGTTTCGGATTCAAGCTACAAACTAGAGACTAAAAACTACAAGTTAAGAGTAATATTCAATGTCATCAAAAGTCTAATGAAAAGAGAAGTAAAATGGTCTATTTATACTATTACATTCAATGGACAAAAATGCCCTTAATGAGAGAGGGAATTGGGGCGCCTCTTGAGTGTTACTTTGGAGTGCAAAATGTCTTCAATGCCCTTCACTTGAGGCGCCTCTTGAGTGTATAAGTTCCCCTCCTTCCTTCTCTTGACCAAGGCTTCAAAATACTTCAAAAAGTCTTCAATTGCTTGCTAATTCCGAAGCCTTGGCCCTTAGATAATACCTTGTACTCTTGGTGCTCCTTGTGCTTGTATCAATCCACCCTTCCAGTAAAACACCATAAGTTCCCGGTGAATTGTAAAAAGAAATCACCGTACCCAATTCCCAATCATTAGGCATCCTTCCGAGGAGAATGTCCCATCCCTGATTTACCCACTCTGCTACTGTAATGTGTTGGTGGAGTGCTAGGTTGTATATGTCGGAAAATTTCTCTCGTAGACTCTCAATCCCAAGCATATATCCTTCCAAAAATCAGTTTTTTTCCAATCTGCAATTCTAATGCAATGTTTATTCTTAAACAACTATCGGAAACAGCCTTGCTACCTCTCCATACATCTTACCCTCCCCAGACCCCACTGTGTGGGAATACATTGGGTTTGTTGTTGTTGTTGTTGTTTATTCTTAAACAATGGCCAAAGAGCTCTAATAGATTTCCATAAGCTTGACCCTATAAGGGTTGTTGATCTCCTTTGTCATCCACATATCTTCTTCATATTTTGCTTTGCTGACCCTTCCCCACAACATTTGGTCTTCTTTTGTGCATCTCCATAGCCATTTCATTTTTAAGTTCATATTTTGAAATTTCAAATCTCTCATTCTCAATCCCCCCCTTCTTTTTGCTCACTGTAAGGGCCTTCCCTTTAAGTAAATAGTAACCTTTCTTCTCCTTATTACCTTGTCACAGAGAAGATCATCTACTGTTGTCTAGTTGTTTGATGACACTAGCTGGAATTGGAAATAAAGTCGTCATGTAAGAGGGTAGAGAATCTGCACAGAATTAATGTGCGACTTTACCTCCCAGTGATAGGTGTTGGGCCTTCCACTTGGATAGTTTCTTTTCACACTTCTCTATGACATTATTCCAAATTTCCTTGGACTTCAATTTTGCCCCTAAAGGCATGCCAAGATATACAGTTGGCAAAGTCTCTACTTCACTTCCCAGAATTGAAGCTAATGACTCCATATTTGTGACTTCATTTATTAGGAACAAAGAGCTCTTCCTCCAATTGATATGAAGACCAGACACACATTCAAATAGAACCAAGATCACCCTCAGATACTTTAATTGGTCCACATTTGCATCACAGAACTGCAGATGTGTTATCTCCATAATACTGTTATCCCTCCTGTCTGTTTCAAAGCCCTTAATCCAGCCAGTGTTCTTGGCAATCTCCACCATATTGTTTAGTTCTTCGATTGCCAAAACAAAAAAGGGGACAAGGGGTCACCTTGTCTTAGCCCCGTTTCAGCTTTGAAGAAACCAGCAGCTGATCCATTGATGAGGACTGAAAAACATGCAGTAGCAATGCAATTTCTGATCCAGCTAATCCACTTGCATCTGAAACCCATCCGCTGCAATATATCTAAAAGGATCCCCCAATTGACATGATCATATGCCTTTTCTATATCAGTTTGCATAGACTACCAGGTCTGTTCTGTTTGATTCTTGAGTCAGCAACTTCATTTGCCACCAAAACAAACATCCGTAATTTGCCTCCCTTTAATAAAAGTCATTTGATGCGAGTCCACTAGCTTTGCCATCACCGTTTTTAGTCTCTCAATCAGCACCGTTGAGAACAATTTATAGATACTATCCATCAAACATTCAAACAGCTAGGTCTGAAATCTCTCAATTCCTTTGTTCCCTTCTTTTTTGGAATTAGAGCTATAAATGTTGCATTAAAGCTCTTTTCAAAAATCTCCTGTTCATGAAAATTATGGAATGCAGCCATGATGTCTTGTTTCATTATCTCCCAACAGTTGAGAATGAAATCCGTAGTACAACCATCAGGACCTGGGGCTTTGTCTTTTGCACACGACTTCAGACAACTCAGAACCTCCTGCTTTTCAAAGCTAGAATCTAGAGTATCCTTCTCCTGTTTTGTTATAGTTGCGCAATTTACAAAGTTGTAGACAGGTCCCCAATTCTCTGTTTCCGTATACAGTTTCTGATAATAGTCAATAATCTCCCCTCTAATACATGTTGGATCTTCAGTCCAGTATCAATTTTAGTTTTTGATTCTCGGTGTGCTCATTGGTTTATACCAATTTCATCTATGTAGTGGTTTGAGAAACTTATGGTCATACCGAGACCACTCATGGAAGAAGTTGGTGGAGGTGGACAGTCATCTACGATGGTGATGGAGGGAAGAGAAAGAAATGAGAAATAGTTGGGGTGGCGGGGGAGGGGGGGAGGAGGGATTTCTCTTGCGGAAGAAAAATGGATTTTTGTAAAAGTAGTTCTTAAATTAAAAATGTGGTCACATGTTATATCCTATGTGGATATTTTTATCAGCGTGGTTAAGAGACATGTAGGGTCAGAGGGGTTTGAAATGTAAGTTTTGAACAAGTTCAGGTGTTTGGATGAAACTTCAGGGAGTTGAGGGACCCGGATGACAAATCGGTGCAAGTATAAGTGTCTATTAGCTTATTCTATCTTATTTAAATGATTAATGTGGTGAACATTTTCTAAAAATCCGATGTTGGTACAATCCATTGATTAGGTCAATATTTTAAATCAAAGGACTAAAACAGGTGGATTTTGGAAAAATGTGACGTTTAAGAAGTTTCAAATGCAGGCAATATTGCAAGAAAAGAATTCAAAAAAGAAAGAAAGACAGAAATGTTAGGGAAATTCAGGTTACTGTCATCTGTCATTTGAGAATTATGTGGCGGGTCAAGTACAACTACAAGCCAACCTTGTAAAGAGTATCGAATACTGGGTTCTATCTTTTCCTTTTTCCATTTTCAAATGGTTTTTAGATAATAAAACACTGATTAGTTCTATTTGAAAATGTAATAAGAAAACCTTTTCTGTTAATTTCACTCGTCGTATAAGTAATTAATTAGTACTTGAAATACTCATTTGAGAGAGACGGGAAAACAAAGTTTAGTTTGATTGTGTTGATTTGCTGCTTGTTCTTGCAAAATAGGCTTACATTGATTTAGCTTTTATTTGGGTGCATTTCAAGCATGGTCATTTGTAAAAACCTTTTGTCTAAGAAGATGGTAAAAATGGGTCGTGTGTATTTTTTGGTGGTGGTGGTGGTCCAAATTTGTCTGAGCCCTGAACAACTGAAAGATCCAAATATGCTTTGATTTGGCTTCTACCATGTCAACCAAATTAGATCTACGGTGAAAAATCATTAGTGGGAGAGACATATTTGAAAGAAAAGATAAGGGTGGGGGCTCCTATCAGCCAATAGGTAAATGGAGGACATATTTAAGACAAATCGCAAATTTGAACCTTTCCCTTATAAAAAGGGGGGAACCACATCAATTTTTCTGCATTTGTAATTGTTATTAGACTTGCTGCCACATATCATCTAAAATCAATTCTACCTCAATTCAGAGCAACTACAGTTAGCTATATGAATCCTAGTATATTTTTTCTGTTTTATTGGACCCATTTCATTGCAATGCTAAATAATTTCTCTTATAAGGCAAATTAGGGAATTTACAACTAGAGATTCTCTAAATCTCAGACTCATCACTATGCTGACATACAACTTTTTAATTGGATCACAAATATGCTTGTTAAGTACTAAACCTATGTGATTGCAGAAACAACAAGTCTTAATTATGACTTGTCGATATCATCTGTATAAATTCCTTACTTCCATTCTGATCTGTTCTTAGTTGATTCCACATGTATTCCGAGAGATTGTAGTTCATTTTGAGAAACTACCTCCCATGTAACTTTAGGTCTACCTAATCTACTTGTAACATCTTCAATCATTATAGTTTCACCCACGCGGAGTCGACACATTGAAGGTTTGCAAAGTACATAGCTGAATCATCTCGGGCAACCTTCTCTTATTTTATCTTCTGTTTGTTATTTGCACACTTATTGGCAGTACTCATTTCTATTCTTGTCCAATCTTGTGTGATCACATATTTATTTTTAGTATCTGTATTTTCATGAAACACATCTTATAGATATGTCGGGCTTTAGAGGGCTCAACATTTAGTCCTATATACTACCCAATGATTTAGAACTTGCATTTCACTTTGCAAGGTAAGGCTGCGTACAATAGATCATTGTGGTCGGGCCCTTCCCTGGACCCTATGCATAGCGGGAGCGTTAGTGCACCGGGCTGCCCTTTATTTTGGATATCTTCCTTTAACATGTCACTCTCGTAATGCGCCTCCATTTCGATCATCATATTTTGATTTTATGGGTTACATCTTCATCTATCATGTCATTTTCTCGGGAAGAGTGTGGACTATATATCTGAATTGCTTGCATTAGGCAGTAGGCACCATTATCCTGTCTAATTCCAACTTCACCTTCATTCTTTTTGTGGGAATAAACACACAGTGCACATTCAAATTTGCTACGTAAGTGGAAAAATTCTAATAGATGGAGAAACTGGCTTCATTTTCTCTGTTTATCAAAAATGAAAAGAGTTCAATGACATTGTCGCGAGCTTGAATGTTGTTGATTACTAGGCCTGGACGAACTTACAGACAATCAGTGCAAGAGTTGCACTTTTGTTATGTCTTAATACGTTTTCTACATTAAGTTACCCTTTTCAAAAAAAGGAAGACATTTTCTGCATTATGATATAGGTGTTTATCCTGGGGTTTGGAAATATCGGGATACATTTGGCGAAGCGTCTACGTCCATTTGATGTGAAAATACATGCTACCAAACGGAGTTGGGCCAGGCTTGCACAGGACTCAAGCAAATCTGAGGGTAAGTAAACCTTGTGGATTACATTTATTTCTAAAAATATTGATAGGAACCGCATATGTATGTTTCCAGCACCGTCTGTTGACAATGGCTGCTACGCTGACCTGGTTGATGAGAGGGGAAGCCATGTTGATATCTTGAAGTTCGCAAGCAAAGCTGATATTGTTGTATGTTGCTTAGCCATGAACAGTGAAACTGTAAGACTCCTCTTTCTTACTGTGTTGTCAGGAAATCATGTGCTTTCTGATGATCAATATATTTTGCAAGCTTAGACCTAAAAATATGCTGCTCACTTGCAGGCTGGCATCGTGAACAATGATTTTATATCTGTCATGAGAAAGGTTTGTCTTCTCGCGTTCCTTTTCTAATTGCTAATTTTGCTTAAAGTGGACATCTCTTTCCAGAAACTAGGGGCGTCAGGAAGAAGTTAACTGTATTATATTCTATTCCTCCGTGGGGCTGGTCAGGCTAATCTTGAGTGGGTTTAAATGGGTTGAATAAATAAATAGGCGTGTTATTGACCCATCCAAAGTTTACCTGGGTTATAATGGGCGGGGGGGTCAAGATGGGTAAACAATGGTTGTAACTCAACCTGTGCAACTTGACTAAGCTTTTATATTTTTTGGGTAAATAAAATATCATGATATTCTTCTATGTAAATAGACTAAAGCCCATATTCTTTCAAATGTCAGGTTGGCAGTCTCTTTTCTTTCTTACTAGTTTCTAGGCACGTGTGTTGCACGTGTATCCCAATCAAAATTTTAAATAGTACATAATTACATTTTCTTAATACATAAATTAGAAAATAAAATATATAGCAGATAAGAATAATTACATATCCTTGATACAATTATATCATCAATTATAACAACATTTGCGAGATATTTACAGTATGTTTTAGTACTGAGAGGGAAAATGGCATAAAGGCCCAAATTTGGCACATTTATGTTAAGGAATAACTTTAGTTTTCTATCATCATTCTACTAAAAGGGTTAGCTTTGTCCTGATTCATTTCACAATCTTTCATAGAATCGTGATCAATATATTTGTGAAATCAAAAGATAATCACTATTCAGATTGTGTTTATTTTCGGTCTACTCTTTACTCTCACAATTGTAAGAACCCAGTGAATTCTTTCAAGCCCACTTATAAACTTAATACTACTCCCTCCGTTTCGAATTAGTTAACCCTCTTTCTAAAACAATTTGTTTCAATTTACTTGTCCAACTTATCAAATCAAGACTATTTTACACAAATTCTTTCCATTCTACCCTTAATAGGTATTAAATATAACTACACTTTTCAAAATTTTTGAAAATAACACTTATATTTCAATACAAACTTTATGAAACTTGACCTTTTTTCTTCTTTTGAAGGAGTACTACTAGTATTCCTATAAGATTTTCAATCCATGCATGCATATGCTACAATTTTCCATGCTTAATTAACTATTGAGTCTTACAATGTTAAGAAGGGTAAAAAGGTAAAATATACTCCTAATCATGAGATTTCTTAATGGGTGTGCCAAGGTTGAAAGGGCCATCTAATTCGAAACGGAGGGAGTAATTCTCAGAAAATAAAGGAAGGCGATTTAACTTGAAAAGAGAAGAAAATTAAAAGCAGCAAATGAGGAACAAAGAAAAGCTTGTAATTCCTAAACTTGCTCTTTCCTCCCTAGTGTACTTCTATCTTTTCTAACTTTATTCAGGCATAATAACATACCATAAATTTAAGTCTACTATCTAAGTAGAATTTATAATATTATGTAGACAGTATAAGTGATTATATTTCTGTCAATTTTGTCACAGAACTGAAAGGGATTGACTCATTCATGATTCAACTAAGAACTTGAAGCACAATTTCATGTCAGAATAATCATATCACTGCTACATTTATATTCACTGTATTAAATTCACAAAATAGTTTTTTCCTTTCGCATAACAAATAACAAATGTGATCTCTGCATAAAATTGACGTATAATATGGAAAAGCTTCGCTGTATTAGTTAATGGTTTGAGAAAAAAATGAGCAAACAAAATGAAAGTATAACCGATAGACCGAGGATAATTTGTTACATACCTGGTGAGTTGGTGTCATCCAATTGTGAAGGTTAGGAACATTCGTGATATCTATTTATATAAGCTGTTTAATGAGCAAATTTAATAATCCATCATTAGAGTTAAATTGATACTAAATGACGGAAAACAAAAGGTTTGGCAACACTAGCGATTATTTAGCATTTATTAGGATTTCATTAAGCTACATAACCACTATTAATCTTTACATTGTTTATATTTCATCAGAAATGTGGAAAGTTTTTATCATTAGTGCAAACGAAATGCATGTTGAAAGCAATCAGAAATGTGAAAAGGTTTTATCTTTAGTGCAAACTAAATGCATGTTGAAAGGAATACGTTAAAGAAAAAATTCAACTCGCAATAAATTGGCTTTGCCATCTAATTTCTTCATCAGTTTTCTTATGTATTAATCATATGTTATTAACTGGCCACTTTGTTTCTTACAGAGAATTTGGCCACTTTGACTCTTTAGTTTGTAATAAAGCTAGGAGGTGAAAAGGTTGTGAAAACATTTAATTAATAAGTATTTAATTAATTATTTACTTAAATTTTGATTGTGTAAGGTAAAATGGTAATCCAACTTTGAAGAGTGGAGCTTTCCTCTTTTAGTATAATATGATTAGTTAATTTTGATCTTTTTGTTATTTCTTCTTAGTTTTAGGATTACACGAATACCATGTCATAAAGCATTTAAATTCCTTCCTTCTAAACAAAATTTGATCTATTTTCTTTAAGAGTGAAGTTCTTGAAAAATGAAGAAAATTTTAAAGGTAATTTTTTTTCTTGTCACAAAATATTTAAAAGCACTTCAAGAGATTTCTGCATCTATTGCAAATTGACATTAAGAATCAAAAGAGAAGCCTTGGAGTAACTGGTAAAGTTGCTGCCATGTGACCAGGAGGTCACGGGTTCAAGCCTTGAAAACAGCCTCGGGCAGAAATGCAAGGTAAGGCTGCGTACAATACACCCTTGTGGTGGGGTCCTTCCCCGAACCCTGCGCATAGCGGGAGCTTTAGTGCACCGGGCTACGCTTTTTTTGACATTAAGAATCAACGATATAAATCTTAAAAAATGACATTTATCTTTTTTAGAAAATTGTCAAAAATAAACCACCCAACACAGCACTTGGCACTCGTGTAGCCACATCGTTAGTTTACACCCGCATAGCAAACTTTTTTGCAACAAAGTTTCTACACCCTTATGCATTATTATACAATATTTATACACCTATATAAACATGTATCTGCCTTGTATGAATGTTTATAATTGTGTATCAAAATGTATACACAACAATAACAACAACATACTTAGTATAATCTCACAAGTGCAAGTGGTATCTGGAGAGGGTGATGTGTACGCAACCATACCCCTACCTTGTGAAGATAGAGAGGTTGTTTCCGATAGACCTCGAATCACCACGACAAATAAAAAGGGCCATCACTATATTTGTGTTGCCCTCTTCATTCAAGAGTTTATGAAAGTATGTCATCTTCATCTAATGTCTCTTCCACTAATACTCCGTCATTTTCATCTTTGATGCACTTCACTTAGTAAAGATTACGGACTCTCCTCTCTCTCGCCTTGGCTAGCCTATACAACTTCTTATCCTCGCCTTTGGCGTGTAGTTCTCCATACAGGCGCTCAAATAATGCCGTTTTAGCCGTTGTAACCACTACTCAAATAATGCCATTTTAGCCGTTGTAACCACTAACTTTGCGTCCGTCATAGCCGCTTATGCCTTTTTTTTTTGTGCTCTTGTTCTCCTCATGTTTGCTCCCCACCAACTCCATATAAGCAACCTTCTTGTGCATATACCTTGTATAAAAGTGTATAACACGTCACTAGATACATAGACTTTTTCTGCGATTTTTAATTGCAACTCTTGTTCATAACCGGTCCAAATCTCCGCCAGATTACTTCAAATTTTGTTGACAACTTTCTTAGACTATTTTCAACAAGTCTAAACCACACTCACTTCATATTTTCTCACAAATCAGATTTGAAATTCAAACGCACTTCTTCAAGCTTGTTCGATGTGGTGGATTACCTTTCTAATTTGATTTCTAGTTTTCACCATCCAAATAATACAAAATCAATAGTCTAACCATGATTTAAATGTCAAATACAACAACAAATGTAGTTCGTCACTTTAACAATCATGAAGCAGCTGAGTTGAAAAAGAGAAATATTGGAAGTGTCCTAGTTTTCGGATTATACAATCGAGTCAATTTGGGTTAGGAGTAAAACGTGGCTCATTTCGATTATAAGCTTGATCCAGGTGACCGAGAGTGCAAAAATCTCATCTTTCTTCTCTTCATTGGACTATTTTCATGAATTACGCAATACAAATCCAAAAGTAGAAAGTGCTGCTTTAGGTACAGTCATTTTACCGACTTGAAGACATATTGAAAAGAAAGAGAATTCTTACCCCTTCTCACAATCCCTCATAGAGAAAATTTGAGTAATAAATATATAAAAGATAGAGGACACTTATCTAGAAGATGAATATAACCACTTGTCATACTTATTTACATACCATGCTTTGGTCTGATATTTCAATGGTGCCGAAAAATACTGGCACATACACGTCACCTTTCATGGGTAAATTTTGGGTGTTAGAATATGAATAGGAATAGGAATAGTATACAAAATCCTACTTAGAAAAGGATTGTAATGTAGTGTCTATAAATAGGGTGTCAATGTAATTATATAGACACACAATTCAATGATATTGTTTTTCTCCATTATTACTCACATGGTGTCAGAGCAGGTTTAGTGAGGAAGAAAACTCAATCAGTCAATCCCCGTGCTTCGATTTTTGGCGACTGTCAAGTCTAGTTTGAGCCCTCGTCTATTTTACAAGTGTTGTGTGCGAAAACCAACACTATCACGAGGTGCGCAACGCTCGGGCAAGCAAACCCCAGGGACCGCATCTCATCTCCAGCGATTCACGTGCCGTCACGCGCCGTCGGAAGGTTCAGATCTGTGTGTCATGCACCGGCGCGTGCGGTTTATTTTGGCCAGGTTTCTTTTCCAGCTAGGTCGCCACTTCATTACAAGGCTGTACCGATAGTTTTTTCTTGATTCCGACAAGTCTTTCAAGATTTCGATCGCCGGAACCTAAATTCCGGCGACTTCTCCGACAGTTTCTTTTTTTAGTAGCCTCGCTTATTCATTCCGAGGCTGCTCATATGATTATTTTCTGATTTCGAGCAACTTCAGAACATCAGATCTTATATCCGGCGACTTTTCTTTTTCCCGGCCAAATTTTGACGGTATTTCTTTTTCATGATTAAATCTGAATCTTAGGATGCATTTGTTTTTTTTTAAGATTAAGACGTCTGAATCTGAATGGATGTCTGAATGATTAAGATGTTGTTTCTAGATCTGAATACTGAATGATTAAGACTGTTTGTTTTTTTAACATCTGAATATATATAATTTATTTATTTATTTGTAATAAATATGCAATTCAAATTTAAAAAGTAATAAAATATTATATTATATGAAAAAAATATTTAGATAAAGTATTAACTTAAATAACAAACATTATTTGAGTGATAATTAAAATATTTAAAAGTATAAATAAATAAATTATGTTAAATATAATCAGTGAACTATCTAAATTATTAAAAAAAGATATATCGATTAAAAATTATTGTGATAAGATGTAATCATAAAATGAATTACTACAACAGTGAGAGAGTTTTGAGGTGTAAGTTAGAATTACTAGAATAGTTCAATATTTTTAATAACAAAGTGAGGAAAATAAATAATTGTCAAATGAGAGAGGAAAATAAATAATTCAATACGTGAATTATTAGTATTATAATCCATTGCATTATAATTCATTTGATAATAAATTAAGTTATTTTAATTCATTTTACACGTATATAGAGAGGAAAATAACAAAGTGAGAGAGTTTTGAGGGAATATATTAGTTTTAGAAAGAGTTTGAATAGTATTCAGACTCTTTTTCATATCTGACTGATTTAGAGGATTTCAGACACATTAAGAGGCAGTTTTAAAAAAAAAAAAATGCACTTAATGGATTGAAATCTGAACCATTCAGATTCAGACCTCCATTAAGTGCAAACAAATGAGGCCTTAATGAGGAGATCAAAAACTCAGATGTCAGAGTTTACGAAGAATCAACGAGGGGAAGGTCGATTTGGAAGATCTCGACCTAGGTGTAATTATAAAGGTTTGGACATACTCGTGGCGTATGCTATTCTCGACCTAAGTGTAGTTATTGTAATAGGCTTGGACATACTCGTGGAATATGCTATTCTTTGCATGGTCGACCACCTAAAAATGCTCATATTGCTCAGTCTAACACCACAGGTGATCAACGGGTATATTTATCTGACAATGAATATAATGAGTATCTTCAGTATCAAGCAAGTAAGCATATATTTCTACCAATAGCCTCAACTGCACAATCTCCTACCTTTGGATCATTGGGTTGTGGACTCAGGTGCTTCTGACCATATTTCTGGTGACAAATTTCTGTTTTATATTGTTTATTCACAATCTCTTCCTGCTATTACTTTAGCTAATGGAATTCAAACAAAGCCTAACGGAGTTGGACAAGCCAAACCCCTATCTTTTGTCACTCTAGACTCTGTTCTTTATGTCCCTGGTTGTCCTTTTAATCTTGCATCTGTTAGTCGTTTGACACGTGCCCTTGATTGTAGTATAACTTTTTTTGATGATTCTTTTCTAATGCATGACCGCAAAACGGGATAGACAATTGGCATAGGATATGAATCACAGGGCCTTTACCATCTTACCTCTTCAAATTCCTTCATAGCATGCTCCACTATAGATCCTCCCGACCTTATTCACAAACGTTTAGGACATCCGAGTCTATCCAAGCTACAAAAAATGGTGCCTAGTTTGTTTAGTCTATCCAAATTAGATTGAGTCGTGTCAACTTGGGAAACACACCCGTGCTACATTTTCACGTAGTATTGAGAGTCACTCAGAGTCTATTTTCTCATTAGTTCATTATGATATTTGGGGTCCTAGTAGAGTCAGTTCACCCTTAGGATTTCGTTACTTTGTTACTTTCATCGATGATTTTTCAAGATGTACTTGGGTTTAATTGATGAAAAATCGTTCCGAGTTATTCTCTATATTCAAAGGTTTTTGTAATGAAATACAAAATCAATTTGGTGTTTCAAGTCGTGTTTTTCATAGTGATAATACCTTAGAATACTTATCCTCCCAGATTAATAGAATGCCATCATCTTCGATCCAGAATTAGGTTCCCCATTTCATACTATTTCCTCAGTCACATCCCTACTCTATCCCCCCTGATGTTTTTTGGAGCACATGTTTTGTTCATAACTTAGCCCCAGGAAAAGATAAATTAGCCCCTCGTGCTCTCAAATGTGTCTTCCTTGGTTACTCTCGAGTTCAAAAAGAGTATCGACGCTATTCACCTGATCTGGGTCGCTACCTTATGTCCACTGATGTCATATTCTTTGAATCTCAACCTTACTATACATCTTTTGATCATCTTAATATCTCTGAGGTTTTATCCATACCTTCAGTCTTACCCACACCAATCTTTGAGGAATCTACGGTTACTTCTCCATATCCAGCTACAGTGCCACCACTTTTGACTTATCACCGCAGCCCACGTCCAGCATCAGTCCCAGATGATTCATGTCATGCACCTGACGCTTCCCCTACTTCGGACTTGCCTTCTTCTAGCCAATCAGTTGCACTTCAAAAAGGTATATGATTCACTCGTAATACTAACCGACATTATACTTTCTTGAGTTATCATCGTTTGTCATCACCCCATTATGCTTTTGTATCATCTTTGTCCTCTATTTCCATTCCTAAGACTATAGGTGAAGCACTTTCCTATTCAGGATGGAAACAAGCTATGATTGATGAGATGTCTTCTTTACATACTAGTGGTACTTGAGAGCTTGTTTCCCTTCCTGTAGGTAAATCTACTGTTGGTTGCCGTTGGATTTATACAGTCAAAGTTGGTTCAGATGGTCAGGTTGATCGGCTGAAAGCTCGCTTTGTTGCCAAAGGATATACACAGATATTTGGGCTTGATTATAGTGACACTTTCTCTCCCGTGGCTAAAATAGCATCATTCCGTCTTTTTATCTCTATGGTTATCGTTCGTCATTGGCCTCTTTATTAGTTGGACATTAAGAATGCTTTTCTGGATGGTGATCTTGAGGAAGAAGTCTATATGGACCAACCACCTGGTTTTGTTGCTCAGGGGAGTCTAGTAGCCTTGTATGTCGATTGCGCAAGTCACTCTATGGTTTGAAACAGTCCCCTCGAGCCTGGTTCGGAAAGTTTTGCACAGTGATTCAGGAGTTTGGCATGATTCGTAGTGGAGCTGATCATTCAGTGTTTTATCGTCATTCTGAACCAAATCTGTGTATTTATTTAGTGGTTTATGTTGACTATATTGTTATCACCGGCAATGATCAAGATGGTATCACTAACTTGAAGCAATATCTCTTTCAGCATTTCCAGACTAAAGACCTTGGCAGACTGAAATACTTTCTAGGTATTGAGGTTACTCAGTCCAAATCAGGTATTGTTATTTCTCAACACAAGTATGCTTTAGACATTCTTGAGGAGATAGGAATGATGGAATGTTGATCCATTGACACTCCTATGGATCCAAATGCTAAACTTCTGCCAGGACAGGGGGAGCCACTCAGTGATCCTTGAAGGTATAGACGGTTGGTTGGAAAGTTGAATTATCTCACAGTGACTAGACCTGACATTTCTTTTCCGGTGAATGTTGTAAAGTCAGTTTATGACTTCCCCCTGTGATAGTTGTTGGGATGCAGTTGTTCGAATTTTGCGATATATAAAGTCAACTCCAGGTAAAGGACTACTCTTCGAGGATCGAGGCCATGAACATATCGTTGGATATACAGATGCTGATTGGGCAGGATCACCCTCCGATAGACGTTCTACATCTGAATATTGTGTTTTAGTAGGAGGTAATTTGGTATCTTGGAAGAGTAAGAAATAGAGTGTGGTTGCTCGATATAGTGCCGAAGCAGAATATCGAGCAATGGCTACAACAACTTGCGAGCTGGTTTAGATCAAATAATTGCTGAGAGAACTAAAATTTGGAGAAATTGGTAAGATGGAACTTGTATGTGATAATCAAGCAGCCCTTTATATTGCATCTAATCCAGTGTTTCATGAGAGGACCAAGCACATAGAGATTGATCGTCACTTTGTCAGAGAAAGAATACTCGGGAGATATTGTTACAAAATTTGTAAAGTCAAGTGATCAACTTGCAGATATCTTCACCAAGTCCCTCACCAGTCCTCGTATTAATCATATTTGTAACAAGCTCGGTACATATGACTTGAATGCACCAGCTTGAGGGGGAGTAGTGTTAGAATATGAATAGGAATAGGAATAATATTTTTTTTCTCCATTATTACTCACATTGGGGAACTTGACAACATGATTTGGGAACTGTTCAGCAGCCCATCTTTTTTCCGGGTTCAGTTGGGAATTCATTAGCCATGAATTGTATAACGGCATGTTTCATGGGTAAATTTTGGGGAACTTGACAACTTGATTTGGGAACTGTTCAGCAGCCCATCTTTTGGCCGGGTGCAGTTGCGCATTCAATAGCCATGAATTGTATATCTCCAACCCAACCTATTGATAACTAGTCAGGTTGGGCGGGTCACACTATAATACATCAAATTTTCTACCCCTAGGTAGAATCTGCCAGGTTTTGGGTTTGGTAGAAAATGTACCGGCATCCCTTTTTCTCCTCTCATAGGTGTTCATTTGGCTGGGCATGTATCCCATTATTCCCCTTGTACAATGCCAGCCAGTGGCTTTGATTAATTGTTGTCGGTATGTGTGTGTTTGTGTGTTTTGCTAATACATGGTTATGCACCAACACATGCGTATATTTCCATAATAATTACATTTCATATTCTAGAATTCGTTCTTTAGAGCTCACAAGTGTTTGGTGTGTATTTGCAACCCTAGGACAGAGTTGCTGATGAGACATTCACAAATAGGTGTATCTTTGGAGTGTACTTGCAACCCTAGGACAGAATTGCTGATGAGATATTCACAAATAGGCGTATCTTAAGTGAGATGCATTGCCAATATTTGGGCATTTCACTTTCTTATCATATTAATCAGGCATGTTCCATCTAAAATCGGATTTTATACTTCAATTTTAGAAAGCTGGACTGTTTGAATGAGTTCTCCTTGTTAAAGGATTTCTTCTTAGTTTTGAGACCTCTCGGTCATGGAGAACTCCATGAGATGCGTCTTAGGCCAGCATAATGAAAAGGGAAGAAAAGGAAAGATGGAAACTTTTATAAATTAACGTAATGTACTCTGTCATCAACTGCGTCATTGATCAATGCATTTGAGAAAGATGCTTCTTTTTGCAGTCAAAATCCTGATAGGCCATCACAATGTATGTTACTATAGTTCTGCTTGAGGTTAGACTATCATGGTTAAGTATTTTTCTGCTTGCAGTCCACAAGCCTCTGACTTCTATTTTATTTGATCAGGAGAAGCTGCATATATTCTTGAACCTGGCAACCCTAAGAACCATAGAAACCATTAACAATCTATCCAGTTTACTGATTTATTCAAGTTCTTTTTCATTTCAATGTATATGAAGAAAAGGTTTTACCAAAAAGGAAAAAGAGAAAAGTTCCCCCTAGGATATCATTCGCAAGAATGAAAGTGTTCCTCAGGAGCTGTTAGTGAAGTGGTGTCTGCAAGGAAGCAAAAATCAATATTTAGTTAAATTATGGTAACTTTGGATGCTCTCATTTGCTGCAGGGTGCCATTCTGATTAATATCTCTCGAGGTGGTCTCTTGGACTATGATGCTGTTTTAACTCATCTCAAATCGGGACATTTAGGCGGTTTAGGAATTGATGTGGCTTGGACTGAACCATTTGATCCTGATGATGCTATCCTTAAATTTCCAGATGTTATAATCACACCCCATGTTGCTGGTGTTACAGAATTATCCTATAGATACATGGCCAAGGTAAGTTCTAAATTGAGGTATCAGGATATGAATCCCTTTTGATTTTTTAAAAAATACTTTTTCATTTCGTGCCAATTTCATTTGATCATTGTGAAATTATAGGTGGTATAAAATGTTTGCATACTAAAAAAAACCTTTGGCTCATCTTTATTTTGTCCCACGTTTGAAATGTCAGTATTTTCTTCATGCCCTTCTCTGATCTCTTTTGTTTTTTGTTTTCAAATGATGTTTATGTTCATATCTCCTGAAAGTTAAGTTTAAGAAGTGCCAGTGTTTTCTGTTAGATGAGGTTTTGTGGTATAAATAAATCACAAGTAACATAGTATAAACATGTCTGCAAAGAGATATCATTGTCAACCCCATATGTACATGCGAATGGCTTTCTAACAAAAAGCGAAATCACTAGATTTCTCAAGTTTACTCAAATTCGTTGAATAACCAAAGCTATATTTAAAGAGTCCTTTGGTATCCATTAGTTTCTTGGGGTCATGCTTCTTCCGTAGGCTGAAAAGCATATGGAGAGGTGTAGTGCTGCCTGATACCAGAATATTTTAGGCTAGTTTGTTCATTAGGACATCTTGTTGAAATGGAACGTGTAATACCGTACGGTAATATTGTTAAATTACAGGTTGTTGGAGACGTTGCACTTCAACTCCATGCAGGAGAACCTTTTACAGGAATAGAGATTGCCAATTGAACCAATCAGTATGATGAAGAGACATTGCCTGGGCGGTTGTGCGGCACCCCCCCACCCCCCCACCCCCCAAAAAAAAAAAGACATTGCCTGTGTAGTAACTCTGGTCTGTACATTTCTTGCCGTTGCTCAAACTAGTTTCACATCTCATATTTGTCCATGTACGGGCATGCAAGTATTCAAATAACCCAAGGTCTGAATCTTAATCATTGAGGTCACAATTATAATTGTGTATTTATTTTTTAGTTCCGAATCTTAATAATTCAGATGACAATTATTAAGTAATAGTGAGGTGGCTCCATTACACTTGCTTTACAGGAGGTTTTAGATAGGAGATGTTATAGTTCAGGGGTAATAACAACAGCTCATGGTTAAAATATTGACGGAATATGGATAGAATAATTATAGGCATGAACTCTTAAAAGTGAAGGCGTTTTTAGGGTTGGAGAGTGTCCATGTCTTATAGTATATATTTACAATCTATTCAAAACATTATCATTTTAACAACTTTGAGATGAACTGAAACTTCAGAGCACAATCTACAGATTCTGCAGTTCAATGCGCATGACTATTCTCTTTTGATATATTTATTTGGTATTCGTAATGTACTATCCCGAGAGAGAGCACAAACACAAACAGTGTGTTATATAATAATAACAATAACATAATAAGGTAATAAGAAATATAACCAAAGAAGGCGGGGAAGAGAGATTTTATTTCACTTCAAATTAATATTCAAATGAACTGAATTGACTTAATATTTACAGCAAAAAGTTGTGTGGCTTATCACCAAGCAGCTGCAGAACTTTTCAAAAGCTACTTACAAGTTGTCCGGCTACCTCTCTATCTCTCTTAGATGTTTAGATTTTTCAAAACTCCATGGACATGCAGAAGAGAAATGCTATCCCCACTCGGACTAAGACAGAACTTTTACTTGTTCAAGTAACAATTAAGGTGAAGCAGGGTTAGGAACGACGAATCTCTTTATGATAAACGGATTCATTTTGCAAGTTCGTTATTACGGGTAGTTCCTGCAAAGGATCGGATTAATGACGTATACAATGCTTGATTTCTCGATGTAGATGTTGCATAGTTGGTTATCATCCTTCAGAGACAATGTGTAATAAGAGCATTTGTCGATAAAAGGACACCCTAAGATGATCATCTCGTGGCTATAGAGAACGAATTAAATCAGATGGTTCAATTTCATGGCTTCCCAAACAGATAGAAGGGTTTCCCTCTAATTTGGTGCCTTTTCTCAAAAAGAGACTCGTTTTGCACTCTGTTTGAACGAAGGGCTTCCTCTATTTTTAGTTCCGTTTGAAATTGAGCCCCAAGGATATCGGAGGAAATATGCTCGGGTGCTGAATCCATAGGCAGGCAAGAGACAACTTGGCGAACTGAAACATCTTATTAGCTAGAGGAAAAGAAAGCAAAAATGATTCCCGTCGACGAGCGAAATAGGAGCAGCCTAAATCGTGAAAATGGGGCTGTAGGAGAGCAATACAAGCGTCGTGCTTCTAGGCTAGAAGACTCTTTTCTTTAATAGTATTCAAGAAAATTTTGGATTGCCTAGTATTCCACTAATTAGTAACCCAAGATTCTAGACATTTATTAGTTGAGAAAGAAATCCACCGGGGACTCTATGTTGAGTAAAGGTTCCAAACCTTCCAAAAGTGATAGGTATGTGTTCTTTCTTGGCACTCTCTATATTATGCCAACCTAAAAAGAGCGATGAAAGTAGATTTCAGGTTCGATAGTCTTGAGAAGGTATTAGTCATTGGTGACCAGAGAAGGTATTAGTCATTGGTGACCATACTTTCGTAAAAGCACCATTGGGTGGTGGTTCCTCTCCTACAAGCTTGAAGGAATTATTGCAAGGGTATTTTGGGAGCTGCTTGTGAGCTGGATGGTTGAACTGGTTGTATGTTTGTTTAAGCTATTTGCAAGCTGCTTATTTGATTTCATGCTTATCCAGAAATTTATATAATGGGCATCCACAATATGATGTTGCAACAACAACAATAACATACTCAGTATATTCCCACCAAGTGGGGTCTGGAAAGGGTAAGTGTACACAGTCCATACTACTACCTCATATATGAGATAGAGAGGTTTTCAATAGGCCCCCGACTCAAAATAAAACAGTTTATACAAGGAATAGTAAATGGACAAGATACAATATAAATAAACACATCCAATATTATACACAAGATACACCAAGTAATGTAACAAAAGATACAACACCTTAATCATACTAACTTTCTACCCTAATCCGCCTCCTCTACAACTTCCTATCTAGGGTCATATCCTTTGTAAGCTGGAGCTGCTCCATGTCATGTCTAATCATCTCCTTTCAATTTTTCTTCGGTCTACCTCTAGCTCGTTTGAATCCATCCCTGACCAACCTCTTACACCTTCGCACTGGGACATCCGTGCCTCTCCTCATTACATGACCAAACTATCTCAACCTCGTTTCCCTCATCTTGGCTTCCACCAAGACACTCCCACCTTATCTCGAATAATCTCATTTCTAATTTTATCTTTCCTAGTATACCCACACATCCATCGAAGCATTCTCTTCTTCGCCACCTTCATCTTCTGGATGTGTGCCTTCTTAACAGGCCAACACTCTGCCCCATACAACAAAGTCGGTCTAACCACCACTCTGTAGAACTTGTCTTTAAACTTAGGAGGTACTTTTTTGTCACACAAAATTTCGGAGGCGAATTACTTATAGTTTTTAGTAATTCAAAAAAAATAAAATTTCCTCTCTCTAAAAAAACCTAAACCCTAAGGCAAATCGGCCGACATGGCCACCACTTTCAGTGGGTCTAACCCACCGGTAATCAAAGTTGGAGATACTACTAGTAAGGTGAATGATAAAGTGACTAATAAAAAGGTTTCATATGCTAATATCTTGAAACCAAAAGAATGCAACAGTGTGAATGAACGAATCCCTCCAAAACCAGTAATGATTATTGAAGGGGAGCCTAGTGTTACATGGAAAAAGTCGGAAGTGAAGACCCTTATCATGCAAGAAAATTTACAATATGCAGTAATTGGTAAATTTTCGTATGGTAAACCTGATATAGTTGAATTATGGAAGTGTATTCCTGTTCAATGCAATATTAAGGGAGATGGTAACATTGGTGTATTGGATTCACGTCATATACTTATTAGATTAAGCATAAAGGAGGATTATTTTAATCTAATATCTACTGTAGCATATTATATAAAGGCTAAAGAGATCTATTGGCAGATGAGAACCCTTAAATGGGACCCTTGGTTTGAACCAGATATTGAAACGACTATAAGTATTGCATGGATATCTATGCCGGAGCTGCCTCCCAATTTCTTCTCAAAGGAGGCTCTTTTTTTCAATTGCAACAGCAGTAGGAAAACCATTGACATTGGACATGGCAACCAAGAATCAAACTAGACCCAGTTGTGCCAGAGTAAAGGTTGAAGTTGATTTAGTTGCTCAATTACCACATAGAGTGAAGATAAATGAAGAAGATGATGAGACTGGACACATTAGATTTAAGTGGATAACTATACAGTATGATTACAAGCCAAAATATTATAAAGAGTATTGTTTACAAGGCCATGATGAAGCAACATGTTGGAATATACATCCAGAGTTAATGGAAGGGAAGAAGGAAGAAAGTAGAGAAGGAGAAAATATGCATGATGAGGAGAAAGAGAATAAACAAACAGATGCTGAGTCTCATTATCACAAGCGTAGAAGACATTTCAAACAGCAGTGGTTAACAAGGAAAAATAAATATAAAAAGGGCAAATTTGGTCATATTGTAGGTGAGGTAGAGAAAGAGAAGCAAAATGAGACTCCAGAAATTACAATAACAAATTCATTCGAGTTGTTAACACAAGGGGAGCAAGAGGAAAATGTCACCACTAAGGAGTATGTAACTGAAAAGAAGCAGGTTCAGCAAAGTACAAAAGATTGGGTGTTGAACAGTTTTGATAACAAATCAAGAACAATGAAAATGATGCACAGGTAGATGGTAAAGTAGAGGAAGTAATAACTGAAGAAAGCCAAGCAAATCCACAACAACAGATTGAAGATAGGGGTAACAAAGATGGCCATGATGACTTAAATGAGCATGACAATGAAAAAAAAAATCTACAAATGCTTTGCAACTGATATCTTTAAAGGAGGGAGATGAAGCAGAAAAGGTAATAGAAAATGTGTTACCTTTAGCAATCCATGTTGAAAATCAGATTGCATGCAGTAATAAGGAGAGAAATAAGCTGGATGAGGTATATTTGAGTAAAAATATTGATAAGGCAGGAGTTGAAGGGAATTTATCATCAAGACAAATAGAAAAACTGAAGTTGACTCAGGGCGTACATGAAAAGAAGGAGAAATGAGGTAAAACTTCTACAATGCAGATAAGAAATTCAACCAAGAATAAGTCTAAATGAATGCTTTAGTATGGAATATTAGATCAGTAAATACGCAAAAAGCATTCACTAGGCTTATTACTTTGCAAAAAAGAAACCAATTTTCTTTAATAGGATTATTGGAACCTTTTCAAGAAAGCTACACCATTGAGGAATATAAAAGGATATTGGGAATGCATCATGCAGTGGCTAGTTTATCAGGGAAAATATGGGCATTCATTGAAGAAGGTATGGATTATAGTATGCTAATAGATGAGGAACAACAGATGACCATTAAGTTGGTGAAACCAGAAACAGGCATTACTATTGTAGTTTCATTGGTGTATGCAAAATGCACACAAAGGGAGAGGCTCCAGTTGTGGGAATCCTTGGAAGATTTGGTACAAATAACCTAAGATCCTTGGGTAGTAGCTGGGGACTTCAATGTAATAGTAAGTGATGAAGAGAAGTTGGGAGGGTTACCAGTTATAGTGAATGAAACAGAAGATTTCATACATTGTATCAATCTTTGCAATTTGGAGGATCTAGGATTCAAGGGGAGCAAATATACTTGGTGAATGGGAGGACTGATGAGGAGTGTATATTCAAGAGAATGGATAGAGTATTATCTAATGATAAATTTTAGGATTTTTATCCAGCATTAGAGGTGGAGCATTTGTTAAGAAGTGGTTTTGATCATACACCTCTTAAGATCCATGTTAGCACTATTAAGGAGCATATTCATAAACCTTTCAGGTTTCTGAATATGTGGATGAAAGAGAAGACATGTCTAGAAGTGTTGAGAGAAAACTGGAACACTGAGGTGATGGGAAACCCTTTGATATGTTTCATCATAAACTTAAAAGGGTTAAGAATGCACTGGCAATATGGAGTAGAAAATATTTTGGTAACATTTTCCTGGAAATTATTACTCTAGAAGAAGTTATCAAGGTTAGGGAGAAACAATTTGAAGAAAACCTACTGGGAAGAATAGACAAAATTTATTTAAAGCTCAGGCAGAGTTGAATTTGCAATTAAAGAGGGAAGAAGACTTGGAAATAGAAGGCTGACATGGATTGCTTTAAAGATGGGGAGAAGAACACAAAGTTCTTTCACACAGTGGTGAAAAGGAGAAGAAACAGGCTTAAGATCTCCAGAATTCAAAATAATGAGGGAGAATGGATAGAGGATCAACAACAAATAGCATAGGAAGCAGTGAATTTCTTCCATCAACAGTTTTCAAAAGAAGAAGAGAATGGAGATTTTGAAATGCTGAATGAGTTGCCCATAATAGTAACTATAGAACAGAATGAGGAAATGACCAAGATACCAGATATTTAGGAAGTGAAGGATGCAGTGATGGGATTGAACAGAACCAATACAGGTGGTCCAGATGGCATGACTAGAGCATTTTTCCAAGATGCTTGGGATATTATTGGTAAGGATATTCATGATATGGTCATAGCTTTCTTTTGTGGGTTTGAATTACCAAAATTCGTTACTCATACAAATTTGGTATTAGTTCCCAAGGAGTTAGTGATTAATACCTTTTCAGATATAAGACCAATTTCATTGAGTAATTTTGTGAACAAGATTTTTTTCAAGAATTATTCATGAGAGAATTAAAACAATCCAGCCTCAAATTATATCAGAAAAATAAGAAGGTTTTGTACAGGGCAGAAGCATTGCAGAGAATATTTTAATGGTGCAGAAAATTATTGCAGAAATAAGGAAGAGAGGAGCATTCCCAATTTGGTCATAAAGCTTGACATGATGGAAGCTTATGATAGGGTGGATTGGTTGTTTCTCACAAAGGTGTTAAGAAAGGTGGGCTTCAGTGAGATGATGATTGGCATGGTATACATATTAGTGGAAAATAATTGGTATTCAGTTTTTCTGAATGGGCAACCAAATGAATTTTTCCAATCCACGAGAGGGTTCAATCAAGGGGATCCACTATCACCCATATTGTTTATTATAGCAGCTGAACTTATGTCTAGAGCTTTAAAATCTTTAATGCTTACAAAAGATTTTAAGCTATTTGGAATGCCAAGAGGTAGCCCTAAAGTGAATCATTTTGCATTTGCTGATGACATGATTATCTTATGTAAAGCTGATCTTCAAACTATGCAGAAAGTGACCTAACACTTTGGAAAGGTATGAGAAAGTTTCAGGTTAGAGAATAAACAGGGAAAAAAGTTCTTTGTATTTGTATAAGGGAGTGTCTCATGGGGTGGTTGTCGTGGCAGAAGTGGCTACAGGGATTTTAAGGAAAGAATTTCCTTTCATATATTTAGGGTGCCCTATTTTTCACATGAGAAAGAAAAAGGACTATTATCAGGGTATCATGAGCAAGATTAGTGGAAAGTTGCAAGGATGAAAAGAAAAATTGTTATTTTATGGAGGTAGGGCCATTCTTATCAAACATGTTCTTCAAAGCATTCCAATGCATTATTTGTCAGTGATGAACCCTCATTTAAATGTGTTGTCTACTATCTAAAAAATGTTTTCTCAATTTTTCTGAAGCACTCATATTGGAGGAAAAAGTAGGCATTGGGTCAAATGGAGCAAGCTTTGTATTCCAGAGGATGAGGGAGGTCTTGGGTTTAGAAATATAAAGGATGTTTCAATGGCTTTATTTTGCAAATTATGGTGGAATTTTCGTACAAAAGATTCCTTGTGGAGTAAGTTTATGCAAAATAAGTATTGTAAAAAGTTACATCTTAATAAGGTTGAATGGAAAACAGGATCAGGTTCCCAGGTATGGAAGAAGATGTTGCAAGCAAGGGATCTGATTGAGCATCGGATAATATGGAGAGTTAGAAGAGGAAATTCTCATTTGTGGTATGATAATTGGATAAGAGAAGGGGATTTGTATACATTGGAGACAGAATCTAGGGAATGGGATATGGAGTACCAGAAGGTGAGTGCTTTAATCAAGGATGGAAAGTGGGATGAAAGTGTGCTATCTCAACTGTTTATAGTGGAGATTGCTGATCATATAATTCAAACAGTTAAGATTTCTGATTGGGGAGGAGGGAATGATATTATATGGAAGCTTGAGGCCAATGGAAAATTATTTGTTAAATCAGCTTGGAATTTATTAGACAAAAGGGTGAAAAAAATTTAATTTACAAAAATATTTGGGTAAAGGGTTTGCCTTTTGAAATGGCATTTCTCATGTGGAGGTTTTGGAATTGAAAGGTTGCAGTAGATGATAATTTGAGGAGATGGGGAATAGAAGGACCTACTAGGTGCTGGTGTTGCACCATGCCAACTCAAGAAACAACTTCACATGTGTTTCTTAAGTCTGGTACTACTAACAGGACATGGTCTTTTTTTTCTTCTTTTGCAGGAATAAGCATGGCAGGACAAAGCATTAGAGAACTTATCATGAGATGGTGGAATGCTGAAGTTTCTGGACAAATTAGAACATATTATCAAGCTATTCCAAGCTTGATTTTATGGGAACTATGAAGGAGAAGGAATAACTCAAGACATGAAAGGAAAATATTGTCTACTCATTTGGTATTAGTCAATATTCAAAGAAATATTGGACTCTTACTTAGAGTGAGGAATCCAGGAAAATTTTTTCCAATTATGTGGCCATATATTCTTACTGAATTGGAGCAGGGAAGACCTAAACTGAGAGTCATAAAAGTGGAATGGAGATTTCCAGATGAAGGATGGTTGAAGTATAATACAGATGGGGCTTCAAAAGGTAATCCTGGGGTGAGTTCTGCTGCATTTTGTATAAGGGATCATAAAAGAGATCTAGTATATGCTGAGGGAGATAAAATTGATGACACTACAAACACTGAAGTAGAAGCATGTGCTATTCTAAAACAAGCTATTCATTGTGGACATTCCAAACTCAAAAAAGTCATTATTCAAACAGAATCTTTGTTTATGTTTAAGATATTGACTAAGGAATGGGTTTGTCCTTGGAATTTGATAGACACAATGGAACAAATCACATTAGAGTTGATACACAAGCAAGTAGTTTTTCAACACATAAGGAGGGAAGGGAATCAGTTGGCAGATTATTTAGCAAATGCAATAATAGAAAAAAGAAAATTTTAGCATATCTTCATTTCAGCAATTGGAATTACAAGGCAGGAAGATTTTAAATAGTGACAAGCTACAATGCCCTTATATCATATTATCAACAGCAAAATCATGAGCAGGTTGAAGTCTACAGATACTACCAGAGACTACAAGCATTTATTTACAAGCCAAGAGGCCAATAGTTATAACCAAAAGCTGACTAGCCTATACAAATTCAACCATTAAAAAGGACTCTTAAGAAGGGACAAAGGTCAAGTGAAGTCTAAGAAACTAATATACCTGGGCACAGACGACAATCCAATAGTTGTGTCGGTTCGAGCTTCTCTGTATCTCCATCCACGCTACAATTATCAACAAAAGAGAGTTAAGGTGAAGAACAAGCAAAAGATGAGAAGAAGTGGACGAAGAATACCTGGGCATGCAATCAGTTTCAGGAACCTTTGACCCTCAAATTAGCACCAAAATCAATAATACAACCCATCCAACAGAGATCTCAGTTGAAACAACAAAGAGAAGTTAATGCAACAATCAATAAGGGAGAAGAAGAGCTACTTAAACGAAAGTCTAGAAGAAGCTTAGTTTAGAAAGCTGATATCAGAACACATCTTTATAGTCCAAGGCACAGTATTGATGATCCACAACAAGAACAAGAGGAATTGGAGATTCAGGTGATGTTTCTCCATTTTTCACCTAAGAAACTGAAGGAGAGGCGGAAATTAATGGGAGGGAATGAATTAGGAAACCCTAGGGATAGATTTATATGTCTCGAGAAAATGGGGATGGGCCGGGTATTTTGTATAATGGAATGGGCCCTTTTACTTTTCAGAATAATGATGGGTAGGTCCATCTTTGTAAATACTACTTTTGTTCAATTTTGATAGAATTATCAATAGTATCCAAAAATTAATTTTTTTAAAAAAAACTGGAGGCGAGCCTCCATTTCATCCACCCTACCCTCATTCGATGAGTGACATCCTCGTCAATCTCTTTGTTCTCCTGAATCAGACCCTAGGTACTTGAAACTATCTCTCTTATTAATAGAATGAGTATCAAGCTTAACAACCATATCTGGCTCATAAGACACTTGGCTAAACTTACACTCCAAATATTTCATCTTGGTCCTACTCAACCTAAACTCTTTAGACTCAAGGGTAGCCTCCAATTTAGCATTAAATCCACTCCCATCGATCAAAATCACATCATCTGCAAAAAGCAAACAGTAAGGCACCTCACCTTGAATTTGCCGCGTCAAAACATCCATCAACAAGGAAAAAAGAAATGGACTGAGCGTCGATCCTTGGTGTAATCCCATCAAGAGAGAAAAGTGCTTCGAGTCCCCTCCTCCGGGCCTAACCTGAGTCTTGGCTCCGTCGTACATAACCTTAATCGCCCTAACATACACAAGAGGTACACCTCTATTCTCCAAACATCTCCAAAGAATTTCCCTGGGAACTCTATCATAGGCCTTCTCTAAGTCGATAAACACCATGTGCAAATCCTTCTTCCTTTTCCTATACTATTCCACCAGTCTCCGAACTAGATGGATGGCTTAAGTAGTCGAGCATCCTGGCATAAATTCAAACTGGTTTCAAAAATAGTCACAATCCTTCGCAACCTCAACTCTACCACCTCTCTCAAACCTTCATAGTGTGACTCAACAACTTGATACTCCTATAATTATTAAATCCTGTATGTCACTCTTATTCTTATACAACGGAATCATCGTACTCAACCTTTAAGCCTCAACATCCTCGCCGTCTTGAAAATACTGTTAAATAATTGAGTCAACCACTTCATACTCACCCCTCTTGTGCACTTTCAAAAATTTATCGAAATCTCATTTAGTCCCGTCGCTCTACCTCTACGCATCCTACGAATAGTCTCCTTAACCTCCTCAACCTTAATGCGCCTACAATAACCATAATCACAAAACCTCTCAATATGCTCCAAATCCCCCAAAACAATGCTAAGTATCCCTTTCTTCGTTCAGAAGCTTATGGAAGTACGACTGCCATCTTTTTCTAATACGACCCTCAACCACCAAAATTTTGTCGTCCACATCCTTAATACACTTCACTTGATCAAGGTCCCGATTCTTCCGCTCCCTAACCTTGGCTAGTCTATACAACTTTTTATCCCCACTTTTACTATCTAATGTTGTATATAAACTTTCGAAAGCTGCATCCGTAGCTATCGTGATCCAAAGTTATGGCATGAAAAATCCTGAATCTAACATAATAGGAAAAAGGAATAACAATAAGGTGTTGAATCTCTGGAAACTATCTGAATGATCCAAAGTCTTCTTCAAAATGAGTCTAGGTGGAATTGTTTGTCAGTCTCGAGATTATTCTTTTTACTGGTTAGAGTGTATATTGCATGTTTACCCTTAAATACTTAGGAAAGTGCTAAAATGACCACAAAAATTGGCTCAAATTTGATCGTAATTGTAAAATAACTGTAATGACCTTTCTTTTTTAAAAACTAGTAATTTTTTTCTTTGTTTTAATCAAATAAAATTAAAGTCTTGGTTCTTCTCTAAACTTAAATGTAACATTGGAAAACGGTGATAATTATAAATGTCATCCACCAAAATTATGATTTTTAATTTCAAGTTCTTTATATTTAAATATTTTTTTAATAGATGGGTTGTTAAATGTTAAATATAATTTTTAATTTTAAAATCTGGTCAATTTAAAATATGTGTTTTGATAATTTTACACTTACCCCTCCTATGAAATGTATCTACAATCAAATATATTAAAATGTGATTATTAAATGATAAATTACAACCATAAATAAAAATAAAATATTTTTGTGAAGTAGTTCTTATGAAATTTTAAAACAAGGGAAAAAATATTCATGCATTTGATTAAAAAAAGAATAAATATTTTTTGAAAATAAGATATGATACAAATTATTTTATACTTAAGATATACCATCTATTAATAATAACTTTCTATGGCTTTAGGTGCGTAAATTTATTATAGGGATAACTACATGGCTTAGCAAATATAGACTTCTAATTATCCTATTTAGCATAAGTTTAATTAATTACAATCCGTAGCTCTTTCTTGCCTATTAAATACAATTCATAGTCTCTCTCATTTTTTTTCCTCTCTTTTTCTATTTTCTGTTACGCTTCTTTCTTTCTTTCTTTCTTTTTTTATTCATTTTTTCCTTTGTTCTTTATTTTTTTTCCTTTTCCTTTTCGTTTTCTCTTACTTTTTTCATTCTTTTCTTTATTGTTTTTTTCTTTTTCTTTTCATTTTTTCTCCTTTTTTGTTTTCTTTTCTCTCATTTTTTTTTGTTGTTGTTGTTTTTATATATTTTTTATATTTTATATTTATTATATCATACTATATATTTAAACAAATTTATTATTTGTAGTTGAATAGTTTAACCGTGAATATGTACAATTTATCATTTGTATACAAATAAGTATATGAATTAATTTTATTTGCTTGGGTCTCAAATATATCAATATGCAAAATGTATTATTAGTACTTGTATTTCAAATTTATTATTTGTATTTGTGTATAAACAAGTATCATTTTGTATGCGTATGGTTCAAGTTGTATAAACATGTATCATTTGATGCAAATGTAACATTTGTATTTGTATAATTTATCATTTTATAAATAGAAGTGTTCGTAGAAAGAAAAATAAAATTCTTTTTCAATTGCTTAAAAATATAAATGATCTTGTCAACTATAAATTCAAATACATACAAATGAAACAAATTAAATCACAAATAAAAATACAATATGCGGTCAACTTACAAATTTGAATACAAATAGTTCTTTAAAAATATAAGCACATTGATAAAAATAATACATAAATACAAATCAAATAAAACTACAAAATAAAAATACAATGTCCAATCAATTATAAAATACGAATACAAAATAATTCTTTAAAATACAAGGACTGAATTGTATAAAATATAAATGATTTTGCTTACTAGCAAACATAAATATAAGTATTAACTGTAAAATATAAATGCGAACTATAACATATATACAAATACAAGTGTGAACTATTAAATATAAATATAATTGTATCAACAAATACAAAAATATAAATGATGATATGAATACAAATACGATAAGCAATTATTGTATTTTCTCTATTATTCGTGACTTGTACTCTAGTAGTCATATTTTAAAAAAAAATATAAAAAAAAGTATAAAAAAGAAAATCAAAAAGAAAAAAAGAACAAAGAAATATAAGAGAGAAAAAAAGAAAAAGAACGAAAAGAAAGAAACAAAAAAAAGGGGAAAAAACAAAAAATATAGAAAAGAAGAAAAAAAAAAACAAGAAAAATAAAAAAAAATGAAAAGAAAGAATCAAAAAAAGAAAAAAGAAAACGAAAATAAAAAAAATTCAAAAAGTAAAAAAAAATAAAAAAGAGAAAGTAATAAAATAAAAAAATGACGGCAAATAAAAATACAATGCACAGTGATGATGTTTTCATCATCATCCATGTCTTGTATTCAATGTAGCATATATTTTGAAAATATAAAATATAAAATATAAAATATAAAATGTGATTAATGTATTTATGTTTTATATGAATATAGTCTATTAAGTAAAAGTGAATACAACGACTGTGAATCGAATACATCGGCTATAAATGATAATATTGTAAAGTGTGACTACGAAAGATGACTTCTGTGCCAAACTGCCGCTATTTTTGAAACTCCCCCTTTATTATATATAATCTCTTCTTTATTTGAGTTTTTATATATATTAGGTTTAAATGTTTTTAGAAAAATTAGGAATAGCATTATTGGGATGTAACTGTAGGATTTTCATAATACAAAAGATGTAAGTATTTAGTGTAATTAATTAGGGTTGACACTTAAAAATTCTGATTTTATGATGTGACAATGTCTATAATTTGTAAAGTGTCTTGAGCTTTGATTATCTTTATTGTAATATTTTAAAATTATATATATTTGAATATGTGTTTTAAAATTTATTTAAACATAATTAATAATAAAATTATTTAATTAGAGGTCACATTAATAACAAATTTAACTAATATCAATTAGCTTAACATATGGGCGCAAGGTACAACATTAGTGTGTGAGTATTCTCTTAGGTTGTTGTTAACTGAGCTCATCACTTAATCATTTTAATATTTAATTTATGTTTTAAAAGATGATAATTAATAAATATGTAAAACTTCAACATTAATAGGTGACTCCCTTGGGTTCTTATAAAATATGATCGACACTTATGAATCGTATGATTTTTATGATTTGTTTAAAGTATAGATGTCTATCATGTCTAAAGTGTTTGGAGTTTTTACTATCGTTATTATAATATTTTTAAATTATGTTTAAATATTTATTTAAACATAATAATTTATAAAATTATTAATTAGAGTTCATAATAATAATAAATACTCCCTCCGTTCAATTTTACTTGTCACATTTTGAGTTGGTACATCTATTAAAAAATAATTAATAACATGACTATTTTACCATAGTACCCTATTAAATGATGCTTAAATAGTATCTTGAAATTAATTTGGAAAAAAAACAATTAATGTTAAGGGTAAAACAGGAAAACAAAAGTTGTCTCTTGATATGTAAAAAATGACAAGTAAAAGTAGAAATCCAGTTAGAAAATTAGTGACAAGTAAAAGCAAATGGATGGAGTATAAGTAATGATTCTCAAGTGATCAAATCAACATAACATATGAGCACAAGACTATAATACTAACGTGTGACTCACTTGGATTTTGTTAACTAAAGTCAATACTGACGAACAATTTGATTTTTATAAAATATTTTTAAATTATATTTAGAAAATGGTCTAAGTTATGTAGTATAATTTTCTTAAAATCATAATACTTAATATATGTCAATAAAGAGATCAACTTATAGTGTGGGTATTTTATAAAGTTTGAGGCATTGTTGCCAAAAGAATTTATTCTTTAAGTTAATAACCATATTGAAAAAGGACATTAATGAAACATGAGGGGTGCACCACCTTATAAGGGACCAGGTCTCTTAGAGTCAGACACATGCAATAAAGCAGTAAGCAAGTAAAACTTTGCAGGAAAGTAAAGAAAACAATGATTTAACATGGAAACCTCCTTGTTCAAGGGAAGAAAAACAACGGCTTGTCCTCACAAGCACTCAAGAATCTACTATAATCAAACTCATGATTACAAACTCCTTTGGAACTTAACTCTAAGCTCTACTAATTTGTAAAAACCCTATTACAAACTCTTATTGACAAATCTGTCAAGATCTCTTTTCAATATTGATTAACTCTAACAATATCAACTCAGATAACTCTACCTAAGCATTCTGAAGACACAAGAAAAGCATTACTCTTATAAGACGAGTAATTCGATTATAGATCAAGACTTGACTCAAGAACAATTACTTTTTTAGCACACAGAAACTTGGAACTTGAGTAATATTGAGTTTTTGTTGTTTTTCTTCTTGAATAGCCAAATTGCAGAAACTATTGAATTGAAAAGCATTCTTTTCTATTTATAGCATAACAATAATTAGGGTAGAATTTCGATTGGGCCAGGTATTCTGATTGGTACACAGCTCACCGGCGTAGTTTGTTGCACTAACAAATAAAATTGCATAGACATGTGACAGCTATATATTTTCATGAAGAGCCAGGGACCTGGTCCCTTCTTGTCAGCTGATCATCATCAAAACAAGATATAGCAATTTTCCTTTTTTTTATGATGACTAGCCATAGATTTTAAAGCATTAAACCTCATTCAATCAGAGTGATCACTACTACTATTAATGAATATTCCCCATATCACTATGCACCATGCTTTTCCTGTCAATATACCGACATGCTTCCCCCATCAAGCACTTCTTCCCTTTGTCAATATATTTGTACTTCAATATATCATCCACCACATATGTCACACCTAGTACTTGGTCCCTACCACATGAATTCAATATTCTCCTTTTGGCATCATTGAAAAGTAAGAATAGTAAACCAAAAATAAAATAAGCACAAGTCAGTTAGCTCATGGCCACTGGAGAAACACTAATATGAAGAACAACTTTTGAAGTGGAGAAAAATAGATGAAACACATAAACAAGATTCATGCATATATAAAAGTTAAGTATCATTTTAGTGCAAGATTTGAATTTTCCTTTCCATAGAAAAATCCATAGGAATCAAGAAATTTAAACAGGTGAAGGTGTAATGCCCCGAAGTTTTTCTTAGCTAAATTTTGTCCCTAAAATATCAAGCATTGTCTTCTAGTATGATTTATACTTATTTACTTGTGGAATCCCTTAGATTTCAACTTTTCATTTTGTACATAACTGAATAAGCTTTCTGTCAATATAAGATTCGTCCAAATCGGACACTCGGTGAAGAAGTTATGGCTATTTTATGTGCGAGTCGTAAAACATCGTCATTCTAGTGTTTAGCGCATCGCGGAGAGGGTTTAATTAGAAAATTTTAAATTCCAGTGGGACCACACGATAGTGGTGCATCGCGGAGGATCCCAAATTCCCATTCGTCAATTTCCAGTGAGCCACCGCGATAGTGGCGCGTCGCGGTGGCCCATAAATCAGGTTCCCAGTTTAATTTTTTCCAGCTTCGTTCAGAAGTTAACAAGGGTAATTTGGACTTTTTTCAAGCCTCTTAAAACGTCCAAACAGTAGATTAAGACCTCTACAAGCAAAATATATGACATTCTTAAGATTTTCCTCAAAACAAAAACCCTAGTTCATATACTTCTCCTCCAAGAAACTCAAGATTCAACCGTGGGTTTTCATAATTGACTGAAGATTTGGAATCCTCAAACCATAGGCTTAAAGGATCATCCCTTATTCTTCGTAATCGAGGTACGTGGGGTTTATCCTAAAAACTATATGGGCTTGAAATTGTTAAAGCATGATTTAAAGGTTTTGATACATGTAATTTATGGGGGATTTGAAAACTATATTATTGATTATGCATTTCAAAAGTTTCAATGCGACTATTGCTTTGTCCTTGTGGTCTTTTCCCCTAAATTGATTTACATATATATGTATATGTATGAATTTGAGATTTAAGATCGTGAGAGCATAAATTATGATCTCCCTCTCTTGTATTGAATTAAAGATTATGGTTTTATGATTTGAAAGATATTTTTGCAATATCCTGGCATTTGAATATGATTCGGAATTGTTGAGAGGGTGTTTCTTGATATCAATATGTTCTTGTGTGTATGAGAAAGAATTGCATGTGTTTACATGAGGTTTGAAAAAAAGAAAGATTCATTGAATTGAATTATTAAAATGCTGGTCTCAAAACTTGTGTTTTGAATACAGAGATTTATGATAGACTAATAATGGCTCAGAGATGTGACTTGGAAGTCAATGGTATGACGATACCATATATATTTATGCCATAACAGATTTTGTTTTCAGAGCATGTTTTCAGAGTATGTTTTCAGAGACTGTATATTTTGATAGAGTTTTTTAAAAGGGGCTTAAAGAGGGTTAGGTGGTTAACCGAAGAAGGCACGAGTTTAAGAAACTCTTAGCCTGAAACCGTATTTGCCGATACAGGTAGATTATTATTTTACGCTTGCGATGGCCGTGTGGCGTAGTAGATTCAGAGACTCCGACCCTTGCGGCACACTTGGGTTGGGGGCTTCGCTGCCAAGTTAATGGCAGTTTCCATATAGCCCATGGAATTTTTCAGAGTTGTAGGGTATACCACCTAGCGCAGAAGTAACACATATTTCTCAGAGCTGAGATAATTTTTACAGAGTCTCTAAAATGCCCATGTGAATTCTTACTACATGATATACTTATGAACTATTTTAAATTTCTCTCATATATGTTGATTTATAAATGATTATTTTGGATATCCTCTGCGTACCAGTACATCTGTATTGACCTTCTTCCCCTACCTATCAGGTTCTGAGACTCAGTCTAGGGGTCCAGATAAGTAGTAGATAATTTAAACAGTTGATCAGATTGTGCAGTAGTAAGCCTTCTTTATTTCAGAAGGCCTGTCTTCTCAGATTATTTCACTAATGTCAGTTTTAGTCTACTGAGGGCCTTGTCCCAGTTTCAGACAGTTGTCAGATTTTATGTACTAGAGATTTTGCAGACTGAGTCAGATGTTATTTAGATGTATTTGATTTATAGTTTCCATACTTATGTTGAATTCAGAGTTGACCATGTTTCCGTAGCATATTATGTTTATGCATCTTCTTTATTATATGAATATTGTGCATGATTACCAGATAGAGAAGGGTGTTCCGGGCCTTCATGGTTCGGGATGTCCGTCACGACCAGGCCCTAGTTCGGGTCGTGATAAACTTGGTATCAAAGAATGGCTCATGGTCCCAGGGTGTCTGTGAAATCGCGTCGGGTAGAGTCTTGTTTATGGGTATGTAGTATGCCACACTTATAAGTAGGAGGCTACTAGGCGTTTAAGAATGTTCCTCTTCTTTGTGATTTAGTTCTTGCTTCAGAGTCTAATCTGTCCCCTAATCAATGACCTCTTGCTTTTAAAAAAACTAGCGATGCCTCCCCGTTGCACCAACGTTAATACTCAGGATGATAAAGTTTTTCCCACCCATGGGATACGAACCCGTAACAGAGCTCATACCCCAGAACCTGTTCCTACTCCGGGAGTTCCTTCTGTACCGACCAGTCCTCCCAGAGCTCTCTAAACGGGGGCCAATCGTACTCAGCCTCGTGAAGGAGAGGTTTCTAATGCTGAATTCAGATAATCTATTTACATGCTTGCACAGCTGGTAGCCGCACAGACTCAGAGGTCAGAGGATACTGGGTCTTCGTCTGTTACTTTTGAAGTTACTAGAGTGGGCCATTTTATGAGAATAAAGCCGCCCAAGCTCTCTGACGCTAAGGTATAAGAGGACCCGCAGGAGTTCGTTGACAAAATAGAGAAGATTTTCAAAGTAATGTATGTTGATCAGGTGGAGGGTGTTGAGCTAGCAGCATACCAACTAAAGGATGTACAATGAGTGGGAAGATACGAAGGGTGACAGTTCTGAGCCCACAGTTTGGGACGAGTTTGTGAAAGCTTTTCTTGACCAATTTTTTCCTCTGGAGTTGAGGGAAGCTAAAGAAGAGGAATTCATGAACCTTAAGTAGGGTAAGATGAATGTTCAAGAGTATACTTTAAAGTTTAACCAGCTGGCCCGTTATGCTCCTGAGATGACGAGTAGTATGAGGGCCCGAATGAGGAAGTTTACTTTCAGCCTTTTAGATGATCTGGTGATCGAGTGTCGGAGCTATGTTGAACAGGGATATGGACTTTGCTAGACTGTCAGTCCACATACAGTAAGTTGAGGAGAAGAAGAAGAAGAAGAAGATAGCCAAATCTAGGGAAAAGGACAGGCAGGCAAAGAGAGCCAGAGCAACAGACCAGAGTCATAGTCAGCAGCAGAGTGGTAATTGGGGCGGTAAATGGCAAAAAAAGAAGAATTGGGGTAATCACAGTCGACAGCTAGTGCTCCAGTGCTCCAGTGTCCAGACCCACAGCTGAGCAGCGCACCCAAAATTTCCAGTCTAGTCAGGGGCCGAGGATGCAGGGTACGCAGTCGCAGGGAAGTGTAGCCCAAACCTCTCGGTCCTAACTGCGTTGTGGGAGATGCAGGAGGAATCATCCAGAAAGATGTCAGTTTGGTGCTTTGGTGTGTTATTCATGCAGCCAGCCAGGCCATATCCAGAGAGACTGTCCGGTAGCAAAGAGTAATATTGAAGGAGCCAAGTCGCAGGCGAATTCATCTGCACCACCACCTCAGAAGGGTGTCACTTCAGCCGTCGGAAATGGTCAGAACCGGTTGTATGCTTTGACCAACCGCCAGGAGGCAGAGGCCTCACCAGATGTAGTCACCGGTACGTTACAAATCTTTTCTCGTGATGTGTATGAATTTCTTAATCTCGGGTCTACCTTGTCTTATGTGACCCTATAAGTGGCTGCTGGTTTTGGGTTTGAGCCTGAGGTGATTGCTGAACCTTTTTTGATTTCCACCCTGGTGGGATATTCGGTAGTGCCTAAGAGGCTATATAGAAATTGTGTTGTGTCTATTTTCAGCCGGGATACTGAGGCTGATCTCATAGAACTTGATATGATTGATTTTGATGTCATCTTAGGGATGAACTCGCTCCATTCATGCTATGCCACCTTGAATTGTAGGACCTGAAGAGTCACATTTTCTTTTCCGAATGAGTTGGTGATAGAATGGGAGGGACATTCTCTAGCACCTAGAGGGCATTTCATATCTTATCTCAGGTCCCGTAAACTTATTTCCAAAGGTTGCTTGTATCATCTTATTCGGGTTAAAGATTCTAGTGCCAAAAGTCTTTCCAGATGATTTCCCAGGAATACCACCTGATAGGGAGATAGATTTTGGTATTGATTTATTGCTAGATACCCGTTCTATTTCTATTTCGCCATATAGGATGGCTCCTTCAGAGCTAAAATAGTTGAAAAAATAGCTAGCAGATCTTCTAGATAAAGGTTTTATCTGCCTCAGTGTGTCTCCCTGGGGTACACCTGTACTTTTCATGCGAAATAAAGATGGTTCCCTTCGTATGTGCATAGATTACCGCCAGTTGAATAAGATCACGATTAAAAATAAATATCCTCTTCCTAGGATTGATGATTTTTTTGATCAACTTCAGGGTGCTAAATATTTTTCAAAGATAGACCTTCGTTCGGGATATTACCAGTTGAAAGTTAGAGAGTCAGATATTCCCAAAACAGTTTTTCGAACCAGATACGACTATTATGAATTCTTAGTCATGTCCTTCAGGTTGACTAACGCCCCTGCAGCTTTCATGGATCTAATGAATAGGGTTTTCCATTAGTTTATGGATCTGTTTGTCATTGTATTCATTGATGACATTTTGGTATATTCTAAGAGCGAGGAAGACCATGACAATTACCCCCGAATCATCCTTCAGACCCTTAAAGATCATAAGTTATATGCAAAATTTTCCAAGTGTGAATTCTGGTTGAATGCTATTGCGTTCTTGGGGCATATTGTGTCTAGTGAGGGGATTAAGGTTGATCCCCAAAAGATTGAAGCAGTGAGAAAATAGCCCAGTCCTACGACTCCAATCGACATTCAGAGTTTCTTGGGTTTGGCGAGTTATTACAGAAGATTCGTCGAGAGTTTTTCTTCCATAGATGCACCACTTACTAAGTTGACTCAGAAAAAGGTAAAGTTTTTATGGTCTGACTTTTGTGAGAATAGTTTTGAGAAGTTGAAAGACAAGTTGACTACTGCTCTTGTTCTGACTCTTTCGGAGGGTACAAAAGGTTTTGTTGTATTCTGTGATGTGTCCCGAGTGGGACTTGGGTGTGTTCTTATGCAGCACGGTAAGGTAGTGGCTTATGCATCTAGGAAGTTGAAGGTGCATGAGCGAAACTACCCTACTCATGACTTGGAGTTAGCAGCTGTGGTTTTTCCATTTAATATCTGGCGGCACTATTTGTATGGGGTACACGTTGATATTTTTACTGACCACAAGAGTTTATAGTATGTTTTCTCGCAGAAAGAATTGAATCTCAGGCAGAGGCGATGGTTGGAACTTTTAAAAGACTATGACATAAGCCTGCACTATCATCTGGGCAAGGCGAGTGTGGTAGTCGATGCCCTCAGCAGGTTATCTATGGGCAGTCTTTCTCGTGTGGGGAAAGAAAAGAGGGAGATAGTAAAGGATATTACCGACTTGCAAATCTAGGAGTACGACTTTTGGATTCCAAAGATGGAGGAGTGGTTGTTTATGAGATAGCTAAATCTTCCCTTTGTGCAAAAGTTAAAAAGAAGCAGGTTGAAGATCCATCTTGATGCAGATCAAGAAAGATGTGGGTCAACAAAAGGTATTGTCTTTTGAAATTGGTGGTGATGGTGTTTTGAGATACCAGGGTAGGTTGTGTGTGCCAGATATAGATGGTCTGAGAAAGAGAATCCTTGACGAAGCTTACACGTCGAGGTATGTTGTTCACCCTGGCTCTACTAAGATGTATCAGGATTTGAAAACCATTTATTGGTGGAATAATATGAAGCTTGATGTGGCTAACTATGTTGCCAAGTGTTTGAATTGTCAACAAGTTAAAGTGGAACATTTGAGGCCAGGTGGTTCTTCTCAAGAGATAGCTTTGCCTTTGTGGAAGTGGGAGATGGTCATTACAGGAATTTCGAGGTCCCGAAACCAGTATGATTCCATTTGGGTGATTGTAGAGAGGTTGACCAAGTAAGCTCACTTTCTACCTGTCAGGACAAATTATTTGGGAGAGGATTATGCCAAGCTGTTCATTGCAAAAATAGTTCGTTTGCATGGGGCACCTGTGTCCATCATATCTGACAGAGGTACACAGTTTTCTTCACAGTTTTGGAGATCATTTCAAAAGGGTTTAGGTACCCAAGTGAATTTGAGCACGGCTTTCCACCCTCAGACAGATGGGAAAGCTGAGCGCACCATCCAGACCCTTGAGGATATGTTGAGGGCCTGCATGATTTATTTTAAAGGTAGTTGGGTAGAGCACTTTCCATTGATAGAGTTCACATATAATAATAGTTTCTATTCCAGTATTAAGATGACACCATTTGAGGCATTGTATGGGATAAGATGTAGGTCACAATAGGGTGGTATGAAGTAGGTGAGACACAGATATTTGGGCCTGATCTTGTTCATCAAGCAATATAGGATGTAAAATTCATTAGAGAACGACTTAAGACATCTCAGAGTCGTCAAAAGTCCTACGTCGATGTTAGGAGAAGAGATCTAGAGTTTGAGGTTGGAGATTGGGTATTTCTCAAGGTTTCTCCCATGAAGGGAGTCATGCGGTTTGGGAAGAAAGGTAAGCTGAGTCCTCGCTATATAGAACCATATCAGATTGTGAGAAGGATAGGTGGAGTTGCGTATAAGCTAGAATTTCCAATTAGTTTGGGTTCAGTTCGTCCGGTATTTCATATATCTATGTTGAAGAAGTGTATTGGAGATAATTCTTTAGTATTTCTTGTCGAAGAGATCAAAGTGATAGACTCCTTATCCTATGAAGAAGAGACTGTAGAGATTTTGGATCGCTAAGTTAGAATATTAAGGAACAAAGAGATAGCCTCAGTTAAAGTGTTATGGAGAAACCAGAAAATTGAAGAAGCGACTTGGGAATCAGAAGTTGACATGAGAGCTAGATACCCAAACCTTTTTTATCCAATGGATGAAGAAATGGAAGGTACAATCCTTGCCTTATTATTTCTATGCCTTAGTATGCTTGAAATTATACTAGTCTATATCCCGCGTCAATATTCGGGGACGAATGTTCCCAAGGGGGGATATTGTAATGCCCCGAAGTTTTTCTTAGCTAAATTTTATCCCTAAAATATCAAGCATTGGCTTCTAAAATTATTTATACTTATTTCCCTTTGGAATCCCTTAGATTTCAACTTTTTATTTTGTAGATGACTGAATAAGCTTTCTATCGATATAAGATTCGTCCAAATCGGACACTCGATGAAGAAGTTGTGGCTATTTTATGTGCTAGTCGTAAAACATCATCATTCTGGTGTTTAGCGCATCGCGGAGAGGGTTTAATTAGCAATTGTCAAATTCCAGTGGGACCATCCGATAGTAGCGCATCGCAGAGGATCCCAAATTCCCATTCGTCAATTTCTAGTAGGCTACCGCGATAGTGGCGCATCGCGGTGGCCCATAAAATCGGATTTCCAGTTTAATTTTTTTCAGCTTTGTTCAGAAGTTAACAAGGGTAATTTGGACTTTTCCAAGCCTCTTAAAATGTCCAAACAGTAGATTAAGACCTCTACAAGCAAAATATATGACATTCTCAAGATTTTCCTCAAAACAAAAACCCTAGTTCATATACTTCTCCTCTAAGAAACTCAAGATTCAACTGTGGGTTTTCAAAATTGACTGAAGATTTGGAATCCCCAAACCGTAGGCTTAAAGGATCATCCCTTATTCTTCGTAATCGAGGTACGTGGGGTTTATCCTAAAAACTACACGGGCTTAAAATTGTTAAAACATGATTTAAAGGTTTTGATGCATGTAATTTATAGGGGTTTTGAAAACTATATTATTGATTATGTATTTCAAAAGTTTCAATGCAACTATTGCTTTGGCCTTGTGGTCTTTTCCCCTAAATTGATTTACATATATATGTATATGTATGAATTTCAGATTTAAGATTGTTGAGAGCATAAATTATGAACTCCCTCTCTTGTATTGAATTAAAGATTATGGTTTTGTGATTTGAAAGATGTTTTTGCAATATCCTGGCATTTGAACATGATTTGGAATTATTGAGAGTGTGTTTCTTGATATCAATATGTTCTTGTGTGTATGAGAAAGAATTGCAAGTGTTTACATGAAGTTTGAAAAAAAAAAGATTCATTGAATTGAATTATTGATATGCTGGTCTCGAAACTTGTGTTTTGAATACAGAGATTTATGATAGACTAATAATGGCTCAGAGATGTGACTTGCAAGTCAATGGTATGACGATACCATATGTATTTATACCATAACAGATTTTGTTTTCAGAGCATGTTTTCAATGTATGTTTTCAGAGACTGTATGTTTTGATAAAGTTTTAAAAAGGGGCTTAAAGAGGGTTAGGTGGTTACCCGAAGAAGGCGCGAGTTCAAGAAACTCTTGGCCTGAAACCATATTTACCGATACGGGTAGATTATTATTGTACGCTGGCAACGACCGTGTGGCGTAGTAGATTTAGAGACTCCGACCCTTGCGACACACTTGGGTTGGGGGCTTCGCTGCCGAGTTAATGGCAGTTTCCATATAGCCCACAAATTTTTTTAGAGTTGTAGGGTATACCACCCAGCGCAGAAGTAACACATTTCTCAGAGCTGATATGATTTTTACAGAGTCTTTAAAATGCCCATGTGAATTCTTACTACATGATATACTTATGAACTTTTTAAAATTGCTCTCATATATGTTGATTTATAAATGATTATTTTGGATATGCTCTGCATATCAGTACATTTGTATTGACCCCCTACCCCCTACCTCTCAGGTTCTAAGACTCAGTCTAGGGATCCAGATAAGCAGTAGATAATTCAAACAGCTGATCAGATTATGCAGTGGTGAGCCTTCTCTATTCCAGAAAGCCTATCTTCTCAGATTATGTCACTTATGTCAGTTTTGGTCTACTGGGGGCCTTGTCCCAGTTTTAGATAGTTGTCAGATTTCATGTAGTAGAGATTTCGCAGACTGAGTCAGATGTTATTTAGATGCATTTGATTTACAGTTTCCATACTTATGTTGAATTCAGAGTTAACCATTTTCCGTAGAAGATTATGTTTCTGCATCTTCTTTATTATATGAATGTTGTGCATGATTACCAGATAGAGAAGGAAGTTTCGGGCCTTTATGGTTTGGGATGTCCGTCACAGCCAGGCCCTAGTTTGGGTCTTGACAGAAGGACTTGGGAAGACGGTTTGGAGAAGTAGAGCCATCTTATTATCTTCTGCAACATGGGAGTGTAATAATTCCTTAGTTAGCAGCCTTATATCTACATTTAAGCTAAGAACTTCTTTGGTTAGAGTTGAAACTCTCTTCTTTAGTTCAACATTCTCAGTTCTAATCTCTGCAGAGACATTTTTGTCATTTGCAATTTGCTAATCTCTATATCCTTATCAGCTGTATTGATCTTTAATTCCTCTATTTCTTTGTTGAGCTCTTCTTGAGAGATGGTTCCTAATTTCTTTTTCACACACTCAATTTTGATCAGATTTTTGAGACCAAACAGTTGTATCACAGTTCTAGGAGTTCCATTTTCACAGACAATTTTAAAATAATCAAACACTCTATTCAACCAATATTCATAAGGTATGACATGTCTTTCATTCTTCCTATGAACAACTTTATATATGTGCTCCATTATTAAAGCTGGCAAACTGATCAACTCAAAACTGCTAAGACACTTCATCACATACAAATCAACAGTTGAAGCAATGTTCTTCTTTTGTGATCTAGGCAGAATCACTTTGTTAACAAAATCAAAGATTAATTTCAACTCATTTTTTATTAATTTCCTATTTACTGTAGCTACAGATTTTCCATTAACCTTTGATACATTCGCCATAAACTCTGTTGAGGGTTGTTGTTTTGAGACAATCCTCACACCATTGATGAGAACATCTAGAATTCTCCCAAGTAGTATGACATCAAGATTTAGCTTTTTCCCTTGAACCACAACAGTCATTTCAGTCTGTCATCAGAAAATTCCAATGTGGAGTAGAATTCCCTGACTACCTCATCAAAGACAGTGGAAATGGGTTCTTCCATAAGATGGATCCATCTTTGATGTTTAACAAGCTCAACTAATTCCATCATGTCTGGTTTTGTTAAAACACTTGAGTCAAAAACCCTCCCAGTCAGTACTTTTTGATTTCTCAAGTACCTGTTTCTAACTTCCTTTGGCATAAACTTTCTTTCTTTCTCTCATTTTCTGCTATTAGAAGTATTGATAGACTCCCTTTCATCCATTATCCTCTTTTTAGGACCAGGTCCCTCTGAAGTTTATTGCTTATTAGTAAGTCGTCTAGATTTCACTCCAGAACTTATTGTTTCATACTGACATCTTGTTCCTTAGGACCAAACAGGATCCCTATTGGGTTTTTTGATAGCAAAATGAGATTTTTAGCAACCCAATGTTCACTAGTCATTATACTTCCAGAAAGATTATGTTTTTTCTGGGATAAATCTTCATCAACGAGTTGAGTGAAGAAATAGTCTGGCTTTGAAGGGATAGGATGACTTAACTTGGTTGATTCTTTGGAGAAAAAAAGATTTCCAGATAACACGATTTCAGGAAGAAGATCAACCTTTTTACTGTCCTCTAAGTTTGAAGCAAGCTCACAAAAAAGATCTAGTTTCTTAGGGATTTCATTTATTTGAGGTTCATCCAGGGAGGTAGTTGTGAAGACAGGTTCAGTTATATGTTGTCCTGACAAAGATGTGAAGGATGAAACGGGCTTGGATCTCTGAAGAAGATTTGAGAGTCGATTTTTATCTACACTAAAGTCTGAGGACATGACTATTTAAGATAAGGTGCTCCTTTGAAAGAAAATAGACCACAGATCTTGAAAAGGCATTAGGGGAACAAATACGCACAAGGATGAACTTTTGAAAGAGTGAGATAAGATTGATTCCAATTTTGGGGTGACTCATATTTATTTTTAAGATAAAACAATTGTCTGACACAGAGAGAGAAGACACGACTTTTTCTGACAGAACAAAAAAATGCACATTCACGATACTAACTTGAGAGATAGGACCAGGTCTCTCTCTTTCTTGAGTGGGTCCTTAAATTTGTATCTATCTTAATTGTTCTCTTCCAAAGTTATTCCCATGTGTGTATACCTGCAAAGGTATGGTACTAAGTTATACCAACAAGCACATACCTTTTCAAGGATACATGTCTCTTAATTATGGCTATTTTGTGGAGAAAATATGATTCATCTAGTAGGTTAGGTTATTTTGATCAACCCCAACCTCAACCTGTTCTTCATAAATTATTTCTTGTGAATTGCCTTAGTAAAGATGTTTGCTATCTGATCTTCAGTCTTGCAAAACTTTATGCAAATAGCTCCCTTCTTAATATCTTTCGGAAAATGATGCCTTACATCAATATATTTGTTCCTCTTATGCTACACTAGATTCTTAGTTATGTTAAAAGCACTTGTATTGTCACACATCAGAAGGATAGTGTCTGAGACAATCCTAAAATCCTTTAGTTACTATTTGATCCATAACAATTGAGCACAATAAGAAGTTGTAGCCACATACTCAACTTCAGCAGTAGATAAAGAAACTGAATTCTGCTTTTTAGAACCCCATGGGATTAAGGAAGAGCCCAGAAAATGAGCCATTCCTGAGGTGCTTTTTCTATCCACCAAATATCCAGCATAATTAGCATCAACATATCCTATCAGATCAAAACTATCTCCAGATGGATAGTACAGGACCAGGTCCCCTATCCCTTTCAGATACTTGAGAATTCTTTTTGCAACTTTTAAATGAGACTCCTTTGGGAAAGCCTGAAATCTCGCACACATTCTCACACTGAATATAATATCTGGCCTGCTAGTAGTGAGATATAGTAAGGATCCAATAATCCCTCTATACATGGTCTCATGAATTGCAGGAACAAGTCATCATTATCCATCTTTGAACTGGTTCTAATTGGAGTTTCAATTGGCTTGGCATCTTTCATATTGTATTCTTCAGTAGCTTCCTGATGTACTTTTATTGACAAATCACAGTCCCTTGAGAAGTTTGCTTTATCTGCAAGCCTAGAAAGAAACTCAATTCACCCATCATGCTCATTTCAAATTCACTCCCCATTAGCTTTGCAAACTCTTCACATAGTGACTCAGAAGTAACTCCAAAGATTATGTCATCAACATATATTTGGACAATTAGTAAGTTTCTACCTCTGGACTTTAAAAAGAGAGTATTGTCAATTTTCCCTCTTTTAATGTCATTTTCCAAAAGAAACCTTGAAAGTCTTTTCATACCAAGCCCTTGATGTTTTCTTCAAACCATAAAGAGCCTTGTCCAATTTAAGCATATGAGCAGGAAAATATGCATTTTTTAAACCTGGAGGTTGATTGAATGAGACTTCTTCCTTCAAGTTTTCATTCAAAAAGGCACTTTTAACATCCATTTGGAAGAGTTTGAATCCCATGTAGGCAACAAATGCAATAAAAATTCTGATAGACTCTATCCTTGCTACCAGGGCAAATATCTCATCATAGTCAATTTATTTCTCCTAGTTATAACCTTGAACAACCAGCCTTGCTTTATTTCTGTTGATAGATCAATGCTCATCCTGCTTGTTTTTGTACACCTATTTATGTAATGCTCCAGGATCCCATCTCGAGACGTCACACGGTGCTTATAGACCTGAAGGACCACAAGCTAACCCTTTCCTGATATCTATAGTTGTACACTGCATAATATCTGAAATAAATATGGAAACTTGCCATAAGGTTCAACACATCTATACATACTGAAAACTGAATACTAATACATCCGTCTGAAAAGCCTCTAAACTGTTTAAACTGTGGAGTTGATGGGACATGTCCCCAACTAACTCCATCAGCAGAAAATAAACAAAGTCTAAAACAATAGTAGTAAATTGAGACTCGTCCTCGAAAGAAGAGGACTCACTGCTACTGCTGCTGACTGGGACTAAACTGCTAAGGATAAACTGGATCTTGTGCCTCTGAACCTATGGTGTCAAATAAAACACCATAGTGCAAATGCGTCACTACAAATATACCGAATATGTAGACGAGGTAAGCTAATGCAAGGGTTCATGCATGCACAATATCTAAACTGAATAATCATAAAAATATCGCATGAGAACACATACATGAATACACAGAACATGAACACAATTATCGCAACTCTAGATACTGAAACTCAGATACCACTTTACTGCAGACTGAACTCACTACTGACACTGAGATACTGAATCACTGACTCATCTGATACTGATAACTGAGAATCTAGATGTGTTTACATCAATGATTGAATTCTTGGACTTACTACTTTCGACTGACAGGATTAGAGATCAACCTTTCTAATAGATGATTTTGGAAGTTTTATCAATGATAAGAAATATGATTATATCTGAATCTGATAATAAGAATACTCAATAGAAATCTGATACTGTGATCAAGCCTGTCTGACAGCATATCTCTGAATATAATATCAAATAACTGTATGTGAGACCAAGTCTATCTGATGGGATGTCCCATAAATCAATGGAACTATCTGAGTTCCTTACAATATAGATGACTATATCTGATCGTCCTAATTTCTGAAGACTGATTCTGAAACTGAGACTGAATCTGAAACTGAAACTGTGGGAAGTAGTCACTTAACCGACATGCCCCAACCTACCACAGGTGGGGTCCAACCTCTACCCTCGGTTGGGAGGGTGCCAATACCGTGCCACGGGTAAAGACATTATCTTTATGTGCATTATCTTTATGTGACCCTCATCTATTAGGTGCTCAAACGAGAATGGTGGAGCCCTCATCTAACAGGTCAAGCCACCTCATCTACCCTCATCTAAAAGGTATGATTTCTCTCATCTACCTTCAACTAGTAGGTATGATGTCTCAACCTACGCTAGCTATGTAGTTCTGAAGCACAAAGATTGCATCTAAGAATTACACCCTCTACTAGTAGGTGAGTTCCCATCCTTGAGCTCGCTCAGTGCTAGTTTCTACTCTCAACTGAAAAACTCTGACTGAATTCTTAACTGAGCACAACTGAACTGAATCTGATACTGATCATGTTTCTCAAAAGATCTAACTGAGTTACGCTGAGATTACTTAGTTCCGTATCTGACGGAAAAGACATCGAATCATAGTATCTGACTGATGATACAGAGCTTGAATAGATTACTCAAATCACTTCTGAGATTAGAATTGAATCACTTGAATACTATTAGATCTGAGCTGATTACGGGACCAAGTCTAGATTACTAGCGATACAGAGATTACAGAGATTTCTGAGATTACTGAGCTTTCTTAAGTTCCGCACTTATCTGAGGATACAGAGTTCTATAGTTCACTGAGTTCTGAGAATCATGGCTCAACTGAAATTATCGAGAAACTGACACGGGCTCTAGACAACAGCTCTATTTTTGGGTATAAATATCCCCAGGACTCGATAGCATAAAAGTAAGCATCATCATTCATTCATCATCACAAACATTCATGCATCATCACAATCATTCAAGCATCTTCACAAGTAATTCAGGAATCATGCTATATGTTCATTTCCACAATCATTAAACATCACCTCAAGCATTTAAGGATCTCAAATGTCTATTCATCATCACAGTCGCCAAGGAGTCACTTTAAGCATCTCGAAATCATAATCATATAATAACGTAGGGGAAACATGCTACTAGATTGTACTCCCTTCAACAAGGTTTTACCTCAGCTATTTCATACCTATATCGGTCTTGACATGTGTTTGGATATCCCATGGCTTGGGGAGACTTCATACTATCACGTCATAACTTACTTGCTAACCTCTTGACATGTATTAAAAGCTTAACATATATCAAGAACACATAATTGAGGGAATTTACAATCATCATATCTCGACTTATTCACTAGGGTCTTTCAACAACCACTAGACATGACCGATTTTACACCTACTTGGGAATTTCATGCTATCTTGGCACATTTCACTCACTAAGGCATTTTATCAAACACTAGGCATGCATGGACTAGCTCACAATTTGGGGTTTCCTATTCAACATACTATAGTGGACCTTATGCTTCACCTAAGATCTTTATCAAACCTATGGGGAACGTTCTTCACTTATTCAACTATTTCTACACCCAAAAGTCATGAACACATCACATGGAAAAACAACTTCAAGAGGGTTTATCACAAACATCACATGAATTCCACATACTAGGGTCAAAGCTCATAAATTTGTAGGCAAACATAAATCAAAACTCAACAACACATTAAACATCCATTTCAACTCATACGAATCATTAACAACTCATAAACATAAAAATCTTTTAGTTTTAAAAAGGATTCTTGAGCTTCTTGGATGAAAGGGACCCAAGAATCAACATCTACATACCTTAACCTTTGAAATTGGATGAACTTTAGTGCTTGAAACTTTATCCACACTTGAAATAAATAAATTCTTGAAGCCCACACTATGAGGAACTTGATTCTTGAAGAAACCTTGAAGAATTTATGGATGAATTTTAGAAGATTAGGGTTCTTGAATGAAACCCTAATTAGATATTCTTAAGAGACTTGAAAGAGAAAAATGATGAAATTAGGGTTTTGGAAGTGGGTTCTCATATTTATAGAGGCTCAAAAAAGGTGAAAAATGACCAAAATACCCTTGCAAAAATGCCCTTGAATTGCTGGAAAATTATACTTGACGCCATCTATGATAGGCCGTCACGAATGGTCGTCACAAAAGGGGTCCAAATTCTTGATTTTCTGCCCAGGGCTGACGACGTTGTCAGAAATGTTGTCAGAATGTGACAACGTCGTCAAAAAGGTCGTCAGAAATGTGATAGCCCGTCAGAAACGTCGTCACCATTTTTTAGCTTGACATGCTAGAGTAAAATGGGCATTATCTCTTTGCTCCGATATCGAATTTAGGCAAAATTAGTATCGTTGGAAAGATAATTCAAAGATCTTTCATTTGATATATAGAAAGTCACCCAGATATTCATATACAACGAGTTATGGTTGATTGAAGTTGACCCAAATTTTTACGGTCACTAAAACTTGAACGATAGGAAAGCTTTCAACTCGACCATGAGTTAGGGGACCTCTATGATCTTAATTCATACTCAAATAGATTCCCACACGATTCAAAGTATTTCATACTTGGGAGGATATTTCTGAAACATTTTGACTCGGATTTTTGCTTTACCAAATATGCTCTAAGGCTCAAACTGGACGAGGATTTTGCGGGGCATTACAATTTAGTCCCAATAAGTATTATTTTGGTAAGTTTGGGGACCAGGTTCCATACTTTACTTCTTTCAAACTGTTGAAGCTCCTCCTGTATTGCATTATTCTAGTCAGTATCCTTCAGAGCTTCTTTTACATTTTTAGGCTCAGTTTGGGACGAGAATGCTGAGAATGCCATGAAACTTCTGGCTTGAGCTCTTATTTGGACTTCAAATTCCAAAGGTGTAGTTATATTCTCAAGTGGGTGAGAAGATTTGTGCCTTTAGTTTGACCTTCTGAGATAAGTTTCACTCGGACTAGGTACCTGAAGGGTTTGACTGGACCTTTCTTGCTGTTCATCAACTGGAGCAGGGGTCTGTAACTGAGATCTTGGATCACCATTACCTTCATCATTCCTAACTTCATCATTTAGTCCTTGATCATCATCTTCAACAATATTATCCCTTTGAATAGGAATGAGTTCTTCAATATCAGAATCTTTATCATCACCTGGATTTACTAGCTTTCCCAACTCATTAAAGACCACATGTATAATTTCTTCAACACACAGAGTTCTTTTATTAAAAACTATGTATGCTTTGCTTGTTTAGGAGTAGACCACAAATGTTGCTTCATCACTTTTGGAGTCAAACTTTCCTAATTCGTTCTTCCCATTATTTAGCACAAAGCACTTGCACCCAAAAGGTTTGAAGTAGTCAATCTTAGGATTTCTATTGAACACAAGCTCATATGGGGTCTTGTTTAGGAGAGATCTAAGAAAACACTTGTTTGTTACATAACAGGTGGTATTAACAGCTTCAGCCCAAAAGCTTTTTGCAAGCCCACTGTCAATCAACATGGTCGTTGTAATTTCTATGAGGGTTCTTTCTTTCTTTCTTTCAACAACTCCATTTTGCTGAGGATTCCTAGGAGTAGAGAAGTTGTGACTGATTCCATATTCAGCACAGAATCCTTATTGTCTAAAAATTTTAGCCTTGGCATGCCACAGACCAGGTCCTTTGAAATCAACTTGTTCAGCAAAGAGGAACTTACATGTCCTATCCTTCTGTGCCATAGATCAACATCTTTAATTTGAACACTTAACCAAGTTAATTACCCATCAACGATAGACTATAAATTATCTACATACATATTTTTGAACCTTTTGGCTTTGAGAATAACTCTCGCAAACTTCAAGCTTAACATAGTACATCCATCAGATGAGAACTTTACCTCATCACCTTTTCATAGATTTGAGAAATACTTAAAAGACTGTACTTGAGGCCATTCACATAGTCCATATATTTTATTGCTTGATTAGGTAATTTTCTAATCTTTCCCACACCATGTATAAACTTCTTTTTATCATTTTCAAAAGGGACACCTCCACCTTGAAGTATCTTGAGAGAGAGAAAGCAGTCAGTCCTCCCACTCATGTGCTTTGAGCATCCACTATCCATAAACCAGTTCTGATTGCATTCTCTTTCTCCTACATGCAATCAAAATTATTTGTTAGATTTAGGAAATCGCTTGAGTTTGAGTTCTCAAAAGTAAGATAAAGGTGTGATCAAATCTTTCTTGGCACATCTAGGTAGATAGTTCATCTTCATATTTTTCAAGGGTATGGAACCCTTAGGGTAACAATTTTCTTGCTGGATATATTTAGCATTGCTCATTATAACACCAAACCAATATTTACAGTTTTCCTTCAAGTGTCTATCTCTTCCACAATGAGTGCATAGAGGTTTGTGGACCTTGTTTATAATACCATGAACATCTTTCCCTTGATACCCAAGTGATTGAGATTTATATTGATATCCAAGGCCTTTACCATTATTGACACCCTGACCAGTTAAATTAGAAAGGATTGTAAGGATGTGGTCCATTTTAGTGATTTATTAAATTCTTCTCTTATACGGACCAGATCCATTTCTAGTTTCTCATTCTTATTGAGTGCAGTCATGAGATTCTTTTGAGAATCCCTCATTTTTCTTCAAGCTCAATTTAAAGACTTGAGGCTCCTTTCTCCCTTTTACCATCAGAATCATCCACTTTCTTCAGTTGATTCATTAAACTCAGATTTTTAGATTTCAACTTAGTGAACTATTCTTCTATTTCAGATATCTGGAGAGTTAAGGCAATTGATTCAAGATCTTGATTTTTTACTTTCTCTTCTAGCACACTTTTTCAACAGTCAGCTCACACAGAGAATTAATCAGCACATTTGCAAGCTTTTTTATTTTTTGAGTAGTTATCTAAATTTTTGTAAATAGTTACCTCATTTTCTTCTTAATCTTCAGTGTTTTCCATAAGAGAAAACAAGGAGTCAAAGATGACATTCTCATCCTCTACTTCTAGCATAGAAATATCTTTAAGTTTTTCATCCTTCTCAAATTCACTTGAGGAATCTCCCCAGACATCTAAAGTTTGTTTCACTGCATAATCAGCTGCAAGCTTTCTTCTTGACTTTTCGTGGACCTGATCCTTCTTCTTTCCTTTGTCACCTTCAGACTTTAGATATTTTTGATAATCTAGTTTGTGCATTGGGCAATCTTTCATGAAATGACTAGGTTTTTTACATTTGTGGCAAACTTCAACTGTATCTCCCTTTTTGTTGCTACTTCCTCTTTTTTGAAACTTACTACTTTTCTTTATTTCTCTAATAATTCTTTTTGCTATATAGGCAAAATCAGTGTCCTCCTCACTTGAATTCAATTCCAGTGAGTTTTCTCCTTTTGCTTCCTTTTCTGCTTCTTGAGTTCATAAATCTTCAGATTACCAATAAGTTCATCCATTGTGAGAGTTTTCAGGTTTTTTTCCTCAGTGATAGCATCAACTTCGCTTTTCCAGGATTTCAAAAGAACTCCTAAATTTTTTCTCACCTGTTTATATAAAGAAATAACTTCTCCTAAGCAGTGCAACTCATTGGTGATTGAAGTGAATTTGGTATGCATCTCTTAGATAGTTTCTACTTCTTTCATGGTGAAGGTTTCATATTGAGTAGTTAGAATATCAACTTTTGAATCCTTCACATCAATGGTTTCTTCATGAGCAGTGCTCAAGCAATCCTGAATTTTCTTAGCATTTTCACAAGTAGAAATCCTGTTATATTCATTGACTCTTATGCCACAGACAAGCAATTTCTTTGTCTTGTAATTCTTCTCAACTTTATTTTGATCTTCATCATCAAACTCTCTCATGGTTTTGACAATCATCCTTGTTATGTATTCTTCTTTGACCTCTCTAACTGACATATGAGGATCATCAAGTATTACATCCATCAGCTCACTGTCCCCAGCCATAATGAAGTCATACATCTTGCTTTTCCACCACCCATAGTACTGCCCAATAAAGCAGGGTGGTCTAGTGGTAAATTGTCCTTCTTCCAGATTAGGTGGATCATCCATGATCATAACTCACTTTATGTGTGAACCTTTTAGTGTGTCCGATGAAACGTGAGGGGTGCACCACCTTATAAAGGATCAGGTCCCTTAAAGTCAAACACAAGAAATAAAGCAGTAAAGTAATAAGGAAGTAAAACTTTGCAAGAAAGAAAAAAACTTGCTCAAGGGAGGAAAAAATCACAGTTTTCCCTCACAAGAACTCAAGAATCCACTATAATCAAACTAATGATTACAGACTCCTTTGGAACTCAACTCTAAGATCCACTGATTTGTAACAACTCTATTACAAACTCTCCTTGACAACTTTGTCAAGATCTTTTCTCAATATTAATTAACTCTAACCAATATCAACTCAGGTAACTCTATCTAAGCACTCTAAAGACATAAGAAAAGTAATACTCTTATAAGACGAGTAATTCGATTATAGACCAAGACTTGACTCAAGAACAATTACTCTTTCAGCATATAGAAACTTGGAACTTAAGCAATATTGAGTTTTCGTCGTTTTTCTTCTTGAATAGCCAAATTGCAAAAACCATGGAATTGAGAAACATTCTTTTTTGTTTATAGCAGGATAATAATTAGGGTAGAATTTTGACTGGGCTAGGTGTCTTGATTAGTACACAACTTACCTGCGTAGTTTGTTACACTTACAGACAAAACTGCGCAGACATGTGACAGCTGTATGTTTTCATGAAGACCCAGAGACCTGGTCCCTTATTGTCAGCTGATCATTATCAATACAAGATATATCATACACTACTCCTACCCTTTATTTGAGGGAAGCCACATTATATTTAGAATCCACATAAGAGAAAGTCATAATATAGAAATATTTAGTATAATTAATTAAGCTCGACACTTAAAAATATAATTTCTATAATGTGTTGATATATATCATATCTAAAGTGCTTTGAATTTTGTCTTTTGTCTTTGTTAAAATATTTTCAAATTATATTTAAAAACTTATTTAAATATATAACTTAAATTTATTCAAACATAATAAATAAGAAAATTACTTGATACGGGGTCATATTACTAATAAATTAGGTAGTGAATCACAAATTAGAGTATCGGCTTAATATAGGGGCGCAAAACTACACCATTAATGTGTTAGTACTTACTTAGGTTATTGTTGACTAGAGTCATCACTTAAGTATTTAAATATTCATTTTATTTCTTCAAAATAATGTGTCAATGTCTATCGTGTATAAAGAATCTTGAGTTTTTACTATTATTATTAAAATAGTTTCAAATTATTTTTTTAAGAAACCTATTTAGATATGTATTTTAACAATTTATTGAGAGGTCATATTTATTAATACAAATCCTTCCATCGTCTGCTTTTACTTGTCATAATTTGACTTACAGATCATTAAAAAAATATTAAAGACGCTATTTTATCATAGCACCCCTATTAAATAATGTTTACTATTGTGTCTTGAAATTAATTTGGAGAAAAAATAATTAATGCTAAGGATAAAATAGAAATTAAAAATTGTGTTTTCTTGATATGTCAAAAATAACAAGTAAAAATAGAAATTCATTACTAAGAAATAAGTGATAACTAAAAGCGAACGAAGAGAGTATAAGTACTGATTTTCAAGTTATCAAATTGGTGTAACATAGTGGCACAACACTACAATATCAACATATGACTCTCTTGGGTTGTTATTAACTAGAGTACGTCGACACTTACGAACTATATGATTTTTGTGATTCTTATAACTTGTCAATGTCTACCACGTCAAAAGTGTTTTACATTTTTTATGTCATTATTAAAATATTTTAAATTTATATTTAAAAAATATTTAAATATGCAAAACTATAATTTTAAAACTCTTAATTTTTTTTTTTATTCTTTCCTTTATGTATTTTTCTTATCATTTATATATAATTTAAGTTTAAGATTAACATAAAGTAACATTTTAATTATATTGAAGTTTTAAATATTAGGACTTTTTATATAGTTGAACTAAGAAAATATTTATGCAAATTTTTAAATATCATATTAAATTCTTCCCACCCTATTGCTAAATATAGATAAAAAAAGGTTTTAAATGAAAAAAATCATTTAATTATCATGAGAAAAATTATGTTATAAATAATAAAATGGAATAATTGAAATCATCAAAAAAATATTATTTTTTTTGTTGAAAGTTTGAATAATTTGTTTAAACTAAGAATTCTATTTCAGCTAAAATAAAAACTAAGAATTATTTAGATATTAATAAATTTTATGATCTATATCAATATTTGCCTATTTATCTATATAGAATAGAAGAGGCGAAACAATGTGATGCTGACAATTTCATTATCATGAAATTTTAATAAAGATTAAAAAATAAAAAATGACATAGCTAATAAAAATACATAATTAAATAAATATAATACATAAATATAAAGTTAAATTTAAATTTACTTTGGACGCACTGATTTTTGTCCACATGAAAATATAATTAATTTTATGTCGTTATTTATAGTAGACTATTTCTTTATCTCCTTCTGATAATATAAGTTTGATCATTCATTTCGAGCATTTTAATTAATTTATGATGTATGTATGTGTTCAATAATCATCGTATCGGAAACCTTTAACTTTTGATAAGTAATGTGAATGTCACTAATCACTTTAACCAACACAAACAAGCAACAAAACTCCTAAACAACAAACAAGCAAAAAGACTCCTAAAATGCACCTATGTCAAGATCATCCTCTAGGAGTGATGTTGTGAGAAAAATAAGACCTCCATTATAATTTCAAAGCATGATAGTTTATTCATTTTTATGTATTGAGATAGTTTTTAATATATTGGAAAATAGTAATAAATAAAGTAATAAATAGAATTTTAGATTTAGGATGTAAGGGGTAAAAATGTCTAAAAAATAATTACCCTCCATTTCAAAAAGAATGATCAACTTTCCATTTTAGTCCGTTTAAAAAAGAATGACCCCTTTCCTTTTTTAGCAACTTTTTAATTCTAACTTTTCACGTGGCATATTTAAGACCACAAGATTGAAGGACATTTTGGTACATTTCACATATCTTTGATTTAAGAACACAAGATTCAAAAGTCTTATTTATTTTCTTAAACTTCGTGTCAAGTCAAACTAGGTCATTCTTTTTTAAACGAAAGGAGTAGTTTATAATGTGAACAAGTCTTTTTACTATTGTGGTCAAATTAGAGCCAAATTTTTGTAGTCAAAAGAATTTTTTCAAATACTAAATATATTTAAATTTTACTCCCTCCGTTTCGTATTAGTTGATCTTTTTAAAAAAAATATCTTTTGTTTCAATTTAGTTGTCCAAGTTCTAAAATTAAGAACATTTTATACAATATGTTTCTCATTTTACTCTTGATAGAAATATTAAATACATTCACAATTTTCAAAATTATTGAATGGTGTATAAATTATCTCAATTCTCAAAACCAAAATTAAATGATTCTTGCTAGTTTCAATTATAAATACTCAATGTTCTAGACGTAATGCATGGGATGAAGTAATATGTGGCATTTTCTTTGGTATTTCAGGTCTATTTTGAGTGACTATATTTTTCCCTTTAGATGTGCCTGCAGCTATAATTGAAGTTACGTCAGTGATTTGAGTTTTAAGGTTTTTCTCATCGTCACCTTCTAGGTCTAGCTTTTTAATGTGCTCTTCCTGCACAGTATCTTATTTTTTATAGTGCTCGACTTGCACTTTTACATTTGTAACTTCAGTAGTTAGTGTAATAACTCGTTCTTGTAATAACTCCATTTGTTTAAACATTTGGAGCAATAAGTCAGTCTGGGTATCTTTGGCATCAGCCTCTGCCATTGGTAAATCAGTTTGAGTAGCTTTGTCTTGATAAGTAATCTGCAATGATATTTTTGTTAGTATTAATTACTTCAATTGTAAATGTAAAATTCAGTATATTTACTACTAGTCTCCAAATTTCCTTTGTCGTAACTGAATTTTGTATTTTTCTTGTTAGCCACCATCGTACCTGTGTATTATCTGTTCTAACAATAAACTTGTTATACACGATATATGGTTCAAATGTTATTAAACATTTATATAAAGAACATAATTCTTTTCTATTTATTTCCCATTTTATTTCTGTTTCGTTAAACGTTCCTGAATAATATCTACAATGATATTCTAATTTTTCTTCTTCATACCTTTATTTGAGTATTCACTTGCATCAGCTTCTACTATATATGTAAATTTTTTATTTTCATCTGGAAATTGTAATTTTGGTAATTCTTTACAAAGTAATTTTATTTTCTGTACCTATTTTTTGTCTTCTTCATTATATCTATATTCTACATCCTTTTTTAATTTTTTCTATAATGGTTTTAAGTTTTCTGCTAATTTTGAAATATATTCTCTTACTTGGTTTATTAATCCTAAAAATGATTGTAATTTCTTTTTTGTATCTAATTCTTCTTCTGAATTTATTATTTTTTGGACTATATGTTGTTGCATTTTGACTCCACTTTTATCTATTTGTATTCCTAAAAATTCTATCTTATTTTTCATAATTTTTGCTTTCTTCTCACTTAAACTTATTCCTGATTTTTCTATTATATCAGTAAATTGTTCTAATAATTTTAAATGTTCTTCTTTAGTTTTTGTATATAATAGTATATCATCTATGTATACTATACAATTAGGTAATTTTTTAAAATAACTATCCATAAAATATTGATATCTACCTGGTGCATTTTTATATCTAAATGGTAGTACATTTCATTCATAAAATCCTTGTGGTACCGTAAATGCGGTTAATTCTTTAGATTCTTCTTCTAACTTTAAATGGTAAAATCCTGATTTACAATCAAATTTACTAAAATAATTATATCCTTGTATTTGTCTTATTTTTAGTATCTTGTTTGGTATTGGGTAATTATAAGTCATAGTTTTTGCATTTAAATTTCTATAATCAATAACTATTCTAATTTTTCCTCTTTTTTGTTCACTATGTTTATTTACTATAAATGCTGGACTATTGTGTTTACTATTACTTTTTTGTATATATTGTTTTTCTAATAATTCTTCTATATACATTTTAAATTCTTTTAAATCACCAAAATTATATGTTAATGATTTCTGGGTTATTATGCTATTTTTATCTATTAATTCAATTTTTATAGTGGTTTTATGTTTTTCCCATCCTTTTGATGGATCTTCACTATATAATTGTTGTAATTTTTTCTTAATTATTTCTATCTTATTTATTGAAAATATAGTTATTTCCTTTTTATTTATTGAAAATACTACCAGTTCTATTGTATCTTCAGTATTTTTTATATTTTCTAATTTTTGTGTAATTTTTTCACTTCCTTCTATTCAATTAGTTTTCTTTCTTATTTTATTAGTAACTCTTTTTGCTCTTACTTTCTGTTTACATGGTGTTGTAAACCACTAATTTGTTCTAGTTATTATATGTGGGTATAATTTATCTAAAAACGGCATTCCTAAAAGTATATCTTTTGATGTTAGCTCATAATTATAAATTTCTTCTATTGTTAATATTTTATCCCATACTTGTGTTTTTACAATCTTAGCTTTATAAGTAATTAATCTTCCTCCGTTATTAAATCCTTTAACTATTATTGGTGTTTTTAATTTATCCCATTTACTTTCTGGTAAACAATTATATCTACATAAATTAGCTTCTGCTCCTGTATCTATCATAGGCGTATAATATCTGTTGTAATATCCTTCTACTAATATCTTCATTAATACATATATTTTCATATCATGTTAAAGCTCTTCTTAAGAATGATTTTTCTCTATTATATGTTATAGATAATTGTGTATGTTCTATATTGTATGGTTTACTTGTTCTAGCCATTTAATTCCTAATATTATGTCTGTTTTTTGCATTTTTTCCTTTATTTCAAATTTTATTTTCATTTTTCTAACTCCTATTGTTATTTTTTTTCTTCTATATTTTTAGTGTTTATTAAGCTTCTTGGTAGATCTGGGCATATATTATTATCAGATTTTATTTCCTTATTTTTTACTAGATATTTTGCTATATAATTTTCTTTTTGTCCTGTATTTAAGAGTATTAAATATTCCTTTTCATTTATTGTTCCTGTTATGTAATATTGGTTTAAATTAACTATTGAACTTGTTTCATAACTTGTTCTTTTTGATGAACTTGATGATTCTGGTTTTTCATAAGCTATTCTTTTTGTTGTACTTATTCTATCATTTATTATTTTTAAATCTTCTTCTATGTCTATATTTTTGTAACTATAATCATTATTATCAATTATTTTTACGAATTGTTTAAAAGGACTTTCTATTTGTATTTTATTAATTTTATTTTTTCTTGTTATTTTGTGTTTTGTAGTTAATACATATAGATTTTTACATCTTGCTGTAAATATTTTACTTCCTGGGGTTAGTTCTATTCCTGATATTTTCCAATATAATACTAATGATTTATCTATATTTTTATCTGTTATTGCTACTGAATAATTTGCACTTATTATAAATTTAAAGTTTTGGTATATTAAATTACCTTTTATGACAGTTATTATACTTTTTTCTATAGGTTTTATAATTCTATCATCTGCTAAATATAATTCTATTGTTGTATATATTCCTTCTCTAAAACATGCTTTTATCAATATCTCTATTCCTCCAAGGTGTACATATTTTATTGGGTCTCTACTTTTTATATCGTTTATTTCTTTATTTATTATCCTTTTTGTTACTAGTGGTATACTAGCTTTACCTTTTGCATATCTGCAGTCTGTTATATGTTCTTTTTAGCTTACTACATAATATTCTTCCTTTTTCCTAATAAACATATTTTTTATTGTTGGTATTTTAAATATTTTTTCTACACTTAAGTCTAACTCTTTTCCTTTTATTTCATCAAATATATTATTATCAAGTATTATTTTTTGATCTGTTCCTTCGTCATTTAAATATTTTTCTTTTGTTATTATTTTTATATCTTCTTCAGTTATTTGGTTTATTTGTATATCTTCTTCAGTCATTTAATTCGTCTAATTCACTATTTATTTCAATATCTTCTATTTCATTATCTGTTTCATTCTCTGAAATTTCATATATACTGTATTTACTTTCTAATTCATAATCTATATAATCTATCTGCATATATTCTATATTTTCTATTTTTATTTCTGATATTTGTTTATTTTTTGGGTTTTTAGGTAATTTACAATCTCTAGCTAAATGTCTTAATTTTTCGCAATTATAACAAGTACATTCTTTTATAAATTTCTTTTTCCTATATGGTCTTTTATGTTTATAATTTTTTACATAATATCTTTTTCTTGGTTTTTTATATTTATATTTTGATTTTTTGTATTTCTTATATTTCTTATGTCTTTTTCTTTTCTTATAATATCTTTCTTCGCATCCAAATTGAGGTGCTATTTTATCTTTGCAACATGCTAAATTTCTTATTAATGTTTTTTCCATTTTTATTTCTTCTCTATATTTTTCACATAGGTTTATATACCATTGTTGTAAAAATTTTATTCTTGCTCCTAGAGTATCTACTATTTTTGCTTCATCTCAATTTTTTATTATTTTTGAACTAAATGGTTTAGGTAATTTACTAAAATATAATTTTCTTATTTCTTTGCTTTCTTCTGTATTATATTCTCCTTTATAATAATATTCTTTAAATGCGCAAGTATATTCATCTATGTAGCACATATTACATATTGCTAATTTTAACATTAAATTCCTATTTGTATCTTTCTCTTCATTTTGTTCTTCTTCTGTTGTTGTCATGCTACTAAATTCATTTTTTATAGCTGTTTCATATTTTTTTAATAATTCTATAGGTGTTAATTTAGTTGTAGTTGTTGATGATGTTCCTTCTGTAGGTTTGTCAGTTCTTAATACCCTTTTACTATTTTCAGTTAGATTTAAAAACCATAATTTCACTGTTCCTATTATTGTTCTTTCTATATATTCTGGTGCATCTGTTATATTTATATTATTATCTAATAATTATTTTGTCATATATCCTATCCATAATTGTATTGTTTTCTCTGTATTTATTACACAATCTAAGTCTAAAAAGTTATAATTTTAATTAACTATTTGTTTTGGTGTACATTTGTCATATTCATTCTTTAGATTATATTTTTTAAACTTATTCTTATAATATGTAGGTTTTCTTATTTCTGATGTTCTAGATATTATATTTTCATCTTCTTTTTTATCAAGAGTGTTTATTTCCGTGTTTATATTTTCTAAGTTTTCTTCATTAATTACTTCTTGTTTTTCATTGATTTCTAAATTTTTTGTATTTGTTAAGATTTCTGTATATGTTTCACTATCTTCCGAATCATAATTATTTATTTCTTCAACATCTATTGTATTAATTTCTAATTCCTTGGTTTCTATTTCTTTATTGTTTATTTCTAATTTTTCTTTAAATTGATTTATCTCATTTAATAATTTTTGTTCTTTATCTTTTTCTTCTTTTTCTTTCTGTCTTTTTTCATACAGATCTTTTAGCATTTGTAGTTCTTTTTCTAATTCAGCAATCCTACTATTTTTAGTTTCTTCTATTTTTCATATTTCTTCTGTAGTTTGTTGTTTTATTTTTTCTATTTCCTTTTTTCTATCTATTTCTTCATTTTCTTTTTCTATTCTCACCATAGCTGTCAATTTATCTTCTAATTTTAATTCTTCTTTTTCTAACATTAAATATAAATGTTCACCTATTTTCTTATACCTTCTTCCTAGATTAGAAAATACTATTTTTATTTTTAATCCTTCATGGTTTTCATATATTTTTTCATCTATTATAAATTTTTCTTTGTTCATTTTTTATTTAATTGTTAATAGATCATGTTTGTATGTATATTCTAGACTATCTATTGCTGATTCTAAATTTGATATTTCTTCTTTTTATGCATTTATTGAGTTTTTACTAACTCCGGCAATTATATTATATTGTAGTCTTTCTATCCTTATTTTTAATTCTTTACGTTTTTCAGATATTATTTTTTTTAATTCGTTATATTTTTGTACGTTATTCATTTAAATAATATTTTGGGAAATATCTAAATCTAGTTTTATCAAATAAATCATAATTAATAAATTAATCAAGTAAATCCATATTTATACGACTTCCGTATTTTTTAAATAACAAGGCTCTGATACCAATTGTAGGGGGTGCGGATTAGGCACGGTAGATAATAAATACTTATTAGATAATAAATATTTATTTTTATATAATGTATTTTGTGAATATTATTGATTGGATTAATTTTCATTTTTATCTTCTTGACTTAAGATGTTTTATTAATTCATATTCTAAATTAGATATTATCGTAATTAAATTATCTAGTGTTCTGGGATCTTCGTTAGTATTATGTAATCTTTTGTATTCTAGGTATAAACTATATAGTTTATTTTCGGTTTCTTTTAATGATTTATTCTTTTCGTAAGATGTATCCATTAATTTATATAATTATTAAATACTTTGTAGTAATGTTTATTAACTGTTTTTCTTCGTTCTTGTATCTTTTATTTCCGTATATCTTATTAACATTTTTAATTTTACTGATATTCATATTTTGGGGGGTGATTAAATGGTAGTTGATTAAACGTTTTGCTATAATATTTTTTAGCTTTTTCTCTTAGTTTTTGTAAGTCTTCTATATTATTTTTAAGATATTCTAAATATTCTATATCTTTTGTTTTAAAATATTCAATTAAATTCGTTTTTATAAGATTTTCTGTTAATCTTATTTCTTCCATTTCTTGTTCCCAATATTTTAGATATTCGTAGTTTATCATTTTATTCTTCTAAAGTAAATGTATAATAATCTATTCTATTTGTACTATATTTAATATCTTGTTTGAGGTTATTAATACTACTAACTATTTTTTCTTGTTCTCTTCTTAATGAATTTTTTAAACTATCTAAACTTTTATCTTTGCTTTTTTCTAAATTTTTCAAGGTTTCGTCTATCCATTTTAATTTTTCTATTAGATTTTCCATTATTTCTCTAATTTGTTTTCTATAATTAATTTCTTTATGTAGGTCTTCTTGGTTTTCTCTAATTTTCTTAATGTTTTATGACATTTTTAGTCTGTATAATATCCATCTGAATCTAAATAATATTGATGTTCATAATATATGCGTAAGTTTTCTATACTGTTTAATAATTCTTCTTCTTCACAATCTTATAATTTTTCCCATATTATTTTCTTTATGTCTATAATTTCTATATCTCGAAGTATATATAAAACAAGTATTTTAATATCATCTATCATTTAGGCTTGATTAAATGCTTTTTCATAATACTTACTAGTTGTTTATTTTAGTCTAAATAATTCTTGCATATTTTCATTAAGAAATTCTATATATTTTATATCTTTAGTTTCCATATATTTGTCTAAATTTTTTTTAATTTTTTTTTCTACTAGTTGTATGTTTCTCATATCTTTTTTCCAAAATTCTTAATATACGTAATTTATCATGGTTGACATGTAGGTTTGGTATATATGTGTTTGTAAGTGTAATTAGGTATTTGTGGTATGTAATTTATTCTAGTCATATAATATTTACCAAATGCTTTTTCTAATATGATTTTTCTTATATCTACTACTTCTATTGCTTAAGTGCATATAAAATAAGTATTTTAAATTTATCTACCATTTCGTCAGATAAATAATTATTCATTTTTCATAAAATTGCTATTTTCAAAATATTCCCTTCAATCATACACATAACAAAATATGATCATATTAGATTACTATATACTAGATTATTCTTAAATAACATGTTCGTCGGTCACTATTAGCATGGTAATCCAGATACTTTTCCCTTAAACAACGCCTCAACTCTGGCTACTCCCCACCACGGCTTCTTGCCTTATTGATTTCACCTTTAGGATGACATAGTTCTTAGAGATTTTTCTCCGTTTCCACTTTGCTAATAAACTTCTTAACATGCTATTCTTCGAATAATTCTATTATAAAGTAACTAACATGGAACTTATTTTATCATATCATGATTGTTAGGAATTATGAATTTAGCTATTCATAATAGTAAATGAATATACTTATTCTAGTAGGTTTGATAATTCTAAGTTTTGTTCCTCCATAGATTTTTCCATTGAAATATACCTGTTTTTTTAATAAATAATCAAAATATTTGTTGTAGACAAGAGATAATTTTTTGCTTCAACGCATGAAGGCTCGCCCTTCATCTGAGCAAATGCTCGTTTATTTATAGGCTGAAGTTGCAAACTTTACATGCACGTGTCTATTTCTAAAAGACTAAAAAACTTTAACAAAAATATCAAAAAGGCTAGGCTATAGGTTATAGCTATCCTAACAAAAAGTTTTTATCTTAAACTACTAAAAGACAAAAAATTGTTAATACCTAAGACTTTTTCTATACAAATTTTTACAATTTACATAAAGGAAATTGTGAAAGTTATCTACATGTCACTTTTACAATTTAATAGATTGTCTTTTTTATCTCCATTATTTTGTTCCGTAGCTATCTCTTTTTTGTTGTATCTGCTGTTTTCCTATCTTCTTATCAGTGTAGCATCACATCTGGAATAAAGTTGTGCTTGCCACTACATCTGCTGCATATGTGGTCTTTGTATTTTTGACCAACTTTTTCATAAAATTGATCCATAGATTCTTCTGAAATAATTCCCTTACTGATAGATCTTGTTAATGGTTGTTCTTCTGGTCTGAGGAGTGTTAATCCCCATTTTCTAAGTTCTTTCATGTCATGGTCTCTAACTTCTTTGCAAGTTGAATAAATCAATGCTTGATTCCTTGAATTATATATCCAAACTGGTTTTTTATTTGAATAATTATTAAGTAATTCTGATAATATATTGCTCATTCTAATAACTCTTTTGTTGCGGTAAAATGTTGGTATCTGCGTTTTTGGTATCTCGGTCTGTTCTCATATTTCTTCCGGAATAATATAATCTTTAGTCATACCCATTTTGACCACATTAATAGTCTGTTTAATTTCGTCAAACAATATTTCTGCTGGTGCGGAATAAAATCGAACATAGAATAATTGTCCGCTGGTAATTCTCTTGTAAGTCATAAATTCTTTGTGAATTTCTGGGATTCCTGCTAACTCTTCTCCATCGGTTGTGTAAACCGTAGATAATAGTCCATAATAGTAACATGATTTAATAAAATTTGGGCTTGTACCTGGTAAGACAATAAGTTTATTGTAATTTTGGCATTTCTGGGTAATATATTCTTTTTGTTGTGCGGCTAGATCTTCACTTTGAATAGGTTTGGTATTTAATAAGGTTTGTAAGGTGTGTATGTTGTCAATGAATTTACGAGAAGAATAATTGTATATCTGTTTTTCTTGGTTAAGTGATTCAGAATATGTATGTATCTGGGGAGGTGCAAATGCTTCTAAATTTTGTATATTTGGTGAATATGGTTTTGAAAATATTTGGCTGAGGTTATAATTCTTTTTCTTTGGTATAGGCTATATTTTTCCCTTTAGATGTGCCTGCAGCTGTAATTGAAGTTACGTCAGTGATTTGAGTTTTAAGGTGTTTCTCATCGTCACCTTCTAGGTCTAGTTTTTTAATGTGCTCTTCCTGCACAGTATCTTATTTTTTATAGTGCTCGACTTGCACTTTTACATTTGTAACTTCAGTAGTTAGTGTAATAACTCATTCTTGTAATAACTCCATTTGTTTAAACATTTGGAGCAATAAGTCAGTCTGGGTATCTTTGGCATTAGCCTCTGCCATTGGTAAATCAGTTTGAGTAGCTTTGTCTTGATAAGTAATCTGCAATGATATTTTTGTTAGTATTGATTACTTCAATTGTAAATGTAAAATTCAATATATTCAATACTAGTCTTCGAATTTCCTTTGTCGTAACTGAATTTTGTATTTTTCTTGTTAGCCACCATCGTACCTGTGTATTATCTGTTCTAACAATAAATTTGTTATACACGATATATGGTTCAAATGCTATTAAACATTTATATAAAGAACATAATTCTTTTCTATTTATTTTCCATTTTATTTCATTTTCATTAAACGTTCCTGAATAATATCTACAATGATGTTCTAATTTTTCTTCTTCATACCTATATTTGAGTACTCCTCCATAACTATATTCACTTGCATCAGCTTCTACTATATATGTAAATTTTTTATTTTCATCTGGAAATTGTAATTTTGGTAATTCTTTACAAGGTAATTTTATTTTCTGTACCTGTTTTTTTGTCTTCTTCATTATATCTAGATTCTACATCCTTTTTTAATTTTTCTGTAATGGTTTTAAGTTTTCTGCTAATTTTGAAATATATTCTCTTATTTGGTTTACTAATCCTAAAAATGATTGTAATTTCCTAAAAGTATATCTTTTGATGTTAGCTCATAATTATAGATTTCTTCTATTGTTAATATTTTATCCCATACTTGTGTTTTTACATTCTTAGCTTTATAAGTAATTAATCTTCCTTCGTTATTAAATCCTTTAACTATTATTGGTGTTTTTAATTTATTCCATTTACTTTCTGGTAAACAATTATATCTACATAAATTAGCTTCTGCTCCTGTATATAATATGTAATAAATATTTATATTGAATTTATAAATAATATATAAATAATTATAATATATATATATATAGGTTCGGCTTGGTTATTTTGTCGGTTATTTTAGAGTAAAACCAAAACAAACTAAATTAGTATCGATTTTTTAAAATTCAAAACCAAACCAAACTAAACCTAACCAAATATCAATTTTTTTAATCGGTTTGGTTTGGATTGTGATTCGGTTTGTTTAAAAACCAAACCGTGATTATCTCAATTCTCAAAATCAAAATTAAATGATTCTTGCTAGTTTCAATTATAAATACTCATTGTTCTAGACGTAATGCATGAGATGAAGTAATATGTGGTAAATTTCAATGTTTAATCATTGCATTTAGGGGTGTTCATGGGTCGATTTAGGTCAGTTATTGGTCAAAACCATAACCAAACCAACTTAGTCGATTTTTAAATTTTTAAAACCAAACCAAATATAAAATAATCGTCAATTTGGTTCTTGTCGGTTTAGTTTATTTTTTTTTTGATTTATAATTTTAGCTAATGATAAAAGTTGAAAATTTAAAAAACAAATCAAATCTAACATATGAGATATCAACCGAGTATTGTGTCTCAACCTTGAAACTAAGATGTCATCTGAGTGTTGTACTTTGGCAAAACCATGAACAACACCATATGAATGCTTCTAAAAAAATATTTAAAAATCACATTTAACAGAATGATATGATAAACTCCCAAAAGGTGAACACATAAACTTCTTGCTCAACAAGGTTAAAAAAGAAAGTTAAAATTAGTGATTGTCTATAGTCTAATGAATCTTAGCTGTAAGTTTCAATGTACAACGACATATTATTTTGGTAATTAGTATCATTTGTCATTCAAATTGCCAAATTCATTTAAAATCTCATTAGGTACTGTCAACGGGATGAAGACATATGACTGAATATGTTACGACTAAAGTTAAATCATGAATAAAGTATAAAATGTAATAAATATTTATATTGAATTTATGAATAATATATTAATAATTATAATATATATATATATATCGGTTCGGTTTGGTTATTTTGTCGGTTATTTTAGAGTAAAATAAAACCAAACCGAATTAGTATTGGTTTTTTAAAATTCAAAACCAAATCAAATCAAATCTAACCAAATATCGATTTTTTTAATCGGTTTGGTTTGGATCGCGGTTCGGTTTGGTTAAAAACCAAATCGTGAACACCCCTAATTGCATTGATTGTTGCACTTTAAAAGACAAACAGGGATAAATATGTAAAATACATCTCTATTTATTACTCCCTCCGTCCCAAATTACCCATCCCAAATTTCCTAATTTGATTTCTCATTTTGCTTGTCTTTTTTCATTAATCAAGAAGAGACAAAAATATTTTTTCATGTTTTACCCTTTGCATTAGTTACGTTTTCTTCAAATTAAAATGTAAACATCATCTAATAGGGGTAATATAGCAAACTTGTCATGTTATTAATTATTTTTCTTAATTAATGTGTCATCTCAATTTGGGACTGATAATTTGGGATGAAGGGAGTAGTTTCTTAATGGGCGTGTCAAGTCCATAGGGGATAACTAATACGAAACAGAGAGAGTATAATGCAAATAATAAATTTTGAAGTATTATGAGTCACAATAATTGACTGTCTAAAGTATTTAAATAGTACAAGAAAAAAAATTATAATTAGAAATAAATTTGTTTGAATAACAAAATTAAAAAAAATGCCACATAAAGTAGGACGGAAAAATTAGTTAGTTAAATACCAAACATAAATATAGCACATGTCCAACTTGAAATCATAAGCAAACTATATATAAAAATTAGTGTGAATTTTTTTCTAGTCTCCAACGCTCCAAATCAAAAAAACAATCAATAAAAATAATAATCACGATGACATTGAGAAAAATAAAATAACGTGAAAAAATCAAGAAATTTGTTCAAATTCAAAAGTTCAAAAGAAATTAAGAATTTACTAATGCGTATTTGAAATGTTACTTTCAAAAACGTATGAACTACTGTTGAGCGAAAGAGGTAGAAGCATATGGTGAAATTTATATAAATTCAATTGTTCCTAATTGAATTGGATGTTTAGTTAGCAAAATTAACAGTTGCCCTCATTTATTTTTCAAAAATAAGTTAGTTTTTTCTTTTCTATTTTGAAAAAAAAGGCAGTTTGACTGTTTGTTGGGACTCCTGCAGCTAGTGGAAAAGATCATAAAACTATCAATATTAACACGACTATTCAAAGCAAAGTAACAGTAATAGTACAAAAATATATTTTTAAGATTTTCACATTTTTAATATAGATATAGATATACTACTGTAGATTAGTTAATTGGGTTCTCAATTTGATGGTACTGAAATCTGCTTGAATTTTAATACTTTAAAATTACTACCCATCAATTACAGAAATCGCCAATTTATGATAAAAGTTTGTTCACACTTTTATAGTAATACTAGTTTAGTGTACGTGTTTTGCACGTGTGTCTCTCGTCAATCAAACTATATATGAAAGAGTAAAAGTATTAGCAAGTAGCATTATATCAATTTAAAGTTATAGTTTGTTCAAAAAAAAAAAAAGACAATCATTAGAGTCAATTATTAAATAGTTGATTCACAATTGAAATAGTTGCATATGATTAAATTTTAAACAAGACTTCCTAAACGATTAGAATGACTAACCAATTTCTTGTGCCGGAATGTCTTCAATTAAAGATAATATCAATATTTCACAAAAAAAAGTTTCGTAATTAGCAATTGTCTATCAAGAAATAATTTATTATTATAAATTGCAAGAACATACTAAAATTTTAGAAAACTTACCAATTACAAGCAAATTTGTCGTTTCGATCATAAGATATATCAAGATTCTGCATTTTAAAAAAAATTCACAATTAACAATTGTTTATCAAGAATAGGGAATAATTTATTATAGTAAACTTCAGAATTGTACTAAAAAATCTAAAAACTTATCTCAAATCACAATCAAATTTAGCTTTTTAATCATGGATACTATCAAGATTTCAATGGGAAGAAAAATTTATATGTAAATCCATTTTTCCTCTACGTACAGTAGTTTTGAAATTAGTTTTGGAACCTGTTAAAACAAAGACAAAAATAAAAGTAAGTGACTTGAAAATCTCATAACACAACTATGAGTATAAAAAGCCTCAACAATAAAAAAAATTCAAGTAGTTAACATGCCTTAAAAACTCTTAGCTACACGAAATAAAGGAAGACAAAAAGAATGAAAATAATGAACGCAAGAATATAACTTGAATCAAAATCAAAATAAGAAGAAATCTAAAAGTAGAAGAGCCAATTTTTTTTATGTTTCTTGCAAAGTTTGATTGAAAATATTATTTATAGAATTGTAGATATTTTTTTATATAAGGTAAAATTCTAATCAATTTAGAATTATTAAATATTATGATTTCTCACCTACATAAAATAAGGACTTTAATTAATAAAAGACCTATGTCCTTCATTGAAAGTTTTTGCAATAGACAAAATTGTCTTTTCACTTTTTTTCTTAAATTATTATTAATATATAGAAAGACTTTTAAATTTATAAAATTAATTAAATTTGTTATTCTTATATGAATTTTGTTAGGATTAGAATCTTTATCATATATTTTAGGACTCCTTACCATATATTTTAGAATTCCTTAATTATTAATTCTACTCCTATACACGACCAAAACCAACTCAAACTAAACTTTCACTCTGACCTAAAAAATTTAATTTTTGAAAAGTTGTCCAAATATTAATATATAGTAAAAGTTTTTCAAATATAGTATAGTTTCGTGTGATGTTTAACTAGGATTTCTTTTTTTGAAAAAACTATTTTTAATATTTTAGAATTTCTTAATTATTAAGCGTCTTTACACTTTTAATATATTATAAATTATAGATATAGATTATAAATATATTAGATAATGGAGCTCGTGTCAGTTTGGACTCAACATATTTTATTTTTTTGTGGCACAAATGAAATTTAGAAAGTCTTGCCAAACTTTTTATACGATTTTTACATATTTTTAGTTACTAATTAATTTATAGTTTTTTACATAATTTTCATGTAGTGTATGTTACTCTTTTTGTCCAATTTATGTGGCACTGATGAAATATTTGAAAAAATCATTAAGTTTGTGATATAGTTTTAAATTATTAATTTTATGATTTATATAATTTTCTACATACTATCCCAATAATTTATATGATATTAATAGAATTTGATAAATCAAAACAAATTTTTTATACATCTTTCAAATATTTTAATTTATTAATTTTTATGATTTATATTATTCTGCATGAAATTTTTAAATAATATCGTGGGCAACGAAATTTTATTAAATCGAAATCCGTACAATATCGAATTATGTTAAATTCAAAATAGATTAGTCCCAAATAAATATTGCGGATTAATATAATTGAATTAATTATTTAAGTCTAAACATATATGAATTTAATTAAAGTTCAATTTTTATTGGGTTGGCCCATTGATTTGGGCTACAAATGAGGAGTCCACTTTGTTAAACCCAAGATATTGTCATATTCCAGATGTCCAAATAAGCACCACATGTCAAATGACGTAGCATGCCAAGTCAAGTGAAGGACCCAATAGGACCGTGCCACATGTCAAAATGATGCAGCAAACCCAATGAAATCAAAGCCCATAAAAGGCGCCACATCACTTGAATTTGATTGGTCAAAGAAAGTCCATCTTCATCATGACTCTTCCCTTTCCACAACTATAAATAGGGGTCTCATAATTCAGAAAAAGACCCCCCCCCCATAACTCTAACAAGAAGCAAGAGAAAGCTCGTGGATCAAACACCGTAATTTCTCTACAAAGCTCAAGCATTCAAATCAAGTTCATCAAAATTCAAGATCAAGACCACAATATTCAAGAACAAGCTCAAAAGCCCTTGAATTCAAGCACAAGTCAAGATCAAGTCCCTAAAATGAACAAATCAAGTTCAAATTCAAGATCAAGCTTTAAGCCTTTGAATTTATATTTGAAAAGGCAAATCAGAGGATTCATAGAGATTGTAACACTCCTATATTAAAATCAATAAAACGATTGTTGCAATATTTTTCTTGTCCCGATTTATTTATTTTTTGATCGCGAAATTTTATTGTCCAACAAATTCTGGCTGCCCAGTGGGACAATCTCTACCTCTCATCTCAACTTTTCTAACTTCAAAGTTCAACAATACTGAAATGACTTCCAAAAAGGTTAACTCTCAATCAACTGCTTCCAAGGCTGCTGATTCAAAGTTCTCTGCTAAAGTAGAAAGCAACCTTGGTGTTACTTTCGGAAGCTTAGGAGCTGTCACAAGGAGCAAGGCAGGCTTGCTAGGACAACAAACACATCCAGTGTCGTCCGTGCCAACTCTAGTTTTTGAATATTCAACCTCAAAGGGAACGAAGTCCAATGCAAGTTCTTTGGAAGGAGAAAACAGTGTGGCGAAATCACTTAAGAAGACTCTAGCTCTACTTGAGCATTCCGGTTCCAAATACTCTGGCGCAAAGAGCAATGGTCGTTCAATAAATGTGTCATCTCCACTTATACCGCATAAGCTGAGCGCTTCAAAGATCAACTTATGCGATAATCCGTATTACTCGCCAATGTCTCCAGTGATCATGCAAGCAATGGTGACTGATGCCTCGTCTATAGAGGAGCAACTTGCGAATCTGACAAAGACAATTAAGGGCCTAACCAAATATATTTAGAATCAAAATGCTCGGACTGATAAGATAATGGATAGGATGGAAGGCATGATAGATGGAGAGTCTAGCCATGCACCTGGAAAATCTCCAGAGGCTCACAAGACAAAACATCCTGTAAAGCAAACATCACCAACTAAAGAGGTACAAGTTTCTTCTGAGGGAATGATCCCGATTGTGCATTTGAAGGAATTCATTGAAGGTACCCTCAAACACAAGTATGATGTTGTCACCAAGTCCCCCCTTGCATATGCCAAGCCCTACACTGCGAGAATAGATAGCCTCAAAATGCCTGTCGGTTATCAACCCCCCAAATTTCAATGAGAAATTCTAGACTAAACTGCAAAGATAGGCTTAGCAAAGCTTCTGCAATAGAGATGCGCATCTAAGAAATGCACTGGTAACTTCTCTACATCTTACAAGTTATTAAGACTAAATCTCTTGAAGAGTTAGCTACCCATGCTCACGATATGGAGTTGAGCATGTCTTCTACTGGAAAGGGAGTAGTGCCTATGCATGAGCCTCGAAGGGGAAATGATAAGTAGGAACCCAAAAGATGGGACAAGTTTTTCCTAAAAAATAACAACAAGGAATCTATGAACATTCACGTGTCTCCTGTGAAGGTCCCCACGAAGGTGAGTAAGAAACAAAGTGTGAAGACGATTCTAGAGCACATCCAAATCAGAAAACTTTAAAGGAGATGCAAGAAAAGGAATATCCCTTCCTTGATTCTGATGTTGCTGAGATTTTTGATGAACTCCTTGAGCTTGCTCATTGAACTCCCAGAAATGAAATGACCCAACAAAGCTGGAAGGACCAATGACCCTAATTATTGTATGTATCATAGGATTGTGAGTCACCTTCTGGAAAAGTGTTTTGTCTTTACAGACAAAGTCATGTAACTGTCAAATAAGAAGAAGGTCTTCTTCGATAATGCGATGGACAGTTCTCATCAAATATCTATCACTTTTGGCTCGCTCGATCCAGTCCAAATATGTGCTGAAGAACATAATGTGAAACTATTAGAGCTTGACAAGTATTCAGTTGACGAAGGTAATGACGAAGGTGGACTCTGGTGACTAGGCGCAGATGCACGAAGATGAGTCTACGAAAGGAGTCGTCCGAGCAGCCAACTAGAAGGAGGACAGTAAAGAAACCAAAGAAACAGAAGTTGGTTGAACTTTCGAAGAAGACAAGGGTAATGATATTGACGGGAGTTTTGGTGAATTGAAGTAGGCGCATAAATACGTTTTAAAACAATTTCATATGGAGTTAAAAGATTTCAATTTCGTTAAATTTGGAGGCCATGTCTCTTTTTGCTTGAAACTTGTTTTTTGTCATGTGGTTGGAATCTTTTTCTTATCAAAAGAGTTCACAATGTGAAATTTGGTGAGTTCATCATAAACAACCTGGTAAGAAATCACTAATGTCATCTCTCGATGTGTGGTGGGTCGGTTACATGGGTTTTAGGTAATAAGTGGGATCAAAATTTGATTGAAGTATGAGAATTCTTTTTTTTTTTTACATCGGTTTTGTCTATGTTAAATTTGGAATATGATTATAATTTTCTTTAATTTTCACCAGCTTATAAATACGTTGAGTTCCGTTAAAAGTTAATGTGTCTCGCTTAAAGTTTGTTGGATACAAAGATTTCCAAAAAAAATAGCAGTGATGATATTTTGGCTTTCCCTTTATGTTTCGAAACATGTTTGAAGTGTCCTAAATAGCATTTTCTCTTAAGCCTAACGAGTATAGTAGTTCTATTTCCATGTATATTAGCACTATACTTTGCGTATGTTTAAGAGCCTCGGCGATTACTAGCTCAATTGTTTTAGCCATTTTAGAGTCGAATCTATGAGAATTGACTCCATTTGCATACCAAGGTCGCTGCTGTAGATTATTGGCATAAGTGTGTGATTGATTCATGATTACATTCCATATTTCTTACTATCTACTGATTGTTACAAATATGACGAAGTATAAATAGTAATTGTTATACTGTAGTTGTTCTAGTCTATTGAATATTCTACCCTTGTGCTCTTGAGAATTCACTAATCTTTATTGTTTTTGTCACATATGACGCCCCAATGAGTCCAAACGGAATTCCCCTTGCTTATCTGTCGAGTTAAACTCCATGCCAAAGTTTCAAAATGAACCAAAGGGACAAGAAACAAGGCTGGTATACACCCATATACAAAAGATACACGTTTTTTTCCAGGTCCAAGGGGCTAATACATGCCAATATATGATGCACAATGGAGCTGGGAGTGAATATATGGATATTTATACACTGGTATAGTGTATATACAGAAAAATGCAGGGAAAAATGTCTGTAATGTACAACTGATATACATGTAGGAGAATGGACTTAAAGTCCATATAATGGTAAGTCGTAAAGGCTGGGCACCCTACTAATGGGCTAAAAAAGGGCCCAACTTCAACTTCAATCTATTATTTTCTTATAAATTGCAACTTAGACTTGTTTATTTGTATTAGCGCTAACTTTAATTAATTAATCTAGTGTTTTTTCCATGTTGTTGCTATTTTATTTTTCCTCGATTTTCATAGTTGATTCACAATTTTCTCACCTAATTTATTTTGTCTAAACGGAATAAAGTGGCTTTTTCGATTGTTCTTCCTAAAAACTAGTTTTTCAAAAGAAAAATTGTTAAGTCCTCTATTTGAAAATGAAACTTTTCTTGTTCACATGACTAATAGCCTATTTGGATTAAAATAATTTTCTTCAAATTCAAGAAACTAATTTTCCTCGTAAATTCTAATTTACATAACGTTCTCCTAACATTTGGCAAAGGTGTTATTCATAACAAAATTGATCATTTTTTAATAATAATAATAATAAAATATTATATAACCCTCTTCTCCATAAAAATCAAACTTAGTTCCTCCTTAAATCCAAATATGCAACCCAGTTTAGATAGTTTTTTTTTTAAAAAATTCGAGTAGAATATCTCATAATTTTTTTAAAAAACAATTATGAATTAAGTAGAATATTTTCTCGATTAGAATTATCCTTTTCTCAAAATTCTATCTTTTTGCAATTAATCAGGAACTAAGTAAAAATTTCTAAAGTAAAATATTTTATAAAAATTAACCACGAAACTAAGCGAAATATTTTGTAATTTTTCTCAAAAATAATATTGAATTAAGTAGAATATATTGTAGCTTTTTTCTAATTCAATTAGACTATTTCTCGTTTGAATAAATAAATGCAAATTTTAGATGTCTGGATAAATAATTTAAATATTTTAAAATCAACATTTTTCATTAAGTTAGTTGCTTTTTATTTAGTCAAAAAATGATCTTTTGGTGAATCATTTTTAAGAGGGTGCTCCTAAGTACCTTAAAAATCTTCTTAGGTCGTTAATTGAAACCTTACTCAATTTTCTCTAATTTTGAAGATTTATTTCTGTTTTTGAAGCTTTGAAATTTCCTTAAGTTTTCTTGATATTTTCTATAAAAATCAAGTGGTGACTCTGTAATTTCTTAAATTATTTTAAAATTTTCTTTAAAGTTTCAAAATAGTTTAAATAGTTGAAATCAAATGTTTTTCAACCCTTTAAGTTGAAAAGGGATAAAACAGAAATGATGGCTCCGCTAGAAAAAACCACAAGGTTCTAACCAAATGTGAGCTAACTTCTTTGACTAACTATTCAGGTTGTAATATTTAAACTGTTTGCTTGCTTATGTGTTTAAATTTTCGTAAAAATTTTAATTGTTGCATTTCATGACATACTTCCACATTTGAAATATATAAATTATTTGGAATTTCGTGGATATCCTTGTGAGTGTTGAAATTTTATTAAATTTAAATTCACATATTTATTTGGACTGTATTAAATTTAAGAAAATAGTCTAAATAATGTAACTAATATAATTGGGTTAATCATTTAATCTCAAATACATGGGATTAATTTAATATGAGGTGACAATCCATGTTAAATGAAATAAGCCACTGAAAGCATGACATATGTCAATATTATGTGGCAATCCAAGTTAAATAAAATGAGCCACTAAAATCATGCCACGTGTGCAGGTGACATGTGCTAGCTAATCAAATTAGAGCTTTCATCAAAAGAACATGATTGGTCAATTTCAAATCACACAATTGTCTTGCCCCTCTAACTATAAATAGGGGTCCTCATAACTCACAAAAAAGAGGATTTTGGAGAAACAAGAAGCAAGAAGAGAGCTCGTGGATTAAAACTCATAATTTCTCCACAAGTTATAAGTTTCAAGATATCAAGTTCAAGATCAAGAATGAAGAAAATTTTGTTCAAGATCAAGTTACTTATTCATCGTTCGTGGCAACCATCCAAGTGTTTGTAATGAATTAACATCCAAATTCAGGTTCGAAGACGAAGATTCAAGATCAAGCTACTCAAGCCCTTGAATTCAAATCAAGTTCAAGTCCAAGTTTATATTACTTTGAAGAATCAGAGGATTATCATAGAGATGAATGAATTTTCTGAATGTCGTTTTATGATTCAGGGATTCAATCAAAGAAGGCAAAGAGCCATAGTATCTATTAAACTGGAAGTCAACATGGGAGATATGTGTTCAAGCGTATTGATGTATGTGATTGACGCAAAGACCTCATATAATATTTTATTGGGAAGTCCATGGATACATAATAACAAAGTGATCACGTCCACCTACCATCAATGCTTTAAGTACTTTGAAAATAGAGTACAAAAGAAGGTAGTTGCTGACGATGAGCCTTTTACTGAAATAGAAGCCCATTTTGCAGATGCAAAATTTTACTTGAAGAAATACATCCAAAAGGAGGTAAATGTTGGTGATGTGGTTCCTAAAGAAAGGTTGACACTACAAAGAAGAATGATAAGGTATTAGAAAAGAAAAATTTGGTGGTTGAAAAGAGTCCAACATTTTCTGATGCGAAAAAGGTACCCGAGATCAATACGGTATTGTCAAGTAAGAAAGTAACTCCAATTATGCATTATGTCCCAAAGAAAAAGAAGGTTGAAGTACAATCATCTGAATTGCAGCAAAATGCATTAGGAGGGTTGACCTTTCCTATTAAGTAAATTGTGTAATCAAGTCACCTTCAAGATCGGTGGAAGGTTTTGTCAAGTCATCTAATCTTGATCCACATAAATTATTTCCTGAAAAGCATACGAATGAGGTTTTGACCCAAACGCCTATAAGTTATTGGAAAAATCCGGATACAATACCGATGAATCCTTTAAGCTAGGGAAGCTCCTACCTGAAGCACAAGGAGGGCCAAACCATGGTCTAAATACTACTCAGAGGATGATGATAGAGAGAGGGTATGCTGTCAAACAATCGCATGAAGGTTTAGGTTACAAACAACCATCACTGATCTGTATATCTATAAATAAGATGTGTATCAACTACATTACCCCTAAGGGCGATTCTGTAGCATCTAACAAAAGGGTTTCTGTATTTGATCAGCTCACTAACCCAAGTACAAAAACTTTGGTATTTGATAAGTTGGGGCCAATAAAGAGGAAATACAAACGCCAAGGAAATGATAGAAGGATGGAAGAATATGTTTATGCTAAAGAGCCTACTTTCACAAAAGTTCCTCCAGTTTGATTCCTTCTAGAATGAGGTGAGAAATAAAAGTCTTAGTTTCATGTGAAGATGTCCTCAAAGAAATAACTCATACTATAGTTCATACTAAGGAGCGTGAAGAAAATATAGAAAGTGTAGGATCATCATATCACATCACAATGTGCGATAAGAAGAGTACTCTCCCACATGTGAAGATCGAAGATAAGTTCATTAATATCAATACGTGTCATCACATATCTTTCAATGATAGTGATCCTCAAGAAGTTAAAGATGCTAAAGATGCACCACCTGAACTTGAGGAAAGAGTAAAGAACACTGTCGAAGTATTGAAGAAAGTCAATCTTGGGAATCATAAAGATTGAAGGCCTACGTATATAAGCACCTTACTAGATGAAGATGACGAAAACAAGTATGTTGAGTTGATTATGGAGTACAGATATGTATTTTCTTGGAGCTACAAAGAAATGCCAGGATTAGATCCTAAAATTGTAGTTCATCGCCTTGCTGTGAAGAGATGTGCTCGCCCTATTAAGCAGGCTCAACGTCGATTTAGACCTGAATTAGTTCCTTTGATTGAAAATGAAGTTAACAAGCTCATCAAAGTAGGTTTCATTCGAGAAGTCAAGTATCCCACATGGATTTCAAGCATAGTACCTGTAAGAAAGAAGAATGGTCAAATTCGTGTTTGTGTTGACTTTAGGGATCTTAATAATGCGTGTCCTAAAGATGACTTTTCTCTTTCTATACCTAAGCTTATGATTGATGCCACAACTGGATATGAGGCAATGTCTTTCATGGATGGTTCATCTGGGTATAATTAGATTTATATGGCACCAAGAGATGAAGAACTCACGGCCTTCCGCACTCCTAAAGAAATATATCGCTACAAGGTGATGCCTTTTGATTTAAAGAATGCTGGTGCTACTTACCAATGAGCTATGCAGAATATTTTTGATGGTATACTTCATAAGAATATTGAGTGTTGCATTGATGAATTAGTGGTAAAATCAAGAAAAAGAGATGACCACTTACATGATCTGAGAATGATATTTGAACGACTTCAAAGATACCAACTCAAAATGGACCCTATGAAGTGTGCTTTTGGAGTTGCTTCTGGAAAGTTCCTTGGCTTTATTGTTCGACATCGCAGGATTAAAATTGATCAAGATAAGATGGATGCTATTTTGAAGATGCCTGATCCTAAAGATATTCACGAGCTGTAAAGTTTGCAAGAAAAGTTGGCATATCTTAGAAGGTTCATTTCAAACCAAGCTGGGAGGTGTCAACCATTCAGTCGTCTTATCAAGAAAGATGTCACCTTTGAATGGGACCAGTCCTGCACCAATGCTTTTGAGAGTATAAAGCTTATCTAATGAAGTCTCCAGTGCTCATAGATCCCATACTTAGAAAGACATTGATATTATATATTGCGGCACAAGAAAGATCAGTAGGGGCACTTCTAGCTCAAGAAAACCATGAAGGGAAAGAAAATGCCCTTTATTACATGAGTAGGATGATGACACCAAATGAGATAAAGTATTCTCCTATAGAAAAGTTGTGTTTGGTGCTTGTATTCTCAATCAGAAAACAAAGCATTACTTTCAAGCTCATGTTGTACGATTCTTATCAAAAGTGAATCCTATCAAGTTTGTCATGTCCAAGCCTGTGTTAAAGATAGACGATCAAGGTGGTACCTAAAATTCCAATAATTTGAAATTGTATATATCTCTCACAAGGCAGTTAAAGGACAAGTGCTGGCAGATTTCTTGGCTGACCATTCGATTCCACATGATTGGAATTTATCTGATGAACTACCTGATGAAGATGTTATGTTTGTAGAAATCCAATCTCCTTGGAAGATATACTTTGATTGAGCTGCACATCGCGAGGGAGATGGTGCTGGAGTAGTTTTTATCACTCCCAATGGGGAAGTTTTGCCATATTCCTTCACTTTAACACAATGTTGCTCTAATAATATAACTGAATATTAAGTGCTCATACTTGGACTCAAAATGGCTATCGATATGAAACAATTACAATTGCAAGTCTTTAGAGATTCCTAGTTAGTGATCAATCAAGTTGTGGATAGTTATGAGGTTAAGAAACCCGAGTTGTTTCTTTATTGTGATTACGCTCAGAAGTTGATAAGTTGTCTTGGAGAGGTTACTATGCAATATGTCCCTAGAACAAAAAACAAAAGGGCTGATGCATTGGAAACTTTAGCTTCTGCATTGGTATCTCCTGATCAAATGCAAGTCATCATTTGCCAAAGATGGGTAGTACCACCAAATGAAAATGTAGAGGAAGTTGAAAAAATTATCACTACTTCTAAGGCCGAGATTAAAGACTGGCGGCAACCAATAATTGATTACTTGTGTTATGGAATTTTACCATAAATCCCTCAAAAGAGAACAAAAATCCAACGACGAGCCCCTCGCTTTCTTTACTATAAGGGTACGCTCTATAGGCGATCATTCGATGACGTACTCTTACGTTGTTTGGGCATAGATGAGTCTATTCAAGCTATGCAAGAAGCTCATTCTGGAGTGTGTGGGGAGCATCAATCTGGGCCTAAGCTTTATTTTCAGATAAAAAGGATGGGTTACTATTGGCATAATATGGTGAAATATTGCTTAGATTACGCTTGAAGGTGTAAATCCTGTCAATTTCATGCAAAGTTCATACATCAACCCCCAGAGGTATTACACCCGACTATTGATTCATGGCATTTTGAGGTATGGGGATTGGATGTTGGTGGCCATTACCAGAGTCTTCTAGTGAACATTTGTACATCCTAGCTGTAATTGATTATTTTTCAAAATGGGCTGAAGTCGTTTCTCTAAAAGAAGTAAAGAAAGAGAATATGACAAACTTTATTCGAGTCAATATTATCTATTGCTTTGGCATTCCTATATATATACTGACGGATAATGGTAAGCCATTTGATAATAAGTTGATGACCAAGATATGTGATCTTTTTGGATTCAACCAACACAACTCCTCTATGTATTATGCTGCTGCCAATGGCCTTGTTGAAGCATTCAATAAGATACTTTGTAACTTGTTAAATAAGGTCGTTTCAATATCTAAAAGAGAATGGCATGATAGGATGGAAGAAACTCTTTGCGCATATAGAACAACGTATTGCACTCCAACACATGCAACTCCTTATTCACTTGTTTATGGAGTTGAAGCAGTTTTGCCACTTGAGCGTCAAATCCCATCATTGTGGCTTGCTATTTAAGAAGGACTTATTGATGAAGAAAACACTCAGTTACGCCTTGAAGAATTGAAGGCTTTGGATGAAAAGAGGCTAGATTCTCAACAAAGCCTGGCATGTTATCAATCCCACCTCTCACAATCTTTTAATAAGAAGGTCCGCCTTAGATGCTTTCAAATAGGTGACCAAGTTCTTATTGTAATCAGACCCATTATCACCTCTCGTTGATCTGGAAGCAAGTTCTCAGCTAAGTGGGATGGGCCATATGTAGTACAAGAAGTATACTCAAGTGGTGCTTACAAACTTGTTGACTCTGAAGGTTTGCATATTGGCCCCATCAATGGAAAGTTCATAAAAAGATACTATCCTTGAAGAAAAGAAGAATGCTCCTTAAAGCTAAAGCCTAAACTGCATGTTACTCCTGGCCCGCAAGAGTATAAACTGAGTACGGCCTACAAAAAAAAGAAAGAGTCTGCTAGGTTGAAAATCTTGAAAGAGGCAGCCTAGGCAAAAGTTAGGACACAAAAAAAATTAAAAATTAAAAATAAGCAAATTTATTACTCCTTTAGAACTATGTTATGACTTGATCCTCTTCACTGAGGTATGTAGGCGCTTAGAGTTTCATTCTAAGTTCAGTCTCATAAAAAAAATCATAGTCCAAGCATTCACATCCTGATTTATGAGTTTTCTATCACAAGACGCACAAAGCTAAAAAATTAAGAAAAACAGAACCTGAGCTGACTTCAAAATATTATCTAGAATGATGCAAATGCTCTTCAATTTTAAATTTTTGATATGATTTAGATTTGGAAGTCTAGTTTATGTGGGATTAAGAGAGTTTGATTTAGGTACTCCTACATCAAGATGTAATATTTTTGGTATAGTTGCGCAAATTTGAAAATGTCTACCTGGCAGCATGTGAACTTGCCTTCAAAATACTATTTAGAACGATCCAAATGCTTTAAAATCTTGAATTTTGGATATATTTTATATTTGTAAGTCTAGTTTATGGAAAATGAATCGAATTTTGATTTCAATACTCCTACATCAAAATATAATATTTTTATTGTAGTCTCACAAACCTGAAAATGTCTGCCTGGCAGCATGTGAACTTGACTTCAAAATACTTTTTAGAACGATCCAAATTCTCTAAAATCTTGAATTTTGGATATGTTTTAGATTTGGAATTTTAGTTTATGTGGAGTAAAGCGGATTTCAATTTCAGTACTCCTGCATCAAGATATAATATTTTTGGTGTAGTCCCGCAAATCTGAAAATGTCTGCCTGACAGCATGTGAACTTGACTTCAAAATACTTTTTAGAACGATTCAAATGCTCTAAAATCTTGAATTTTGGATATGTTTTAGATTTGAAAGTATAATTTACATATAATTAAGAGGATTTCAATTTCAATATTTCTACATCAAGATACAATTTTTTTGGTGTAGTCACACAAATCTGAAAATGTCTGTCTGAAGGCATTTAAACTTGACTTCAAAATATTATTTGGAACAACCCAAATGCCCTAAAATTCTGAATTTTGGGTATGTTTTAAATCAAGAAGTATGATTTTTGAAAAAAAATCAAGTAGCTCATAATTTTGGTATTCTCATCTCCAAATACGAATTTTCTACCTTAAAAACACAATTTATTGAACAACAAAACTTGGCTCAAGTGAGTCTTAGTACAATATCATCGATGCATTATAAGTAAATAATTTTGGGAGATAAAAAGCAAAAGAAGTATTGAAAAGAGTGCACAATATAAATGCAAGTGGAAGGAGTTTATTAATGTTACTGAATTTAACTAATCAGAAAAAACAGAAGGAAAGAAAGCAAAAAGGTTTGAAAATAAAGAATGACATCTCCTAAAGCTAGTCTAAACACAACTTATAATTAACTAAATCCTGGAGAGAATCCTCTAAGACTTGCTTCTTCTGTTCAACATCATTTGAGGCATTTTGAGTTGCCAAGGAAATGTCAGCACGCTTGGTGAACTCTTCTTCGGCAACAGAGACTTTGGATTCAATTTCCTTAGCTTCTTCTTTGGCGGCATCTTGGAGAGCTTTTAACTTCTTTACCTTCTTTCTTGACTTCTCAAGAGATTGAAAAGTAGCAGATAGCTCTTTAGATTTCTCATCTCTTTCATTTATCACAAGTTCAAGATGCTCCTTGGACTTTATATATGATTCTGACTTTTTGATTTTTTCGGCCCTATCAATAAGGGTCGACCTTGCTTGATCATAGGGTGTGGAAAGCTAAAAAAAATACCAATAAATTCTGCAGAGGAGAAATATCTACACCTATTCCGCTCATGTCTTTAATTACTACTTGGACCTCATCTGCAAGAGAAGAAGCACGGTCCGCAGTAAGACCTCCAAAGTTGGTGCGAATGATGGCCCAAGCTTTCATAACAAAATCCCTTTTCATCTCCGAGATAACCTTCCTTTCATAAAAAATGGACATGGATATTGCTGGTTTCTTGTAGAAATCTGAGTTTGCACTTACTTTAGCTTTCACAATGGGGGTAGAAGTGACCTCTACCTCAAATTTTAAGGCAGAACATAGAACATGCTTTTATAGAGTCTGGTCCGGCAACAGATTCTGATAGCCTAAAGACTATCAAAAATATAAAAATGGACACTAGATAGCAAAAATCAGCTAGCACACAAAAGGAAAAACAACACACTTAGAAGAAAAGAGATAAAGAAGAGATGCATAAAGTAAAGATAGTAGAGAGACCCTCACTTCCACCAATGAGTAGCACTAGAAGGTGTATCAAACCTTCAAACACACATCACCAATGTAAGATCAAACCACACTCTTAGGTGAACCAAAGGAATTCATACTCGTTCAATTACACCTTTCTTGCCAAATGTTCAATACAAGTGAAAAACCTTTCAATTGCATTCAAACACTCCAAATTTTGGTTACACTAGACTAAACTAACACTAATCTAAGACTAAGAACTATACTCTAAAGAGTAATCTTTAAATATTCTTCAAAACTAATGAAAAATGGAAGCTAAGGGTCTATTTATACTATTACAAGACAATGTCCAAAATACCCTTAATGAAGGGTGCTCCTTTGGAGTGTAAAAAGGGAGTCTCAAAAGACCATAATATCCCTAATTTGAGGTGCCTTTAGAGTGTATTCAAGGCTGCCTTGGAGTGTATTCAAAGATCTTCTTCATGTTTTAGCAAATACACTCCCTTGGTTGATGGAATTATGCTCTCATAAGCTCCCATTTGCATGAACAAGGATTGAAAAGGCTCCAAAAGAGTCTTCAATCCGAAGATTGAACCTTTGATAATGCCTTGTGCTTTTTTTTTTCTCTTTATGATTGTATCATCCTCTCCATATTGAAAGGAATTTATCCTCAAATTCATATCTAGCAACACCAAAGAGAGAAGAAAACAAACACACAATCTTTATTGTAGTAGGGTTAGCATTAGTACCCCAAATGATATAACCATGCCAAGGGGGTACACTCTTGGAATATATCCAATAATCCTTTGTTATGATCATAAAACACTTACTACAAGCATCACAAAGGACTTTTCTAAGATAGACATCAAGGAAAGAGGAGTGCAACTGGAGACCACCACATATATCAACAAGCTAAGGTTGTTCACATTTGAAATACATCCACGGGTCCTTTGTGTGTGACATGAAAAGCTTAGCATGAATGGCACAAAGGAGGTGGTTTTGGAAAATATCAAGAGATAAGGAAACTACAATGGTCTTAATGGCTTCACTATACCCAAAAGGTAAGACTACCTTTGGCTTAGAAACCATAAGATACATTTGTTTCATTACCTCTACAAAGGACCTCATCAAATATGGTGCCACTATTGATCCTAAGGTACACCTCACCCACATATCATCATTATTCAAACAAGGAAACTATCCACCAAACTTACTACCTCTACATAATACCAATTCAAAATTAACAAGGCTATCATCATAGGTAAAGAGGTAGTATATGAAGGAATCAAGTGTGAAGACATCATGCCGAGAGGGTACACTTTTAAAATACAACCAACAATCCTTTGTTTTAACCATGAAACACTTAGTATGATTAGTACAAAGGATAAGGCTAAGGTAATTATCAAGGAAAAATAAAAACACACCAAGACAATCCCTTCCCCACCCTACTAGTGCACCGGGATCAAATGGATGAAGTAGCCAAGGATATAAGCCGGGGTTACTCATTCTTTTTACTAGGGAATAATACTCACAATCACCCAAAGAATTTGATTTTAAGGGGAGACTAACATTCAAGAATGAGTATCTACGGCCTAGAAGACTTCCCTCAACAAGATGCATTCCATCCTTCACATCCTTACTAGTTGTTGGCAACTAACAAACCAACGTAGACTCACCTTGGTTTTCACAAGGGTCAACTAGTGTGTGAATACTCTTGTCACTTGGTAATGGAACTTTATTCAAATTATAAGTGCTAGAACTAGATGGACACAAATCATTCTTACCAAAAGAATTAATTTTGTCATCTAAAGGATCAACTAGTGCTTGCGTACTTAAAACAAGAGTTTGGTCCTTATGTAACCTAACAACACCAATAATATCACAAAAGGAATATTCATACACTTCTACACTAAATAAATCTGAAACTACACCAATTTGGCCACTACTAGCCACATCACAACAATTCAAGTTCAAGGAAGTGTAGAGTGTAGAAATGTCACCTTTTGGATCATAGAAAGTGTGTTTTCCCTCTTGTTTAGCATTAGGGAAGCCTTCATGCTCCTAATTACAAGGGAATAGGTCAAGTTTTCCCTTTGGACTCACTTCTTCATCACTTGTCCCAAAATGGGGACTTTCGGACAAGGGTTTGGATGAAACGTTATTGGGCTCCTCCTTGGGACTTCTAGGGCCTTGAACCTGCACATAAGAAGAGAAAATAATAGGAAAAATTCTAGTACTTGGGTTATTGAGTAATTAGGGTCCTTCATGGACTAGACCCATAAGCACATGTTTCTTTCCCTTTCCTACTTCACTACCCGCAGTTTCTCTTTCCCTTGCCCTCTTTCCTTCAAATTCTTCTTGTATCCCACCACTAAGTTTCTCTCCATATTGAGGCTTGACCTCATTATAATTGGATTCCAACTTGTGGATTCTAATTGGATTTAGTTGATGATGGGTTTGGATTTGTGGCATGGGGTTTTGTGGAGTGTAGGGTCTTCGATCAAGTGAATTTGGGACTTGGTGGTTTGAATTTTGTTGAGGTTTTTATGGACATAGTATATAATATCCAGCTTTTATTCTAATCACATCACCCTTTATTGATCCCACATAACCCTTCATATTTCCCACATCCATACTTACCTTTGCCAAATCACAGGATAAGGCATCAAACCGAGCCAACAAGACTCCCACAACATCATTTCCAAGTGAAGGGCCACTTGAACCCTTGGGTTCCATGATTAAAGTACCTAAAAACAAGCAAAAACAGCAAAGGATATACCTACAAAATGAACAAACAAGTTAGTCCAAAAAAAGAGCCTCACCACTCTCATACTCGGTTCTTACCTCACACTCGGTCTCACAAGTGTTGAAAACTTGGCAATGCTTGGCAAGTGAATGAATGGTGAGTATGCTTTGGCCTGGAATCAATTTTTTTTATATGACTCAAATAAAAATGATGTACGGACTTGAACCAACAAACTACTACGACTTAAAAATGAGAAAAAGCATACAAAAATTGAAGACACAAAAGAAACGAACTCTAGACTAATTACCAACCTAGTAGGTAATTACTAGCTTGCTAATTAGTGATAGAATTTGCTTAAAAAGAAACTAGAATAAAAAAGGTGAAACTAAGAAATCTAATTTTAGAGATTAATTTAGTTGATCACTAGTGATGACGTGGCATAACGTGGTTGGTTAACACTTTTATTTTTCAAATTCTCAAAACTTTGTTTCGGCCAAGTATCACTTTGGGAAGAAGAGTTTCAAATTTTGATAGGGGTAAGAAGGCAATTTAGGGTTCTTTCAAGCCTCAAATGGAAATTGAAATGAAATGGTCCCCCTTAGTAATTGCAAGTGTACTTGATCTGTCCTTTGGTCCCCTATTTCTTTTGGATGGATTAGGAATATACTAGGGAATATTCTTGGACAAACAACAAGCACACTCTCTTTCCTCCCTCCTTTTGGATCAAACAAGGACTTTGAATATTCTTCTTCACTCAGATATGAAGATCATGGATGAACAAGATGAATATTCAAGTATCGACCAAGTTTGACCAACAAGCAAATGAACCCTAATGTTAATTTTTCTTTTAGATCTAGGGTCCTTAGGCCAAAACAAACTCAACAAACTAAAAATCAGCCACAAAACACGTCCAAACCACCAAGCCAATTTCGGATCTAGTTCAAAAGCTTCAAAACACCATAGCCATGGTGGATCTTAGCTCAAACTCAACCAAACTTCACTCCAAAAGTAGATCTAGCTCCCTAGGTACAAGAGAGCAAGGATCTAGTACAATAAACTTCAAAGACTAAGTAAAATAGTGTAGATCTAAATTTCTAAATTTGGATCTAACACAAGACAATACTAGACACCATTTTTTTGTGATTTTCTATGACTTTTGACTCTTTTTTGTGAGTTTTCTTAATAATGACACTAAACCGAGATTTAGAGATGTAGGAACACCCCTAAACAAGGCTTTGATACCAAATGATAGCCTAAAGACTATCAAAAACACGAAAATAGACACTTGATAGCAAAAATCAGCAAGAACACAAAAGGAAAAACAACACACTTAGAAGAAAAGAGATGAAGAAGAGATGTATAAAGTAAAGATAGTAGAGAGATCCTCACTTCCACCAATGAATAGCACTAGAAGATGTATCAAACCTTCAAACACACATCATTAATGTAAGATCAAACCTCACTCTTAGGTTAACCAAAGGAATTCACACTCCCTCAATTACACCTTTCTTGCCAAATGTTCAATATAAGTGAAAAACCTTTCAATTGCATTCAAACACTCCAAATTTCGGTTACACTACACTAAGCTAACACTAAGCTAAGACTAAGAACTACACTCTAAAGAGTAATCTTTCAATATTCTTCAAAACTAATGAAAAATGGAAGCTAAGGGTCTATTTATACTATTACAAGACAATGTCCAAAATACCCTTAATGAAGGGTGCTCCTTTGGAGTATAAAAAGGGAGTCTCAAAAAACCATAATATCCCTAAGTTGAGGTGCCATTAGAGTGAATTAAAGGTTGTCTTGGAGTGTATTCAAAGCTCTTCTTCACGTTTTAGCAAATACACTCCCTTGGTTGAAGGCATCATGCTCTCATAAGCTCCCATTTGCATGAACAAGGATTGAAAAGGCTCCAAAAAAGTCTTTAATCCTAAGCTTGAACCTTTGATAATGCCTTGTACTATTTTTTGATCTTTATGCTTGTATCATATTTGCCACTGTCTTGCGGTCTACTACAATGAGGAGCATCCAGTATGTTGACATTTTTTGGCAGTAAAAAAAAGAAAAAAATGATTAGTGAAATAATTGGATAACCATAGAATAGAGGAGAAAGCTTGAACCATTACCTCTTTGATAGTTGTCAGTGTCCTTGAAGAACTAATATTATCACCAAAATTCTCTACCACGTGCAAATTATCATTTGATGGTTCTTCTAAGGATGGTCTTATTTTTTTCCAACAACGATCTCCATGGCTGCTAGCACTCTCATCTTCAGATAGCCGCTTGTTGGGAACTTGATGACGCGGGATTGCCATTTGTTCTTCTTGATCTTCTTCATGCAAAGGTTTCTTAATATTTTCTATGACTTCTTTGGACTGCAAAATGAGAGGCTTGTGCACAACTAATGCCTCTTTCTCACATTCTTGAAAGACGTCAATGCTAGGCCCCACGACACTCACTAGAAATCGTATGTGATCTTCTAGAACACTACTATGCACCTTTTCCCACCAAACTTTATAATTGGACGATGAGAATGTCTTCAAGTTGGTATTACTTGGGGGAAATTTCGCGTTTTCCATGGATGTAGCCAACACACAAATGCGTATAAGTTTCAGTCCATCTCCTAATGAAGCCTCTCAAAAATCTTGGTCTAGTAAGCCAGGGGAATCTTGAAAAAAACTGAATTAGTGGATAAATCTGTGCGGACTATAAAGATCGATAATAAAGGCATTCCCATCCCTTAAAGAAAGATAGTTCGAGCGAAGGCTCGTGAAAAAATTCGACTGAAATTCTTTATCATTTCCATCATAGTGATAGTGATAGGTTTGAGGCCTCTCGAGCAATATGTCATCCTAATTAATGGTTCCTCTTTTATGTATACATTTTCTCACTTCTTTCTTATTGTAGTACCTAGAATCACCTTCGTCAGAATATCCGGTCATGAGGGGATCAGTTGGTCCACCTTTCAAAGAAAATTGAGTATTGAAGTAACGGGCCAACCAACCGTATATGTAATGAACTGGGAAGCATGCCTAAACAAGATCAAGCCGCAGACATTCTGATATTGCATTTAGCCCTTAAGATCGGAACCACAAGGCTAACTCTTCGCCCACTTGCTAAGTGACAAGCAACTCTAAAAACTATTAGACAAATAACATCTCCTTCCATTATAGGGAACACAAATGCACACAACTAGCAGGATAAAAAGGCAACTAAGTATGTATCGTCCTTCTTTTGACTCTTAACTCCTAGTTTATGAAATAAGACTTCTTCTTCGAATGACCAATTAACTCTCTTATCAAGCTTTCCAGTTGGATTATGAGATAATTTTAGACGAATGGATTTCTTTTCTCTTCTTGGCGGAGGTGGCCCATATTTAAAAGCTTTCTTACACCAAAATTATGTCCATTTGCTCATGGGAATGCTCGGATTATCATCATTCCTTTCATATAGCTGATGGAAGGCATCAAGTAGATGTTCATAAGTTTCGGGAAGGAACCTTTTTCCCTTTTCATAAGTGCATGTAAGTTCTGTAACATCCGGCACAACTTTCTCATAAAGACTTCCTGTTATTGGAAGACCTCCAATGGTGTGTAAATCCCAAAGGGACAGGGACATTTCTCCAACTGAGGTAAGCAACGTATTCGTAATAGGACACCAAGCTTCACAGAAGGCCTATAAGATATTTGTATTATGGTCATAAGTAAAGAGTGAACCATATACATCATAGTAAATCTTTGCATCCTTTAAAGTCTGGTAGCTCCTACTAAGAACATCTTCAGCCCATTCCCAATAGCCAGGAATGTAGTGGAACTTGCTACTAAGCTGGAAAGTTTCACCTCACCTTTCTCTCCATTTATAATTTGTCATCCCAATCATGACAATGTACTATAAATATTCTTGGTATAATGATTGAAAGAGCAGAGCACCCATGTCTTAGGTGAACGACTGTAGAATTCAAGAGTCCATTGGTCGAAACCAGGTAGATTTTCCAAAGGTGGCCACGGAGCAACATATTGTCCAGCCAATGGCGTACCAATAAATAACTTTGTCTTTACCTCGCTATCTTTGTGATCAGATATTATAAGTTATAATGGCTCGAATGAAGAAGATGCTGAATCTCTAAAGTAAACCATGATTCAAACTGCAAAAAAGAAGAAGAGTATTTCATTAGCAATTACTCGATAGTTCAATAATTATAAACTCTAAATTCAAATATGATCAACTTCAGTTAAATATTGATCATATAAAGTTATCGAATTTAATTGTGTGATGCTTTCAGTTCAGACAGTGTAAAATGGTTGCCTCAAATAATGTAAGGTCTTTGACTTAAGCAGTGTAAGAGTCTTAGCCGCGGACCATGTAAAGTCTCTGCCTTAGACAGTGTGAAGTCTTTGGCTCGAATAAGGCAATATTTTGGCTTAGACTGTGTAAAATCTTTGCCTCGAGCAGCATAAAGTTTTTGACTCAGACAGTGTAAAAGTCTTAGCCGCAGATTATGTAAAGTTTCTGCCTTAGACGGTGTACAGTCTTTGCCTCAAATAAGGCGACACTTACGATGCCCTCCGATGGTGTAAAAATATTAGCCGCAGACTATGTAAAGTTTCTGCCTTAGATGGTGTATAGTCTTTGGCTCAAATAAGGCGACACTTACGACGCCCTATGCTCAAATATTCAATATTTTTAAAGCATCGAAATTATGGTGTTAAAGCAAAGAAAAAAAAAACTGCCGAAATAACAAAAGTAGTATTTTTTATTATTATTGTTATTTTTTTGATTACTTTTCTTTAAAGAAAATTATTATCGAAAGGTAAAAAAAAAGCAATATTTCTTTTTAATTATGGGTCATTTTTATTTTTTAAAAAAAGTAAAAAGAAATCATTGAAAAAAAAATGAAAGGTCAACAATAGTGGCTAGGCCACGTTTTTTTGGAAAAAAAAAAAACATTAGCATCAAAGGGCTTCACAACAGAAACATAACGAATAATGAAATGTGTACTTCTGGCTAAGCATCACGTTTTAGCGTTTTGCCATTTTGCACAAAAAGAAAGATTGTATATGATGCTGCTGCACACTAACATATATATTATTATATATAAAGGAAATCCAAAGAACTTACAATGTTGTTGTTTATCAACAGTTTATCGCATAATTGTTTAAAAAATTTCAAGCTGCTATTTATAGTTAAAAAAAAGAGGGTTACAATAAATAGTAGTCTCCTATTCTAACACAAATACAATAATGATAAGTCAAATATTATTGGATAATGACAATAATAAAAAATGTGGACCCCACTTTACAAGTAATAAATTATCATTTCATTGCTAGTGAAATTTTTTGCACGTGAAAATTTTCAGCACGTATATTTATTTACTCCCTCCATTTCATTTTATGTGATATACTTTGATCGGATACGGAGTTCAAAGAATATTCTTGTGGAATGTTGTACTACTTGAAGCCAAAGAAAAAAGTATTTGCTACGTACAAGACAACCAAAAAAAATATTGTTGTCTTAATTGTATTTCAAGTCTAGTCCATTGATTTTTTAATTTATATATTTTTTTAAATCGAATTTGACAAGTCTTGAAGTAGGGCACATTTGTGAGTATTGAAATTTTATTAAATTTAAATTCACATATTTATTTGGACTATATTAAATTTGAGGAAATAGTCTAAATAATGTGACTAATATAATTGGGTTAATCATTTAATCTCAAATACATGGGTTAATTTAATATGAGTTGGCAATCCATGTTAAATGAAATAAGCCACTGAAAGCATGACATATGTCAATATTGTGTGGCAATCCAAGTTAAATGAAATGAGCCACTAAAAACATGACATATGTCAATATTATGTGGCAATTCGAGTTAAATGAAATGAGCCACTGAAATGAGCCACTAAAAGCATGACATTGGTCAATATTATGTGACAATCCAAGTTAAATGAAATGAGCCACTAAAAGCATGACATGTGTCGATATTATGTGGCAATCCAAGTTAAATAAAATAAGCCACTAAAATCATGCCACGTGTGCAGGTGACATGTTCTAGCCAATCAAATTAGAGCTTTCATCAAAAGAATATGATTGGTCAATTTCAAACCACATAATTGTCTTGCCCCTCCAACTATAAATAGGGGCCCTCATAACTCACAAAAGGGAGGATTTTGGAGAAACAAGAAGCAAGAAGAGAGCTCGTGGATCAAAACTCATAATTTCTCTGCAAGTTATAAGTTTCAAGCTATCAAGCTTAAGATCAAGAAAGAAGAAAATTTTGTTCAAGTTTAAGTTACTTATTCATCGTTCGTGGAAACCATCCAAGTGATTGTGATGAATTAACATCAAAATTCAAGTCCGAAGATTCAAGATCAAGCTACTCAAGTCCTTGAATTCAAATCAAGTTCAAGTTTATATTACTTTGAAGAATCAGAGGATTATCATAGAGATTGTAATACTTACTACATTTGAAACAAAATATTACATTTTGTTGCTGTAATACCATGTACAGGGATTCCCATGTACCCATAGATTACATTATCAAGTTAACTTGGGGGAATACCATGTACCCCACAAGTGTTCCATTATCAAGTTTGCTTGGGGGAATCCCTTGTACCCCCCAAATGTTCATTATCATGTTTACTTGGCGGATTCTCTTGTACCACACAAGTGTTCATTATTATGTTTACTTGGGGAATTACCTTGTACCCCTCAATGATGTTTAATGAATCATAACCATGACCACCAAACCTTATCATTTAACCATTCCAAACCATTTAAACTATTTATATCATTTAGGGTTTTATTACCACACCATACCATGCAATAGTTCCATTAAAAGTCCAATAATATAGTAAAAGCATTCTCATTGGCATTTTATCAAACATATTGGGGACATAGCATTTCCAAAACCAAATCCAATTACCAATTGACCATTCCCATGAAAAGAAATTGTCCAAACCGCAATTAAAGCATGTAATTTCATAATTAAAACATGGGAAAACCATAACCAAGCATTAAAAACCAAAACCCCAACATATATTTGAAAACCCAAAACCATACAACAATTATGCCATGAAAATAATTCATAAAACATGTCTTTAGTTGGAACTAACAATGAGGGAGGAGTACATTCCTTAGATTACGAAGATGATAGAGAGAAATCACTCGTATAAGCCCCAAATTGATCCTGTAGATGAAACCCCAGCCTTTCTTTACCCCATAGCCTTAGAGAGAGTTCCTAAGTATTTAAGATTATAATAATAGGGTAAATAATGTCCCAATAGTGATATAAGTCATGGGGCCTTAAGAGGTTAAGTGAGTAAATGTCATGATTACCCCCAACTTAAATTGCCTAAAATTCTCATCAGATAGTACGACTCCCTCATACTAGTCGTACCCTTCCATACAAGTGGTATCCACCACTCGTACCCTAGGCCTCCCCCTTAGAACAAAATATGTCCAGTATAAGACTTACCCAAACTAAGTCATACCTAACTATACGATTAGTACCCCTAAACCATATCCCTGGCAAAATAGAATCAAAGGATCTTTGAACACTGTCTACCATACAAGACAATGGTACGACTCGTACCCTAACTTATGACTCGTGGTGAACCACTCATACTCAGATTCAAGTTAAGTTACTAAGTCTCATATTGAGTGAAGGAAAAACCTAAACCATACGACCCGTCACCAACCGTACAACTCATACTAACTAAGTCGTACCTATTCCAGAAACCAATTAAACCTATCAACCAACACTGGTTAACTTACTACCTAGAGTATACCAACCGTACCCTATCATACGACTGGTACCCACAAGTCGTATAATGTACAGAATCCAAAAAACCAAGAAATTTTCTAAAGATCCAAACCTAGAGTGTTTCAAATACGACAATTTATTGACACGTTAGGCGTCCGATGGATGCTCGTATTTTCAAACCCAAGTGGTCTTCTTGAGAATCTGGTCAAAATCCCACTCTAGACACCTAGGATAGAGTGAAACCAAAACCCTCTTTTAGGCATAAACCTAGGACGACCCAATACCCGAGGGGTTATTGGGCCAATTAGAAAATCTGCCTGTGTCTATTAGCCATGAGCCAATTACAGATGAATCATGTTTATGTGTTGAAAAAATATATGTCTTATTAATCCAATCAAATGTCCTTTAAGGTAGGGGCAGACTTATTTTTATTTGCTTTCGTGTAGGGATGACTCAATCATACCCCTGCAAAAGATTCAAGATGGTTACCAAACCTGATAGCTTCCTAAAAGTATGGTGGATTCATATGAGTGGAAAAGATAAGGATATTGTTAGTACTCATATCGGGCATCTACCATTGCTTATAGAGATGGACTCTTTGCCTGAAATGATTCATGTGCTAACAATATTTTGGGATGATGACAACATGGTGTTTTACTTCAGAGAAGTCGAATTGACCCTCACCATTGAAGAAGTAATGACTTTTTATGAGAGCATCTATATGTGTAGGAAAAGAAGGGGTGCACCTGACAAAAAATTTTAGTCCTTATTATATAAAACCGTCAGGAGATCAAAGATGCCTTTTCAATCAATGATGATACCTAGTTGGGGGAACACGATGGAGAAAACATACCTTTTTGTGAGTTGTATCTCCAGTTTGGAAGGTTTAACGCTTTCGAGAAATTTAGACATATATTTGAATTAGTCAAAATAGAGGGAGAAAAAATCATTTACTTTCTTCGTGGCTTACTTGGAACTATGGAGTTCCCACAAGGAGAGAATGGAACCATTCATCTACGAGTCGTTATGGTGACACACACCCTCTTCTACAGAGTATATTACAAAACCACTAAAGTATTCTATCTTTAGCTCCCATGATCATCCTGAAATATATAGGGCTTTGGGAAAGTGTCAAGGCAGGCATCGTTTCTTCCAGGGTTGCAACCTTATCTTACAATGGTGGATGATGAAACATTTATTGAAAAATCCCAGAGTAGAGCATCCGGACCCTCAGACAAGGGTAGATATTTTATCGTCACATGACATTTTGTTATCCTTGCATGGGTTTCAAAAGATAGAATCATCGGGACTTTGGTTCAAGGTTTTCATAGAATTGAGAGAGGACAATGTTCAGTGGTCTATCAGATATCTTCTCCCTGGGAAGTACATCACTCGAGAAAATAATGGTTCTTTTAGTACTTCCAGGTCTCAGGGAAACTCATTCTTATAACCCCTACAGGGTTCTTAGGTAGTTCAAAAGCAAGCAGGAAACACCGCAAATAATGCCTATGGTTGGATTCATCACCGAGTATGAAAAAGGTAAAACTCCATTAAAATAGTACATGGTAGATGGGTGAAGAAGGAAAATGATAAAGGAAGTCTCATTTTGTATCGGGTATGAACCCGAGGTTAGTAATACCTACAAAGAATGGTTAAAGAATAATATTACCGAAACATTGGTCCCGAGTCCGAATGTACCCACACAAATCGTTGATGTAGAATAAAAACATCAAATCCGGCTTCATAGACTTTAGAACGAATTCCAAAGAAGTGAGATTGTGCACCAGTAAATGCATATGAAGGATGCCTCAAGTATAAATTAGTTGAGAGAAAATTTAAAGTGAGCTAGGCGAGAGGTTGATGATACAAGATAGTGTTTGCTTGATTTGGATGATCACATGGCTTCTTAAATTAATAGCATAGGGAAGATGACCAACGAGAACAAAGTACAATTATGCAGGAGCTACCTAGTCATTAATAGATATCACATATGGAAAGAGGTAGATAAAGATAAGAAGGCAAAGGCTTACAAAAGAGCCTCAGGAGTTAGTTTTTTATCCCCTGCGCGGGACTTTGTTCTTTTTCATGCCATTTTCCCTTTTTCCCTAAAGATTGTATCCCTTTATACAACTTTTGTAAACATTTATGGTTTCTTTATGTATATGGAGATTTTGGGGGATAATTGATTGGTTTAAAAGACATATATTTCCTTCAAATTTGATAGGCCAACCCTTGGCTCAAAAGGTTCATCCAATTAGGACTGTTATTTATTATTCTATTATTGTGTGATATAACTGTCTTGTGTGACATAACTGTTAATGTGCTTATATGCATTGTTAAATCAAAGGTAAATTGATCCACTCTTCAACAAAGTCTTAGAAACCTTTTAGGCAAAAATATGAGCTTACTATCCAAAGTCTTCCAAAAATATCCCAGGTCCCCAAGTCTCTCAGAAAATTCTCAATTATTTTAGTTAACTTTCTTTTTAAACGTATTCCTATTCTTTTAGGAAGATCTATCATGGATTCAAGGACTACAAAACTGAAAAGATGAATAGTGGAATTATCCCAAGTGGAGGAAATGTAAAAAAAAGAGATCAAAAAACTAATTAGGAGGGTCGATCAAGCCGACAAGGAAATTATTGAAGTCAAGTAGTTGATCACGCAGGAAAAGAAGATGTTTGAGAAAGCTCCATCTTCAAAATTATGAGAGGACTGCTAGGCCAAGATTAAAGGGGATGCCATCTAGCCAACTACGATCAGGTCGAGGAGTGAAAATATCACCCTCAGAACTCACTTCTGAGGATACTCTCGGTACCCCCAGATCGTGACATGCTCGATAGTCTATCAAATCCTAAGAGATATGAGAGTCCTCCACCCTGATCAAATAAAATGATTTGGCTTCTTTTCTAAAGATGCTCATAAGAGATATCATTATCATCCAAATCAATGTGAACATACCACTAATGAGTGTCTTGATCAGAAGGCCATGATTTGCAACATAATCTGCAATGGTCAAATAAATAATATGTGGGGACAATAAACCATTCTCTATTGCGATCGAGTTGATTCAGGCATTCCCATCACTAATGACATGTAGATTTACAAATATGACTTCACAAGGTTTGAAGATACCTACCATGAAATCTATTCAAAGCTCATCCATGCCAAAATTCTGGAACTAGTGGAAAGGAAGCCTAATATGATGTCTAAGGCTTAGAAGAAATTCAAAGAGGTTTGTCACTACTACAGAGGGATCGGGGGGAATAACTTGGAGACTTACCACGCTTTTAAGATAGATTTGGAGAGACCGGTGGATACAAGAAGGGTCGAGTTGGAATTTCTGCCATACCACCCTTAGATGATCAAGATTTGGAAGAGGCAGAATAAAGTGCGAGTTCCCACATTGATCTAAAACTTAGTCATTTAGTTTCATCTTTTCTGTTGTCATTTTCCTTTTCATGTTCTCCCGATGTAATGAACTCTAATGAGATTTCAATGAAAGAACATTTTATCTTGGTCTATTTGAACTACGTATGGCCTAATTTCTCCTTTGTGAGATACGTAGGTAGCCTTTCGTCCCGGACACTATTCTTTAAAATCATTGTCTCATTTTGTCGAGGAAAGTCGTATGAGTCCAAAATTAGATGACTAGGGAAAAATCCTATTAAGACCTATTTATCTAAAATCAACGGACAAAATCCTGCTCGTTAATTCCTTTTGAGTCAATACCCACTCATAGATCAATTTACCTAAGATAAAAGCCACTTTATGTGTTTACTTTATGTCAAATATCTTGCATTATTTACCATTAATCGAATCTAACATATTTTCCTTTGGAGTTATTTAATCAGGTAATCAAGTAAGTAGAAATTTATCTGTGTTGACAAAACTAGCTGAACATCAATACTTCACTAGATCTAAGGAAAATAAAAATTCCTCCCTCAACCATCGCTCAACTAAAGAAGAAAGAATGACTGGTAGTAGCGATGATAATGCTCTCACCAAAATTATGTTAGGAACGGTGTGATAATAGCATAAGGCGATAAGATGATCGCTGAACTAACTAGGAGAATGGAGGAGCTTCAAGAAGAAGTACAACGAGCAAAAGATATGGCTAATTTGGCCAATGCCGCTAATACGCCAGTCTTGGATAACCATGCACTTCCACTCCAATTCCCTCCTCTTAGCTCTTTTAACAATGGAAACCAACCAAATGACATACCTTTTTCTTCTATGCTTAGACCTCCCACTAATCCCATCAATCACCGTGCCAAACACATATCCCTCTTACTTACAATACCAATCGAGAAAATAATCCAAATTCTTACCACCTTCAAAGCTTCACTCTAAATTACCAAAATACCTCTACAAAGGCCTTCCCTTTCCAAAATACTCACCCCACTTTTAGTCCCAATGCCAACGCCCCAAAAATCTAGTTCCCATATACCAAAACTTTGCTCATATCACACAAAATCCTTAGATGAACCAAATTATATCCCCCCCACCATCCATGCTATTGTAATGCCTACCTCTTAATATATATTCCCTCAAATCTAGAAATTGACCACTATGAGGAGATAGAGAAGGAGTGTAAGGTGCTTAAAGATAAAAATACTAGGGAGATAATGCTAATAAAGGAAGAAATTGCCAAGATAAAGAAAAAACATGGTTTTCCTAATGCAACAGGGTTCAGTTATGATGACCTTTGCAGTTACCCTGATTTGAACCTGCCCAAAGGATTTAAAGTCCCTAATTTTAAAATATTCAATGATAATGGAAACCCTACCGCCCACTTGAGGGGATATTATGACCAAATGGTAAGAGCTAATAAAAATGAACCATTGCTGATGAGGCTCTTTAGCCGAATCCTGAGTGGAGAAGCGTTAGAATGGTTTGCTTCATAAGAGCTGAAGAAGTGGCCTGAATGGAGCACTTTAGCTAGGGATTTTGTTGATATATTTTCCTATAATATAGAGACGGTCTCGAATTGATATTCTTTGAACAACATCAAGAAAAAATCTAACAAATTCTTTCATGAATATGCCTAACATTAGCAAAAAGAGGCATCAAAGGCACAACCTTCTACGACAGAAAAAGAAACAATCATTATGTTTACCTGAGCTCAGGAGGGAGAATTTTATGACAAAATGATATTGGTAGTTTGTGCTACCTTCGTTGATTTGGTTAAGATTGGTAAAACAGTTGAATAAGGACTCAGGACAAGAAAAACCAACAAGACCTCTGGACAACTTGGATCTTTAGGATTTCCAAAGAAAAAGAGAGAAGATGTGTCTTTCAATCCTCTAGTCCAACCCTAAGTCAAAGAAATCTTTTGGGTCTAATTTTAGGAAAAAGCCATCACCGTCTATATACCCCTCAGCTCTATGAAATTCTCAACCTGTATTCTATACCCAACCTATCTCCCAAGTTCCACAACTAAATTTCTCTACCAATCAACAGAATTACCCATCTCCATTGCTAAATTATCAGCCCACTTACCAAGCTCCACTCCTAAATTTCCAAACCTACCAAAAATCCCTAGTTAACCATAACTACCATCAAGTCTCTCCCCTACTTACCAAAATATTCTTTATCCAAATAATGAAAAGAAAGTCACTAGAAGTTTCATGGCTTTGGCTGAAACCAAAAATTAGCTGTTTGAAAGGCTAAAGGAAGCAGATTTCATCCAACCTATCCCACCAAAACCCACCAATACCAATTCTCAAATTTTTTATCCCAATAAGAATTGTGCATATCAACCAGGAGGTGTTGGGCACACAACTGAGGACTGTATTAATTTGACGCAAAAAATTCAAGATTTGATAGATTAAAAGGTGATTTTGCTTCAAATGGTGCCACCAAATATTACCACCAATCCACTCCCAAACCATGAAGAGGAAACCATCAGTATGATAAAATCAGATGACGAGTGGGTGGTAAGAAAGTCTATAACACAGTCTATACTGAAGGAAATGGATAAGGTGAAAGATATAGAAAAAGTAGTGGCTGCCTTAAATATTATCGAGAATCCCAAGTTTGTTACATTCATCGAACCTCATCAAACCTTTGCCATAGTTTTTGTGAGAGAAGAATTTATGGTGGAAGCTGCCGTCGTACAAGGAATGATTAGATCAGGGAAATGCTACACTCCATAAGAGATTGCCAATGATGCATACAATAAGAGCGCTAAAAAAAGGACAATCATTGAAGGGAAAGATAAAGAATTTTGTAGAAGAATTCAGCCGAAAAAGTACTCTATTGTAAAAATATTTAGAGAAGACCCCTTCTCAGATTTCTATTTGGGCACTACTTATGAGTTCTCAATATCATAGACAAGCTCTGCTGAAAGTCCTTGAAGAAGGCTACGTGCCTGTAGGCACCAGTACTGAAAATTTGGTGGCCATCATCAGTAGAGTTCTGGGAGCCCATCACATTAGCTTTGGTGGAGATGAGTTACCCTTCAAAGGTGTGATGCATAAAAAGTCATTGATATCACTGTCAAATGCCAAGATAAGATCGTTAACAAGGTATTAATTGATAATGGATTATGTCTAAATATCTGTCCATTATCTATTCTGACTTAGTTGAACTATGATATAGGGAAAACATGTTATAACATGATAAATATAAGAGCTTTTGACAGGGGTCAGAGAAACACCATTGGGGAAGTCAAGTTGCATCTTCAAATGGGGCCTACAGAGTTCTTAGTTGAGTTTCAGGTGATGGTCATTTTCACAAGTTATAATCTTCTCTTAGGAAGGCCTTGGATTCATATAGAGGGGGACATTTCTTCAACATTACACCAATTAGATAAATTTGTGTGGAAAAATACTGAAGTGGTCATCTATGGTGAAAGAAGCCGCCTAAGTAACCCTAATGGTTGTGTTCCTGTGATTAAAGAAGTCCTGAAAGGGAGTGACTTTTATACAGTGGAGATCTTGAATGAATTTGGGGAAGACCCAACTCCTTATGAGCCAATGCCTTTGATTTTCAAGATGTTGGCCACTGTTATGCTAAGAAGCAGTTTTGAGCCCGAACATAACTTAGGAAAGAATTTGGATGGGATCATTGAGCCTATCGCGATCCCACAAAAGTAGTTAAAATATGGGATAGGTTATGTGCCAAGTAAAGAAGGTGAAAGGGAGATGAATAAAGAAGGCCCAAAATTGGCACAGAGGTTACCTCCGTTCTACTAGTTATTTCCTATATCTATAAAGCCTATAAGTGATGGTCTCTAGCATTGAATAGAGAGCTTGTTCGAAGACTGTGATTCTATTATGAGGATTTCCCTGAGTAGATCGAGATCACGAAATATGAATTAGGAGAGAAGCTATCGAACTAGACTTCAACTCTTATCATAACTCCTCGATTGATGTGGTAGATGAAAGGATAAAATTTAACTTTTGCAAAATTGGTGGTAGTCAAATGAGACTCGAGACCCACCCTTTAAATTTTATTTACCTCATTTTGCTTTTTATGTTTCCTCAAAGGACTAGACCAACACTAGTGCGGATCATAGCCAGTGTTTGTAATGTTTTAAATTTCAATGAAAGCCTCTCTTATTGCAAAGATATTTTTACTTATTTTTACTGCACTATTCAATCGCTATAATCCAACTCATATTGTTTGTGATTTCAGTAATAATAATTTAAAACTTGCCAATGTCATGTCATGAGCTAAATAAACAAATAAAAGCAAATGATGACGAATGAGAGGGCTATGATGAAGAAACAATGCCCCCAGATTAATTAAAAGAGGAACTAAAAGATTTTAAGGATTGAGAAAAGCCCAACCTAGAAGAAACCGAGATAATTAATATAGGTGATGATGGAGAAGTCAAACAAACTAGAATCAATATTCATTTTGCAGAAGCACAGAAAACAGAAAATCCTGGGTTGCTTAAAGAATACATTGATATATTTTCCTGGTCCTATGATGGCATGCTAAGATTGAGTACAGCTATTGTATCGCACGAGTTGCCAATTAATCTAGGGTTTAATCCTATGAAGCAAAAGTTATAGAAATTTAAGCCAGATCTGAGTCTAAAAATCAAGGAAGAAGTCACTAAACAGATCCAAGACAACGTGGTTGAGGTCACTAAATATCCAACATGGCTAGAAAATATTATTCCAGTATCGAAGAATGATGGAAAGGTCAGGATTTGAGTTAATTATAGGGACTTGAATAAAGCCAGTTCTAAAGATAACTTTTCTTTACCCAAAATCCATATTCTCATTAACAACTATGTGAGGCATGAAATACAGTCATTAGTGGATTGATTTTCTGGGTATCATGAAATATTGATGGGCGAAGAAGATAGAGAAAATGGACTACGTCACACCCTGTGGTGTTTATCACTATAGGGTGATGCCCTTCGATCTCAAGAATGTTGGTGCTACTTATATGAGAGCCATAACAACCATATTTCATGATATGATCTATAAAAAGATTGAAGTGTATATGGACGATGTGATCATCAAATATCACAGGAGTTTGGACAACTTGGCTCATTTGGGAAAGTTCTTTGATCAATTGCGGAAGTATAATTTAAAGCTAAATCCTGCTAAGTGTAGTTTTGGGGTACCGACTGGAAAGCTGTTGGGTTTCATAGTTAGTATAAGGGCCATTGAGTTTGACCTCCTAAAAATTAAGGTAATTTAAGAACTGTCTCCTTTGAAGATAAATAAGGAAGACATGGGTTTCTTAGGGAGATTGAATTACATCAGTAGGTTCATAGCCCGGTCAACGGTTATTTGTGAACCAATCCTCAAGATGTTAAAGAAAGATGCAGCAAATAAATGGATTGAGGAATGCCAACCGGATTTTGACCGCATCAAGAATTATCTATCCAGCCCATCAGTATTAGTTCCTATAAAAGAAGAAAGCCCTCTGTTGTTGTATTTATCAGTCTTAGACAATGCATTTGGATGTTTCTTAGGGAAAAATGATGAAACTGGAAAGAAGGAAAGAGCAATTTATTACTTCAGTAAGAAGTTCACTCCAAATGAGGCTCATTACACACTATTAGAAAGGACGTGTTGTGCATTCATTGAACTGGGTGGCCTAGAAACTGAGGCATTACCTGATGTCATATACAACATATCTCATCTTTAGAATGGATCCTTTGAAGTACATATTCCAAAAGTCCATGCCCACAGGGAAATTGGCCAAATGGAAAATGTTATTGAGTGAGTTCAATATTGTATACGTGAGACGATTAAAGGGCAGGCCTTAGCAGATCATCTAGAAGAGAATCCAATTGATGAAGAATATGAGCCACTCCTAACTTATTTCCCAGATGAAAAGGTATTGTTCGTAGGGAAAGACATTGTCAAGATATACCCAGGTTGGAGATTATTCATTGATAGGGCAGTTAATTTCAAGGGTTCAGGAATTGAGGCGGTCTTAATATCATAAACTAGTCAACATTATCCGATTACAATCAAATTATGCTTTCCATGCACTAATAATATGGCTGAATATGATCGTTGCATTCTCGACCTCAAACTGGCCATTGATATGAATGTTCGAGATTTGCTAGTCATTGGAGATTCTGATTTATTGGTTAACCAGGTCTGAGGTGAATGGGCCGTAAAAAATCCTAAAATCATGCCACTGTAAAATTAGTGCAGGAGTTATTCCAAAGATTCAAGGAAGTGGAATTCAAGCATGTTTTGAGGATACAAAATGAGTTCGTCGATACTTTGACCACTATATCCTCCAAGATTCAACATCCGAATCAAAGTTACATCAATCTATTGGAAATAAGTTTAAAGAAGCAACCTGCATATTGTGTGCAAGTTGAGGCTGAATAAGATGGAAAGTCTTGGTACTTTGATATCAGGAGGTATTTAGAAGTTGGGGCGTATCTCAAAGATGCAACCATCAATAAAAAGAAAATAATCCATCGGATGGCCAATAATTTCTTTTTGAATAGGGAAGTCCTTTACAAGAGGACCCTAGATTTGAGATTTCTATGATGTGTAGATTCCATTGAAGCTACAAAATTACTTGAAGAAATTCATGCCAGAATGTGTGGACCTCATATGAATGGTTTCACTCTAGCCAAGAAGATCCTGAGAGGCGGCTGTTTTTGGATGACCATGGAAAGTGACTGTAGCAAGTTTGTTCAAAAATGTCATAAGTTACAGATACATGGGGATCTAATTTGGGAGCCCCACATGAACTTAATATTATGACCTCGCCCTGGCCATTTGTAGCTTGGGGCATGGATGTCATCGGCCCGATTGAGCACCAACTTCTAATAGACACAAATTCATTTTAGTTCCTATCGATCACTTTACCAAGTGGGTAGAGTATTTCTCATACAAGACAGTATCTAAGAAGGTAGTAGCAAATTTTGTCAAGAATAACTTGATTTGTCGATTCGGGATACCCGAGTTGATTATCACGGATAATGGAGCAAACTTGAATAGTCATTTAATGAAATAGATATGTGAACAGTTCAAGATCACCCATCGAAATTCAACTGCATATATCCCTCAAATGAATGAAGCAGTAAAATCTGCCAATAAGAACATTAAAAAGATCTTAAGAAAGATGGTTGATAGTCATCGATAGTGGCACGACATGCTGCCTTATGCCTTGCTGGGATATCGCATGATAGCCAAAATTTTGACTGGAGTGAATCTTTATGCGTTAGTATATGGGACAGAAGAGGTAATACCCACTGAAATTAAAATACCATCTTTAAGAATCATCCAAAAAGCAGGAATGAGTAATAAAGAATGGGTCCGCGCCCTCCATGAACAACTTGTGATGATCGATGAAAAAAGGATGAGCATTGTATCCTATGTCCAATTATATCAACAACGAATGATTCATGCTTTCAACAAAGGAGTAAGAGCTCACGTGTTTTAGATTGGGCAATTGGTACTCAAACACATATTTCCTCACCAAGAGTTAATATAAAGAGAAGTTCGCTCCAAATTGGCAAGGTCCTTATGTAATCTGCAAAGTGCTATTTGGAGGAGCCTTGATTTTGTATGAAATAGATGGGCAAAGGTGGACCAAGCCAATCAATTTTGATGCAGTAAAAAGATACTATGTCTAATGTGGGATTCTTTATGCTCATTTCCTTGTAATTGATTTCTCATTTGTAATCATTTTTATGCTTTGTGGTAGCTTTAAGATCCCTTTTCCTTTGATGTATGAACTACGTTTGACCAGAATTCCCAAAAAACGGATACGTAGGCGGCCTATGTCGGCTTCAGTCAACACCTTAGGAAACTTTATTTATATTATCTTGAACTATGTGATGACCAAAATTTCCAAGGATGGGATATGTAGGCGGACTTTGTTGGCTTCGGTCACCCTTTTTCTATAATTTATTCTCTTTTATGTTGTGGGAACTATGTTTGACCTGATTTCTTTCCAATAAAATACGTAGTCACCACAACTTCTCGATCATATCACCCTAGGAAATGGAAACTGGAGCAGAATTTTTAAGAAGGAATCTCAAAAATTCAAAAGAAGAAGATCATCCTCTTGCAAGAAAAAATAAATTTTGAGAGAGATATCAGTAACTTAGGTAGAAATTTTGAGGTAGACCTTAAAATTTCCGTCATACTGTACGAATGAGTTAAAAAATGACAACAAAGATTTTGGCGTAGAAGGAACAAAGTCAACTTCATGGACCTTTACCTAAAAGGCTCGATGCCTCGAGCTAAGAATGTTCATTAAAACCTGTACATGACATGACTTAATTGATAGAGACCCTTCCCAATCTTATAAAAAGATTTTGAAAATTCTACTATGTGTAAAAAATACTCACTTTAATTAATTTATGCTATGATTTTGCCTTACACCCACCAACTCGGGGAGTCAAAGCAGTAGCCAAAAGGTGACAAACACCAGAAGAAGAGGAGAACCTAGTGATGACGATGACGAAAGCTAATAACCAATGAGGTCAACACAAATTAGTTTTACCAAAAACTAACAACTTTTCTGTGGGTGCAGGTTATCCTAAATCTAGAAAAATCATCAAAGGCACTGGTTATATAATATGTTCCTTTGATTTAAGGGAATACAAAAAAGCCAAATATCCAAAGGCCAATAAGAAAGGGCAAGGATAGCCATAAAGTTGAAAATAGTTGAGTTTCCCAAAACTAACAAGTTTTCTATGGTTATAGGTACCATAGAATGGGGAAAGGAAAATGATAACTTATTCACCTCCCTAGCAAATCAAGGATGCGATGTTCAAAATGGTACATGCAGAAGGTCCAACATGCTAGTGGAATGGTCATGGTGATGTTTTCTACAATCAATGCATGGTTATTTGATTTCCTCATCATTTTCCTACTACATCATATCATATCAAGAGGTCCATGCCAAGATGGCCACACTAAGAGGGCCACACCAAGAGGGCCATGCTGAGAGGGACATGACAAGAGGGTCATGCCATGAGGGCCACACCGAGAGGTCCATGACAAGAGGGTCATGCCGAAAGGGCCATGCCAAGAGGACTATGCCGTAAAGGTCATGTCCTAAAAACCACATTTCCTTCTTCGACTAGTTTCGAAGAGACAATAATCCAAGAGCATCTCCATATTGTATATGATGCCCATGATTGACTCAAAGTCTTTTATATCTGTTAATCACATAAAGGCAAAAGAGTCTATTATTGAAGGATATTTTAAAGCATTTCCATATATATATCCGATAATCATGCAAAGGAAAAAGAGTCTGGTATTGAAGGATATTCTGAAGCATCCATATCTGATCAAATCACGCAAAGGCAAAGTAGTTTGGCGTTGAGAGATATTCATCATCTTTAAGTACACCAATTACAAAATATTTAATGTCATTCAATATTGGATAACAAGAAACCTATGGTCCAAAGGATGTCTATAAGTTCCTATTCAAAGACGTACGACATACTAGATTTTTTGAGAATTGACAATCCGAAGGTCATTTATAAGTCATATTATTTGAAATAGGATAGTGTAAAAGATTATCCATAAGTTGATAGACCATGGGTCATTCGTAAATTGCAATAACATCCTAACCGAATAGTGTGCAAGGTTACCCAAAGATCGACAGTTTGAAGGTTATCCATAAGTCACAACTAAATCCTTACCGAAAAATATGCAAGATTATCAAAATTGATAGGTCCATGAGTTCTCTATAAGCCACGTCATATCCAAGATCGATTATGTACAGTATTACCCAAAGACCACCAATTTGAGAGATATCTATAAGCCATGTTCTATCCAAGGTCGGATAATGTGTGTGAATACCTGAAACCTAGCGATTGAAGGGATATTTGCAAGTCATCTCTTATCCAAGGTTAGATAATGTGCAGGATTACTCAAAATCTAGCAACTCAAAGGATATCTATAATTCGCCCCATATCCAACATCAAATAATGCGCAAGATTATCTAAAGATTGACAATTCAAGAAAAATATATAAGTCATATCAATCCAAAATATGTGCAAGACTTACCCAAGATCACATGCAAAAGACCATTGTCAATGGCTGAAGGGGTTATCATTCCACATACAACAACATTATAGGTGATTAAGAGGGTTGCCACATCATCATAGGACTACACGCTTACAGGGACCATTCTACACAAGTGTCGCCAGTACCCAAGAGGGCCACTCCACTTTGAAGAAATTTTCAACCATCAAAACAACTATGTTATCCAACAACCAAGAAGGTTGTTGTATCGGTTGTTGCGAGATTTATTGCCCTCCAAATACGTACATGAGAGGATAACATCTTTTTTAGGTAGCAACTCACGCGGAGATATGGTAAAATATTATAAACCCCTTAGTGAATTATGTTTACCACTAATAGTTTCTTTTGATATGTTGTGAGATCATCCGAGAAGATGAAAATCTCAAACCAAAATCATAGGTGTGGATGACTCCGAATGGGACATAGCATAACGTGGGACTTTTTCTTAGCAGCGAACTGGGACATAGACCAAAGTTCATCAAACTCTTTGGGCGCGAGCTAAAAGACGACCTCCACCATCATCAAACCACATCCCTATCAGAAGGTATGTGGGTGTTTTGGGATTCTGATTTCAATTTCACTTTAGGAGTATTTCTAAACTCACATCAAAAGTAACTTTCCTTTAAATTTGGGTGACATACACCTAAGAGCTCTGGAAATTATGTCCATATAGCTCATACTTATATGTGTGAGGTCCTCACATTTTGTAATTGATGTAATCGCAAGCCTCTAGACCCTAGTTATGTTGCCCGTAGCTTATCTTAAGCCAAAGGTCGACTTATCATAAAGGACTACCTTTTCCACCGATCGAGTCAAACTATAAGCAGTCTGATTCCCTAGGTCTCAGGTATATGTAGGATAAGCTCTACATAGAAAACTCAAGTGTATTCCAACCTCCCTAAATCCTTTTATTCCCCCAGCTTTTTGGTTTCATCAAGAATGCAAAAATCGAGATAGTTTGTGAATTTTTTGAAAATCATGCTTAAAAATAAAGCTTTATGAACTACAAGTAGCCTAAATTCTCATGCAACCTGAGATATGTAGGAAACTCGATACTGGGGTTTGGCCATAACTCTATAAAACTCGTGCGAAAACCAACCTTTTTCAATAAATGAAGTTGTAATCAAAGAAAAATTAGGAACGTCAAACTCCCTTTGCCCAGGGTTACTTGCATCTACCCTACCTAAAGGGATGGGGCAATTGTTGACACATAATTTTTGTCCTCCACGACTAAGTTTAATTTTGAGTTCCTTCGAATTTAAATAAAGTTACAACATTTATTTATTCAGGTAACAAAACTTTCTAAAGTATTTATCTGGGTAATTTTGAGCATTTTAAGTGACAATTATTTATTTTTGTATTTGCACATATGAAATCATATAATATTGTTACTTAAATAATTTTTTTACGAAAAATTGAATTTTAAATTAAGGGTTATCTTGAAAATTGATTCAAATGGGTAAAATATTATTTTAAAAAAAATTATCTTTAAAAATAATTTATTTGAAAAATTTTTGTTCGATTTTATTAAACCGAGAAACTCAAAATTAAACTGATTTATAATTCATTCCAGATTTTGATTCAATTCGGTCGATTCATTGAATTTGGACATAATTAAAATCAATTAGGCCTCAATTGCTAATGCAATTGGCCGATTAATTTTCAATTTGGCCAAAATTTAAATTAAATTGACTAAATGATTATTCAATTAAGGTCATTTTTTAAATGGCCTAAAATGCCTCTCTCACTCAAAATTGGGCCAACTGTGCAGCCTAATAACATCATCTGACCCGATCCACTCCATAACAGCCCAAAGCGCACCTCATCAAGCCCAGAATAATCCCTATTAATTGGACCATTTTCTCCTTTCTTGAACACAACAACAACAACCCGATACCCTCAGCAAAACAGCAACAACATTCAATGACAACATCAATAACGACAAAACTCAGCCCCCCAGTTACTATTTTACCCTTTCGTATGGCCATTTGTGGCTATAATCAGATGGCCTTTCACCATCTCCGGTTGGTGATTCACCATTTTGGTCAGGAAATTAATTCTCCCTTTTGACCAACAAAAGTTAACGTTTCTTCTCATCTTTTCTCACTGATCCATAATTCAGTTCAAGGACAAAGACCATAATGGTCTTTGTCTCACTGTGGAACTCAAAACACTTAGGAAAAGGATTTCAATTTGGATATGAAATCCATTAAAAAACCCTAACCCCTCCTTCCTTAATTTTTCCTATAAATAGATAGTGAGGGATAGAGGGGGAGGGGGAGGATTTTGGGGAAAAATTTAAAGATTCTAGGGGTGCATGCCCCTAATCTTACGTAAACAAAATTTTCATAAAGAGAAACTCTATCAAAATCAATGGGATGAGAAATTAAAACTCCAGTGAGTCGAGGTTGAGATTTTGGTGGAAGAAATTTAAATTCCGGTGGAAGTCCATTCAACTAAAATTTTGTCGTCCCGGTATCTCTTCCCAAATATAGATAATGCTCTTCTACTTACCATTCTACCTTTGTTCCCTCGATTTTCAGGGGCGATTTGAGAAATAAAGATGAGAAGGGCTATGTCGGATTGGAATTATCTGATTTAGATGCATTTGAATAGCTTTTTTTGGGTGTCTGGCCACTAATAATCTTCTTTAAATATTTTTCTATATTGTGTTGTGTTTTCTTGTGTAAATTAGTTTGAATCAGTTTTCTTTAACCCGAGCATGATATTTTTAATATTCCCTTCACTATCAAAGCTTAGTATCCTTACAAGGTATGTTGGGTCATGATATTGCCGGGAGTTTTGGCGAATTGAAGTAGACACATAAATACGTTTTAAACAATTTCATATGGAGTTAAAAGATTTCAATTTTGTGAACTTTAGAGGTCAGGTCTTTTTTTGCTTGAAACTTGTTTTCTGTCATGTGGTTGGAATCTTTTTCTTATCAAAAGAGTTCACAATGTGAAATTCGGTGAGTTCATCATAAACAACCTGATAAGAAATCACTAATGTCATCTCTTGGCGTGTGGTAGGTAGGTTACATGGGTTTTAGATAATAATTGGGATCAAAATTTGATTGAAGTATGAGAATTCTTTCTTTTTTTACATCGTTTTTGTATATGTTAAATTTGGAATATGATTATACTTTTCTTTAATTTTCACCATTTTATAAATATGTTGAGTTCCGTTAAAAGACAATGTGTCTCGCTTAAAGTTTGTTGGATACAAAGACTTTCAAAAAAAATATAGCAGTGCAGAGATTTTGGCTTTCCCTTTATCTTTTGAAATTTGTTTGAAGTGTCCTGAATAGCATTTTCTCTTAAGCCTAATGAGTATAGTAGTTCTGCTTCCATGTATATTAGTACTATTTGCATATGTTTAAGATCCTCAGCAATTACTAGCTCAATTATTGTAGCCATTTTAGATCTGAATCTATGAGAATTGACTCCATTTGCATATCAACGTTGCTACTGTAGATTATTGGTATAAGTGTGCGATTGATTCATGATTGCATTCCATATTTCTTACTATCTACCGATTGTTGCAACTATGATGAAATAGTAATTGTTTGACTTTAGTTGTTCTAGTTTATTGAATATTCTACCTTTGTTCTCTTAACCATTCACTAATCTTTCTTGTTTTTGTCACATATGACACCCCGATGAGTTCAAATGAACTTCCTCCTTGCATATCCGTTGAGTCAAACTTCATGCCAAAGTTTCAAAATGAACCAAAGGGATGAGAAAAAAGGATGGAATACACCTGTATACAATAGATACATGGGTTTTTCCAGGTCCAAGGAGCTAATACACACCAATAAATGATGCACAATGAAGCTTAGAGCGAATATATGGATATTATACTCTGGTATACAGTGCATATACACCAAAATGTTGGAAAAAATTGGTGTAATATACAGCTGATATACATGAAAGAGAATGGACTTAAAATCCATAAAATGGGAAGCCCCAAAGGCTGGGCAACCTACTGATGGGCCAAAAAGGAGCTCAACTCCAACTTTAATCTCTTATTCTCTTATACTAGATGAGTGATGCCCGTGCGCCCAACATTTTAGGTAGAAATATTATGTTTACTTTTATGATTTTCTATTACAATCTCACAATGATAAATGATGTATAGTTCAAACTTGATAAATAACAAACAAGAAAACATACCTTATATAGACTCAAAAAATAATTTCAAATTATTAATATAGATCTAGAAGAGATAAAACTATGTGCATTCCGCACCTAACAAATTGAACTTGAATGTATAAATAGTCATCCCTGTATTTTATTTTATTTTATTTGTTCTATTATAACGTGTAGTGTCTTCCTTGATTTGCCCATTCTTAGACACCATCTGCTGCTTCTATCAATGCCCATAATAACAGGCTGTCAAGAAATAACATATGGCATTTTTTTAGCATCTTCATATTAAGCATCAATTATAATAGTCTCACCACGTGGCTTCACACATCGAGAGTTCCCCACAAGCTAATGCAAAAGTCTAGCACAAATAAAATACATATTACTCCAATAAAGTACATAAGTGTATGTCATTTTATTGCTCCACTGATTTGTTGTCTGGTAAAAAAGAAGTTCAAATTTCAATGAGAAAATCCCTTAACCTTTATTAGTAATATTTCTTCAGAAGTATCAAATAACCAAAGCATTGTTATACACAACAACCACATTAACCGGTTCTGGCAACTTTTAATGTCAATAACTTGAATATAAGCGTTATTAATTGAATCACATTCATATTTTCTAATTCATCTAACAACTGAATCATTCTAGGTACTTCCAAATCAAAGCAATCTGAATAGCTAAGAGAAACATCCAACTATTTTTGACAAAGGTCAGAATCGGAGTCCTTAGAGGAGAAAATTATAGATCAGGAGTAAATTATAGATCGAATAAAGAGAAGCCTCATAACAATACCATAAAACTCTGTTTGCATGATTCTACTAATCGAAACATGATTCTACTAATCGTTTACCTATGTCAAAGTCTCTCATTTCACAATTAATGTATTTCCATCTCAAATAACATGCTCTAGATTTGAGTTAATAGCAATCATAAGAGATCATATAATGCGAATGTCATCTGGATAAGAGCACATCTAGATTTTTCAAAGTGACTAACACCCTGTAAATACATGATGGAATTCAGTCATATGCCATAACTTATAAGAGAATGATATCTGAATTTTCCATACAGAAATCAACAACTTTAAGACATAATGCAACTCAAATATACAAGTATTGCGTAAATACTGGAAGTATTTTAAAATAACCAAATCAGAGCAATAAAGACAAGCGATAATAAAAGTTTGTAGTAAAGTTATTTAGTACTAACAGAAAAGATATTGTGTCATATTTGTTATTACTCACGTTCGGTGTTTCTTAACCAAGTCCATTCTCTCTCAAACTTGATCAAACTAAAAGAAAGATAATACATGAAGGAAATATTAAAAAAAATACAGAGAGATACAGATCTTAAAAGGTCTCATTCAATACACATTGATATAAGTACATACCGAATCATTAAAAATTCAAGAAATTTGCATAAATTACAAGGAACATTGAATTATGGACTACAAACCTGAAAATGGATAGTTTTACCAAATTGGCTAAAAGCATCTTTAAGATAACAATGTGTAAATAGAGCCGAGAAATAAGCAATAAAAATATTGAGTCAGCAGAGGCTGAAGCTTTATAGACATCAGAATCATTATTGAAGTTGTTCTTGTTCCAAGGTTCAAGCCTTTTTTGATGTTGTACCACTTGTTCAACTACAGATATGTTGTCAATATTGGTTACCTACAATATTTGGCTATAATCGTGTGTGTTTGTGGGAAAAATCTATTAGAATCACTATAAACTAAAAAAACCAAATACTCTATTACAAAAAAGAAATAGATGTAACGTATTTGCTCCTAAACCTAGTTAGAATTCAGAACCTAGTGACTCTATGTCTTGGTAGTTGCTCTATTTGCACCAACGTTTACTTCATTGGAGTGGTTTAATTTCTAACGGTTTAAGAATATTTACATAATTACAACAACAATAACATATTCGGTGTAATCCCATAAAGTGTATTTGAAAAAGGTAAGAATATACTCCGACCAAGATATACCCCGACCTTACTCCATCTTATAGGGGTATAAAGAAACTATTTTCGATAGACCCTCGACTTGGTCATATAATTAGGCCACTTATAATTAAATTCAATAAAAGAAAAAGATCTAAAGAATTGGGAGAAAAAGCAAGGAGGGCTTTGGAGGAAGGAGTAACCTCTCACCTTAACTTGACACAACTGATTCAAGATGTCAAAGAGCAAGCAATTTTTTGGAAATTTGCCTTTCCCAGGATGCTACTAACATGGGATGATTTATGCACTTGACTGCCATAATGGTGATGTTTGGACAACTTTGCACATATATCGACTGTTCCATAGGGTGCTCACCTCCCACAAGCACAGGTACGGGGTAAGGGACAATTCTGCTTACCATGTTTTTTGTCTTTGTTGGGATTCAAACAATGATTTTCAAAGTTTCACTCACTTCACTGACCTCTATATCATACCTTTAGGTGCATTTCATGTTGGTAAACTTTGACATAGATCAATAGAAGACTTGTATGTTATTTATTTATTAGTTATTCATTCATTTTTTGTGAATGAAAATACATATTTATTTTTAATATTTTATTTATTCTAAGCAAACTCGTCACTGTTATCCAAAATGCATTTAGATTTACGTATGACTGGGACTTTTTCTTTTTTGATAATTAAGGATTTTATTCAAAGAGTACCAAGGTGGTACAACAAAAGGTACATGACTTAGCAACAAACTCGCTAATCCAATACTGAATATTACATCCAAGCAAGTACAAAAACTCTAAATACTTATCCATCATATGACTTATAACTTCTATTATCAATATCTAATCTAAGGTTGTAACTTTTGTGTAATTAAACGTATAAAGCTCTCTGATTTGATTTAATATTTTCAGAATAAGCATGTGTTCAACAATTCTTTAAATAAAAAACTTACCCCAAAATTGATATGGAAACAATAAGCAGAATCATTTGTTAGCAACTTTTCTCACAAACACAAGGATGATCCTATCGACACAAATCAAAATATGAAAGTGTTCCTCTATATAACAATTTACCTAATCCAATCTACATTAAGCAACAACCAGTTATATTTTTGTAGAATGTATGCAAATGAGACTTTCCAATGACCAAACTACAAGAAATAATTTTCCATAGAAGAATAAAATAAGCTAAAGATAGCATCCATTACCAAGTATAGAGTTACAAGACGCTTCGAACATCCTATGCTTTGTGGCTGATAAGTAAACATCATCCTCACAAATCAAAATTTGCAATGGAAGCTACACGTTAATGCCAATATTCTATGGTTTTTCAACTAATACATTATTTAACTATGGTTGTACCCAAAGTGCAACCATATTTTTATGTTATTTCCTTTTCATGGCACAAGGACATATGATCCCTATAACTTACATTGCGCGACTAGTGGTACATCGCAGACCTATAATTACAATCCTTACTGCACACTCTAATGTCATTAGATTCAAGACAATCATTAATCACACAGTAGACGCAAGACTAAAGATTCAGGTGGCTCATCTCTATTTTTCCAACTCAGAGGCTGAATTAAGTGGATACCCAGGTTAAATAAGTTACTAACTCTAACTTTTTATTAAATATATTTTCAGTTCAACAACAATAACATCATAACCAATGATATCCATTAAGTGGGGTCTGGGGAGGGTAAAGTGTTGGCAGACCTTACCCCTATCTTGGAGAGATAAAGAGGTTGTTCCCGAAGGACCCTCAAATCAAGTAAATCAATTCAAAGAGATATGAAAAGTTAAAAGGACATTGAGGAAAATATAGCATCTAATAAAAAAATAGTGACAACAACAATAATCCAAAAAAATAAAGATATACTCCAACAAAAATTAGATAAATTTTGATGAAATAGAGAAAATGATATCAAGTAGAATTCTCATTTTGAAACACTTCTTTTAAAAATCACTTTACTCTACTAATATATATAAGTGGCTAGGAAATTTCTCTACATGAATTAGGCTTAATAAGTCGTAAGACCTCAATCATGTTCTAATTTTGAATGATATGCCACAATAAGTCCACTCATGAAATAAATCCTCAAAGTCGACGGATAACCCCATATATATTTTCATACAGTGATTTTAAATTTCCAATACAACAAAACTATCATCAAATTAGAAGAATAAACAAGGAACCCTATAAAAGATGATACAAAGCAGCAAACGGAACCAACATTTACACAATATAAACACATTCTAAATGAGATCACAAAAAATAAAAGTATCCTTTACGGTAAACAACTCCCGAATGAGATAATCAAATATAAACCATACCTTTTTCAGTACATTAACAATAGCAACAAAATGAATCAACTTGCAGACAGTATAAAACTTACCCTTTCCAGGAAGAAACCTAATTTATACAATATAAACAACCCCTAAGTGAAATGATCTAAAATAAAGCACACACATTTTAGTAAACAATGAAATAATTCAAATTCTAAAGCAAAAGTGGAAAAGTTGAGATAAAAAATTAAATCTCAAAATTACCTTGAGTATGCAGTAGAGACTGATTGGTAAAGAAGGAAGAAACTGGTTCTTTTTTTTTTATCCAGAATTAAATTAAAGAGATTTGTAAGCAGGGAAGTTAGAAATGTGTGGAAAGAGACTTGATGAGGAACTGAAAAAGCTCAGAGATAGAAGTATGTATATAGTCATATCTCCACGTGGAAAGAAAAACCAAGTAAAATAATAAAAATGCCCTCAATTAATTCAAAAAAGGCACAAACCAGGCATGTCAAACCTCAAATACTTTTCCGCACTTCTAATAAGTAGAAAAAAAATAACATGATAAAAATAGTTATTATGGAAACTCAAGGTATTTAAGCCATATAAAGCCAAATTTATAATAGAAAAATAAGAACATCATGAGACATCGGGTTCTAGTACTATCCAAATTGTCAATCCTTATATTTTTTGCCCAAACCTTCCATTTAGCATAGAACCACATTCTAAAAAATTTCAAATCATGTCTTCTTAGTTGGTGCAAACAAAATTGGCTCAGGAAATAACTACATAACAACTCAGAATTTCAGGATCACATCAACAAATCTCTTGAATATATAATTAACATAAACAGTACCAACTGTAGTCAAATTAATGCTCCATCAGAGCTCATCATTATGTAATTTCTCCTCTCTTATACATCTATAATGAACATTAATATTCAAAGGCGGATCAAAATCCTAACTCTTCACAAATTCAAATGTGCCATGATTCAGAGAAGTTGTAAGGATCTTATATGTTATGAATTGCTTTATGCTTGTTAAGTTTATTGCTAAATCAAGTCTTTGCACTAAGGTAGATGTGATCTTTTCGACACATCATAGAAAAATAAAGTTAATATTTTCTTTTTTTTCGTAAGTTCAAAAGTTACTTTCCTTACTGTACATGGTTACATACTCTTATATCCATGCACCCCTATTAGTGTGGAACCATGGAAGCAACTGCAACCCAATTTAAAGTTATAAAAAACCAACTAATAGATTTTCAATATTGGTCGATAGCTAATTGATGCTCAGTATCAAGTCCGTGGAAATAGTTGTTTGATCTTCCTTCTTAGACCACTCCTTTTGTCATTTTTTTCTTTCTCATTTAGGATCCAAGTTTTTACAAGTGGTCCTAATTCTCACCCCGATTAGGCGATTTGATACTTTTTCTCATTGTGAGCATGCAAAATATTATTTTTACAACTCAGTGTACCCATTGTCATTGGAAACTACATATTTATTGAATACAACTTGATCAAATTAAAAAATAAGCCTAGGATAGAATAAAATAATGAAATAGCATAAGACTTTAACTCAGACTAAAGATGACAATAAAATAGGGTAGTAGTACAAGGTAGATGTAATCTATTCAGCTACTAAGTAGAAATTCTTAGAAATTTAAAGTAAGAAACACCCCAATTTAGATACATGCTCTCATTTAGTGATAGTCATGTGGTGCTAAATACAAATTATTTCTACATAAAGCACCATTTTAATGAGCATCATCTTCAGATCCATCAACTATTTTTATGTTGAACTTCTTCATGTCCACCAAAAATTTATAAGTACTATGCACGAGTGTTTGTTGTTGTTGTTGTTGTATGCACGAGTGTTTATATTTTGTGTTGATCTAATAAAAAAGGACAATCCAACAAAATAAAGCACATGGTTCTGGGAAGGACCGACTATAAGGATTTCTTGTATGCAGTTTTATCCTATATGTCTACAAGAGGCTAATTTCACGGCTTGAACCCATGAATTCCAGGTCACATAATAGATCCCCTACCAGTTACTCTAAGGCTCTCCTTCTCCGTTAAGGAACTGTTGAAAAGAAGAAAACTTTGTACAATTTTAGTAATTAAATTAATTCAAGCTTAGAATTTTAATTGCATATACAAGCCAAGATCAATAGAAATAGGAATTGAACCTTTTTTATTGCTAGATAGGCAAGACTTTGGTTGATTGTTTTTTTTTTCTCTTTCAAGTTGAATTTCTCATTGGTTGCATAGCTTGTAGATGGTTTAAATCATCACTAGCCGATCAAATTAACTTCTTTGTTGAGGAATATTTGATATAAAATTATAAATATGAATCAAGGGTTCAATTCAACTTTTATGTGCTAAAAATTATAGAGTGAGACTATTCATTAGCTACTTAATTTTATTTTTCTTGAGCAAATTAGTTGTTGTTTGCTTCAGAACTTAAATTCGATTTATTTACCACCTGCTCTAATTATAATTCTTTTTTCTTGAGTACCTTGGGTGAAATAATGGCTCATCACATTATATTTTACTTGCTAAGTTTTTTTTTTTGTGAATTAAATCAAATACATTGTGTGCTTGAGTGAAATTCTGACAAATTGAAGAGAAAATATTCAAGGAGACCTTAGAAATGCAACTATATTCTATTCACTCCTAATTATCTCCCTTCCAATACAACTATAAACCACTTTCTTTCAACATTTCAAAAAGTCATATGACCTCTTAATTTTTTTTAAAAAAGATTTATCGTAAATCTAAATACCAAAAATAGACAAACTTTAAGTTTAGACGAAAGAACAGAACACTGAGCAAGAAAAAATATGGATAAAGATAATACTTACTGAATGTAATAAACACATTAGAGACTAGATGATGAACAATTGTAGTTAGTACCAAAGTAGAGGACAATTTGACATAGTTATATAGCTTCTCGAAGGAAAGACACCGCTTTCGTCTCTCGATCACTCTATCCAAAAAAAACCCCAAAAAGGCAAAATAAAAAGGTGAGAATAAAAATTAAGAAAATACTGAAAGATGAACAAACCTACAATCGTAACCCACTGTAAGATGAAGGGAACGAAAATTGTTCATTGACAGTGAAGAAAATTGAAAGACCACTGTAATACTTTGAGATTATGCATAGAGATATGGTGATAAATGGATGTTTCTATACATATATATTGTGTATGTGGAAAAGTACAGGAGTGAGCACAAGATTTTTTCAATGGACTGAGCAAATGACTATTATGCCCTTGGTCGTCTAAGAGCTCACTCTTCTATATAGTAGAAATTGAAACTTATACTTGTTTATTTGTATTAACGCTAACTTTAATTAATTAATCTAGTGTTTCCCCCATGTTGTTGCTATTTTATTTTTTCTCGATTTTTATATTTGATTCACAATTTTCTCGCCCAGTTTATTTTGTCTAAATGGATTAAAGTGGCTCTTTCGATTGTTCTACCTAAAAAGTAATTTTTTTTAAAAAAAAATTGTTAAGTCCTCCATTTGAAAATGACGCTTGTCTTGTTCACATGACTAATAGCCTATTTGGTTTAAAATAATTTTCTTCAAATTTAAGAAACTAATTTTTTTCGTAAATTTTAATTTACATAACATTTGGCAAGGGTGTTATTCATAACAAAATTGATCATTTTTTTAATAATAATAATAATAATAATAAAATATTATATAATCCTCTTCTCCATAAAAATCAAACTTATTTCCTCCTTAAATCCAAATGTGCAACCTAGTTTAGATAGGTTTCTTCATAATTCGAGTAGAATAGCTCATAATTTTTTCTAGAAATAATTATGAATTAACTAGAATATTTTCTCGATTAAAATTTTCCTTTCCTCAAAATTCTAACTTTTTGCAATTAATCAGGAACTAAGTAAAAATTTCTCAAGTAGAATATTTTATAAAAATTAACCATGAACTAAACGAAATATTTTGTAATTTTTTTCAAAATTAATCTAGAACTAAGTAGAATATATTGTAGCTTTTTTTTCTAATTCAATTAGATTATTTCTCGTTTGAATAAACAAATGTCAATTTTAGATGTGTAGATAAATAATTTTAATATTCTAAAATAAACCTTTTTCACAAAGTTAGTCGCTTTTTAGTTAGTTAAAAATGATCTTTTGTGAACCGTTTTTAAACGGACGTTCCTAAGTGCCTTAAAAATCTTCTTAAGACGTTAATTGAACTTTATTCAGTTTTCTCTAATTTGACAGATTTATTTATGTTTTTGAATCTTTAAAATTTCTCTAAGTTTTCTAGATATCTTTTATAAAAATCAAGTGGCGACTCTGTAATTTCTTAAATTTTTTTGGAATAGTTTAAATAGTCTAAATCAAATATTTTTTCAATCCTTTAAGTCGAAAAGGGATAAATTACTGACAAATCGAGCCATATCAATTGACATTTTCTCCAATACACCGAGAACCTCTTGCATCTTGTTTTCCATTAATCAACCACAGAGCCGAAAAAATGCTCTGATACCATTGATACTAGGCGCAATTATCAGCTTAAAGAAGTAATAAATTGCAGCTAAGAAAGAAGAAATTTTAGGGAAAATTAAGATAGATTTCATTCATAATCTCTGCAAAATAGAAACAACACAATTTATTAGGAAGCAAGTATGGACACGTTTCTTTCTCTCCTCAATTTGTCTGACACCTCTAACTAACTTATAGACTAGGACTACTTCCTCTCCTTTCAGATAAATATAAGAAGTAATGTGTAAATACTAAAACTTATATTAAATTAACTAGGGACCTAAATAGAATAAACATGACTAGTGGCCTCATCGCTTTAACTAAATTAACTACCTGGAAGTACCACCTCTTAAGCCTACTGTACTACTCTATACTATTAGCAATTGTCCTTCTCTATCAATATTTTAAAATGAAGAGGTTGTAATTACTTCTAGTAACATTTTCCTTGGTATTTATTGTGCCTTTTTCTTCTTCTTTCCACTTCACAAACAAATAGACAAAAAAAATGGAATTGAAAACCTAAATTCCCCACATAGAACTAACACAAGAATAGAGCTAGCCCTATAAGCACGAATTCAAATGAACCTAATAATTTTAGTTTAAATTTTGTATTTAGATTTAAAAATTCATTAGTAAATAAACGTAATTGTGATCTAAAATTCATAAACTAAAATTTTTTACTATACTTTTAACACCAATTAGTTACTTAAAATAGTACTATGTCTATATCTATCCAGTACCCACTTTGTTGCTTGCCTTCTTAATTAACTGACCCTTTTTTTTTACTTGTTATAAATGTATTTACATTATAGTGAATGCCTATAAAGAATATAGATAAGATATATCAAGATCTAGTTGATATCAATTAGGATATGAAATATCTATTATTAGAGAGAAACTAAAAGTAATTTCTCCTATAAATAGAGGGGTTTTATTCATTATAAATTATCCTCAAGGACCCCAAGAGAATCTCAAGAGAAATAAAAATTACTCTCTCTTCTCTCTTTATTCTTCTCTACTTTATATTTAATAATACATTATTAGCACGAGTGTAACACCCCGAGTCTGTACCCCGGACGCTACACGGTGCTCATAATCCCAAAAGACCACAAGCTAACTCATACTTGTACCTTCCTCAATAACTGAATAATAATACGATAAATATGCAGAAAATAGGTGGAAAACTGGCCATAAGGTTCAATATTGTAAATAATACTAAATACGGTATCATAATACCAAAACTGAACATCAATACTGAAAACTGAACAACTGTCTGAAAATACTCTAGTCTGAAAAGCCTCAAAACTGTCTGAACTGTGGAGTTTATGGGATAAGTCCCCAACTAACTTCGACTATTAAAAATTAACTAAAATGCTGAAATAAATAATCATGTCCTCAAACTATGAGGACTCACCACTAACTCTGTATGCTGAGAGTCTGAACTGCTAAGGGTGCTCGGGAGCCCGTGTGTCTGAACCTATGATATAAGATATCATAGCGTAAAAGAAAAGCATGCATCAGTACTTTGAATATGATCAATGAGGTAGGCTGAAATGCATGGGTTCATATGCATGAACAATACTAACTGAATATCATAAGTATGACTGAATGAGAGTACATGCATGAATATGTAAACTGTACTGAGATCGTAATAACACTGAATATTGAACTATTGATAACTGAATGACTGTATCTGATAGCCTTGATTCTGTGGAACTATACTGAGTCCCATACTGAGCTGAGTGACTGTGTCTGATAGTCCTAAATCTAGGGAACTGAACTGAGTTCCATACTGAGACTGAATCTAAGATTGAGACTGTGGGAAATAATTATCTAACCGATATGCCCCTTCTCTAACTGATTTGGGGTCCAACCTGTAACCCCAGTTGGAAAGGTGTCAATACCGTACCACAGGTAAGGACAAGTGCAGAGTCACCCTCATCTGGAAGGCACTCTGAACGAGAATGGTGGTACCCTCAACTGGCAAGTAGATCACTTCATCAACCCTCAACTGGCTGGTTAATGTCTCAACCTACGCTGGCTACGCAGTTCTAGAACGCATGGAATGCTTCTAAGGATAACACCCTATACTAGTAGGTGAGTTCCCTTGGGTTTACTCGGTGTTGAATCCTACTCCCAACTGAATAGACATTGGACTGAATTCTAAACTGTACTAGGCTAGATTGAACTGTTACTGATCGTACTGTATAACCAAACTGAACTAATTTTACTACACTGAGCTGGACTGATTCTGAGTTCACTGAGTTTTCCTAAGTTCAATAACTAACTGAATTCTACTGATCGAGACATGGGTGATTCTACTCTGTGACTGACCATGGCCCTAGACAAGTAGCTAAATTATTGGGTATTAAATACCCCCAGGACTCGATAGCATAAACTTAAAGGACATGGCATAATCTTGAGACATGGAAATTAACTACTTAGTCATCATTCATTCATTTGGGCATTCAAGCAAACACTTGCATTACATAAACTTGCATATATACTAACATGATATAATTTTACTATTTCACTCACATGGGATATTCATCAAACACTTGTGGGGCATAATATATGCACATAATACTAAAACAACATGTAGGCATCGTGATTCAATTACAATTACATAATTCCAAGAGTTTCAGTATGAATTTACATGATAAAGCACACATATCAATGAAATCTACATGATTCTTTTAATAAATCATGAAATAGAAGCCCAATTAAGAAATAATCATGAATACACTTTAATTCAAATCATGAAAATCATGAAATCACTCTACATGAGCTTTAAAAGAGTTTCTTGAACTCCAAGGGTGGAAAGAACCCTTGGATAAACACTTCACATACCTTATTTGGTGAATTCTGGAAAATTAATGGTGGAATCTTGAGCCTTGAATTTGAATTTAATTCACCTAGGGTTTTTGTTCTTGAGCAATTTGTGAAAGAATGAATATAACTTGCTAAAAGAGGGCTAAATTTTGTGTTATGAGGGCTGAAGGGCATGGGAAAAAGACATAATTAACCTTGAGGACGTGGCCTTTTAATTACTAAAAAATTTAATCATCGACGCACATGCCGAAGCACCGCATCGTTGGCATCGATGCGATAGCCAATGCACCGCGTCGAGTCTGCGTTGATTCACTGGAAATAACACTGAATTGAGGAAAAAATTATCTGTCGATGCGATGGATGACGCAATACGTCAAGATCACATCGACTCACTATTTTAGTCATTCGAACATGATCTAAATGGGATTTGAAAAATCCAAAACTTGTTCCGAAATACCTACGGATATTTCTGATCATGAATTAACTCAAATATCAATATTTAATGGACATAAAGGTCATGAAATAAGATTTCCAACTTTCGAAGGCTAAAATAACACTAAGTCTAAATACTTAGCTAGAATTTCTAAGTCTGGGATATGGGTTGAGTATCTGGAAGAAGATCGATTCCGAAATCAATTTCCCTTTCAGGAGAAACTCCGAGAAGATTATCGGGAAACACATGTGGGAATTCATATACTACTGGCACTGACTCAAGAGTAGGGGTTTATGAGCTAGAGTCCTAGACTCAAACGAGATGGTAGACACATCCCTTAGATATTATTTTTCTAGCCTGAAGGTAAGAAAGAAGTTGACCCCTAAGTGCTGAAGTACTACCCCTCTACTCAAGGACGAGTTCATTCAAAAATTAAAAATGGATAATTCTGTTTCTACAGTCGACTGAGGCATAGCAGGAATAAAGCCAATCCATGTTGAGAATGACATCAAAATCAGTCATCTCTAATTCGACTAAATCTGCAGAAGTGATTTTCTGAGATATCATAATCGGGTAGTTCCTGTATACCTACCTGGATACGATGGATTTACCCACCGGGGTGGAGACTGAGATAGGCTCTGCTAGAATTTCGAGACTGACTCCAAAATCAACTGCTATATAAGGAGTAAAAAGGACAAAGAAGCTCCTGGATCTAGCAAACAATAAACATGCAAATGGAAAACTTGTAATGTACCAGTGACCACATCAGGAGAACTCTCCTGATCCTTTTGGGATTGAAGAGTATAGAGTTTATTTAGGCGCTGCCCACTGGTGGCACTGGAAGTAACACGCTGCTGATTCGGGCGACCGAACTGAGTTGGGGGACGATTATTTTGACCCTGAGAACCTGACTGGGGACAATCTCTGACTCTGTGGCCTAGATTGCCACACCTGAAACACACATCGCTACCCGCTCTACAGATACCCTGGTGGTTTCTGCCATATTTCTAACAAAGGGGATTGGTTCGGGTTAGGTAAATCTGACATAAGTAGATCATTACAAGAGTCTACATAACTCTTTTGGAAAATCTTGCTATAGCACGATCTGTATCATGAAAGAACGGAAACTCTTCTAAACATTCCATAACCTCCCGTACATGAATGTGGTGCGCAACACACTCTTGTACAAGACTCTACTAGATACGGATTTTCAGACTCCCTAGGACACTGTTGAACCTTAGGCTCTGATACCAAGTTTGTAATGCCCCAATTCCCGAGAACCGAAATGCCACACGGTGCTTATGATCCCCAATTCCCTAACCTTTTTTCTGATATCTGTACCTGTTCACTGCATAATATAATAAAATACATGCGAAAACTAGCTAACACTTGCCGTAAGGTTCAAACATCTGGAAATATACAATACCTTAAACCACACATTAATACATCTGTCTGAAAATCCTATACACTGCCTGAACTGTGGAGTTGAAGGGACAATTCCCCAACTAACTCCGTCTACTAAAATCAAATACTGTAATAACAACATCCTCGGATGATGAGGGCTCACTGCTGCACCCACTGCTGCTATACAAGTGACTTCTAAGATTCTCCAAGTTTCACTCCTCTGAACCTATGGTGCCCCAAAATAAAAAAACACCATAGCGCGAATGCGTCAGTACTAAGATGTATTGAGTATGCAAGCAGGGAAGGCTAAATGCAAGGGCTTATGCATGAACATTTAATCAACAGAATAATCATGAGAATAACGAACGAGTACACATATATGAATGCACAGTTCACAACCACTATAACAATTATAACGACTCCAGATACCACAGCTCGAATACCACTTTACTATCCTCAGAACTCATTACTGTACTAGGGTACTGCATTACTGAATCACAGGATACCAACACTGATCAATCGAATACACTCACACCCCTGACTCCTGAAGATTTATACTGACACAAAAACCGTGGAAAGTAGTTACATAACTCACCATGACTCCTCATAAGCAACTGAATATGTGGGGGTGCACGCAATAATTTGAATAATATATTTGATTTCATAAAACATGCGTATGGAAAATGAAGATTCACATGGCTTGAATTTAATTATCCACACTTCTCATAATATTATAGATAGGAAAACATAAGTAAAACACCATAAATCATCATAAAATCATGAATATTCATCATAAATTCTCATGACTCATCATAGACAACCAAACTCATCAACTCAAGACTCGGAGCGACTCGATAGTTCAAGAAACATACTCTTATGGACAGGAGAGTTTTCTATAACCGACAACCCCAAGTGAGCCGCGTGGAATACCAACGGTTGCCCTCTTAGGGAGAGCACTCCCATTGGCGGGAGTGTTGTACTCTTGCCAGGGAGTACAACCTTAAAGCTTTCATAATCACAATTCGTCTCTCTGGCCAACAATATCATCATCAACAACCCTACGGTGGCACATAGGTTTGGGGAAATACCAAATTTCCCTCTCGGTGCTAAGTAATACTCCCCGACTAGCTCAGAACGCGTTAGAAAATCCACCAAAACATCACACGGGTCTATCATAAAGACCAAATCAAATCTCTTTCTCATTTATCAAATCATATCAATTTGTGGATTTCTAACTCAACACATTTTAGCTCAAAATATTTTAATTTTCCTCAACATCAACATGGTATCAATAACAAAAGCATTTTGTCTCTGCGAGCTTAAAATCAATATAAATCATTCCGACTCTGCGAATGCAAATCAATATTCTCAAATGATCATTCTTTCATTTCAATATTCAAATCATGACAATAGCTTTTGAAAAGCATTTAGGATCTTCAAATCATAGTAAGATTTTGTATATCGTAATGTAACTCAAATCATGGCTCTTATATCAAGAATTCTCAAAAAATAATTTCATAGAAGTGGTATGCAATTTATGGCATAAAATCTCAATTCAAAAAAACAAGATAATAAGATTATTATGTATACCAATATTGGACGATTCAAAGTTCCATAAATCATATCTTGAAAACACTTGAAATATCAACTCATGGTAGAAATGTGAAATTCACCATATCAAATCATAACTTGGGAATAATAAAGTAATCATGTACATCAAAGCTTAAACAATTTATATTTTCATAACCTTATAATTCGTCATTAAAACATCTTGGGTATTTACCCACTTTACAAAATCATGAAATTCCAATGATAAAATCAATTCTTTGGGCACAAGAATGAAAAGATATTCTTGTTCAAAACCCCACTTACTAAGTTCTCACGGAATTCATTTTAAGTTCTCAAATCATCGAAAATTCATCGATTGTAGCACGACTAAGATTATCGCGGAACTGACTCAGCTCTAGACCAGCAGACTATTTCGGGCATACTCACATGCCCACAGGCCATCATGCACCGTGCACCATGCACCATGCATTCATTAACAACAATGCATACTCACATGCCCACAGGCCATCATGCACCATGCATTTATTAACACCTCACACCAATCATTTGAAGATCATATTCATATACAAGTATTGGGATCTCATGACATTACATCGTAGATCATTCAACAAGGATGCATATGGTTAAAGAAGAATACAACATAACATAGTTCATCCAATCGGGATACACACAAATAACATACATTCAACACATCATGGTTCACTTCTCAAGGTTCTTTCCTGTAAGATCTTGATATATGCAATTCGACCCATAATTAGACATTTCACACTTAGCATGGCCTAATGGCCTTATCATTTCCCATAAGCATCATAGTAAACACGTAGCATACAAGTATGGTATGAACTCATCACTTTGATCATAAGGGGTCATACGATCCATTCTTCTTCAACTAGGCATTTCTACAATTACCTTGCATGCACCATTTAGGGCATAGGTCAGTATGAACAATTATATGTGCTACAACACCATCATTCATCTTAATTCCACCAACTAAATCCCTCGTCCGCACTTACAACCATATCATAAGCCTTCCACACAACATCCCCAATTTTAGACAATAACATGGAGTTCATGTTGAACGTATACATAGAAAGTAGTCTAGTCATTTAGAACTTATTATATCCTAAGAACGTAAATTTATAGCCTCTTAGACAATTTCACAAACACCTTACATGCACTTTTAGGCATTGGTGAATTCGTCAAGTTCTCATGTTTTCCGCCACCCCATATATCTTATCCAACACACATAATCATCACATGCATATATCAACCAACATACACCATCACCATATATATATATATATATATATATATATCAACCAACATGCATAATCATCATATATATATATATCAAGTAACATACATAATCCTCATATATATCTCAACCATCAAATATCAATCAACATATATATATATACATCATCAAAGTCTAGAATATATATATATATATATATATATATATATATATATATATATATATATATATATATATATATATACATACAAAACTTGAACTTTCAAAAAGGGATTCGTGGACTCTATGGACGAAAGGAGTCCATAGATAAACACTTGCATACCTTAGACTCTGTAGCCGAAAGAGATTGACGGAAGGAATTCTTGAATCAAAGCCTCCAATTAATTTCTCCTAATTCAAAACCCTAACCCTAACTTGATATATATATATATATACACACACACACACATAAGAGAAATGAGAGGAAAATAATACAAGTTCTCAGCTGAATGGGGTATTTATAGAGGTTTAAAAGAGTGGTGAAAGACCAAAATTCCCCTAAGAAACAAATAAAACCCGAATCTGTCCATGGGGGACTGTTTTGATAGGCTGAAGTAGATCGACCATAACGTTTTACTCCAATATCCAAATTGAATGAAACCAATTTCATTAGAAAGAGAACTCTTAGAGATTTCCGTTGATATATAGTATCTCACCCAGATTATTATGTACAAGGAGTTATGGTCATTTGAAGTTGACCCAAAATTTTTCTTTTGATAGGCTGAACTAGATTGACCATAACTTTTTGCTCCGATAGACAAATTGGATGAAACCAAGTTCATTGGAAAGAGAAATCGCAGAGCTTTCCGTTGATATATAGTATATCACCCAAATCATTATGTACAAGGAGTTATGATTGTTTAAATTTTGAGCAAAAATACACCTGGCCTCAGTACTTTTTCCTACACGTTTTACTGTTCATCACTATTCACCGTTCGATCGGAATGTTCGTAACTCATCGCTCGGGTGTCCGTTTTGGATGATCCACATATTGTTGGAAATCTTATTTGATGCTATTCTCAATGGTGGGTCTAAATCTAGGAAATTCCACACGAAAAATTATAAATCGTTCTAAAAGATAGGACCCAATACGTTTACGCACAAAATTTCGATGAAAATTTTTTCGGGGTATTACAGGTGGTGGAGGGTGCTTTAAACTCAGTGTGGGAGACGTGTTCATCCAGTGGATCTGGCTGGATGGGCTGGGGTTCTGGCTGGTCTCCTGTTCCTCTTTCTTTATTTTTCTTTGGAGGCATATTTCTATAAATTAAAGAGAAAGGAATAGACTGAGAGTTTAACTAGAGATCATGCTCACTCGCACGCCATGAATACTGAAATAAGGGAAACTTTTCCTAAAACACCTCGCATCCTCCTGTCTATAAGTGTGGCGCGTAATATACCCATGCACAAGACTCTACTAGATGCGTCTTTCAGACTTCCTAGGACTCTGTTGAACCTTAGGCTCTGATACCAAGTTTGTAATACCCTGAGTCTGTACCCTAAACGCTACACGGTGCTCATAATCTCGAAGGACCACAAGCTAACCCATGACTGATACCTGCTGTAATAACTGAATAATATGGTAAATATATGGAAAATAGGTAGAAAACTGGCCATAAGGTTCAATACTGTAAATAATACTAAATATGGTTTCACAATACCAAAACTGAACAACTGTATGAAAATACTCTAGTCTGAAAAGCCTCTAAACTATCTGAACTATGGAGTTGATGGGAAAAGTCCCCAACTAACTCTGACTACCGAAAATGAACTGAAATACTAAAATAAATAATCATGTTCTTAAACTATGAGGACTCACCACTAACTCTGTATGCTGAGAGTCTGAACTGCTAAGGGTGCTCGAGAGCCCGTACGTCTGAACCTATGATGTAAGACATCATAGCGCAAAAGAAAAGCATACGTTAGTACTTTGAATGTACTGGTATGCTTAGTGAGGTAGGCTAAAATGCATGAGTTTATATTCATGAACAATACTAATTGAATATCATGAGTATGACTGAATGAGAGTACATGCATGAATATGTAAACTATACTAAGATCGTAATAACACTAAATACTGAACTACTGATAACTGAATGACTGTATCTGACAGCCTTGATTATGTGGAACTATACTGATTCCCGTACTGAGCTGAGTGACTGTGTCTGATAGTCCTGAATCTGCGGAACTGAACTGAGTTCCATACTGAGACTGAATCTAAGATTGAGACTGTGGGAAATAATCATCTAACCGATATGCCCCTTCTCTAACTGATTTAGGGTCCAATCTGTAACCCCAGTTGGAAGGGTGTCAATACCGTGCCACGGGTCAGGATAAGTGTTGAGTCACCCTCATCTGGTAGGTACTTTGAACGAGAATGGTGGTAACCTTAACTGGCAGGTAGATCACCTCACCAACCCTCAACTAGCATGTTGATGTCTCAACCTACACTGGCTACGCATTTTTAGAATGCAAGGACTGCTTCTAAGGATTACACCCTCTAACTCAGGTGAGTCTCCATCCTTGGGTTCACTTAGTGCTGAATCCTACTCCTAACTGAATAGACACTGGACTAAATTCTAAACTGTATTAGGCTAGACTGAACTGTTACTGATCATACTGTATAACTAAATTGAACTGATTTTACTGAACTGAGCTGGACTAATTCTGAGTTCACTGAGTTTTCCTAAGTTCTGTAACTGACGAAATTCTACTGATCGATACATGACTGATTCTACTCTATGACTGACCATGTCTCTAGACAAACAACTAAATTGTCAGATATTAAATACCTCCAGGACTCGATAGCATACACTTAAAGGATATGGAATAATCTTGAGACATGGAAATTAACTACTTAGTTATCATTCATTCATTTGGGCATTCAAACAAACACTTGCATGACATGAACTTGCATACATGCTAACATAATATAATTTCACTATTTCACTCACATGGGCAATTCATCAAACACTTGTGGGGCATAATATATGCACATAATACAAAAACAACATGTAGGCATTGTGATTCAATTCCAATTACATAATTCCAAGAGTTTCAACATGAATTCACATGATAAAGCACACATATCAATTAACTCTACATGAATCTTGTAATAAATCATGAAATAGAAGCCCAATTAAGTAATATCAAGAATACACTTTAATTTAAATCATGGAAATCATAAAATCACTCTACATGAGCTTTAAAAGAGTTTTTTGGACTCCAAGGGTGGAAAAAACCCTTGGATGAACATTTCACATACCTCAGTTGGTGAATTTTGGAAAATTAGTGGTGGAATCTTGAGCCTTAAATTTGAATTTAATTCACCTAGGGTTTTTGTTCTTGAGCAATTTGTGAAAGAATGAATATAACTTGCTAAAAATGGGCTAAATTTTGTGTTATGGGGGCTGAAGGGCATGGGAAAAAGACATAATTAACCTTGAGGATGCAGCGTTTTAATTACTGAAAAATTGAATTATCGACGCGCCGCATTATTGGCATCGACGCTATAGCCAGCGCGCCGCATTGAGTCTGTATCAATTCACTGAAAATAGCACTGAGCTGAGGGAAAAATTATCTGTTGATACGATGGATGACGCGACGCGTCAAGATTGCGTCACCTCACTATTTTGGTCATTCGAACATGATCTAAACGGGATCCAAAAAATTCAATACTTATCCAAAAACACCTACGAATATTTCTGATCACGAATTAACTCAAATATCAACATTTAATGGATGTAAAGGTCGCAAAATAAGATTGCCAACTTTTGAAGGCTAAAATAACACTAACTCTGAATACTTAGCTAGAATTTTTTAAGTCTGAGACTCCTTATCAAGCTTAAAAGGACTGAATTAAGATAAAAATTTTGTAGGGTCTTACAACGAGACTTAGTGAAGTCCTCATTAACAGGGTAAGACATGAGGATGAAAGAGAATCCTTATTGAAGTCCTATATAACTGAGTAACAAGAGTTTACAGAGAGAATCTTAAACTCGGGAACTTTAGAGCTTTGAAATTTTAGAAACAGTTTTTTGTGTTCTTGAGTTTTGAGAGAAAGAAAAAGGAATTGAAGAGACTACTGATGCTTCTTGTTTAGAAACAATTCTTATTGGGTGATTAAAGGGACGGTAGGGGTCTTGGGTAAGGAAAGGACTAAACTATCACTCAAAACACCTTTTTAAGATGTAGAAAAATCATGTCGAATGGATCACTCCACGATGCGTGGACCTGCCCATGGTTCATGGGAATATCTGTCAATTTGAGAAAAAATGATAAGAATTGGAATAGTTGAATAAATAAGAAAATAATGAGGAATCTAAAATTCTAATATTAAAGACGAATTTAAAGATATGAAAAGTTTGGGAATAAAATTTCCAATTTTGAGATTAAGTGATACGAACCCTAATTGATCTTAGTATTGAAAATTAGGAGACTGACACTAATTAAGATACTAATAGAGTCAATTCAAGAATATAGATCAAAGTAATCTAGACACTTATTTCAAAGAAATTAAAGAAAAAAATTAGTATAAGATTAATCATATTCTTTAAATACTTTTAATAGAAACCAAAGATATCAAGTTAAGAATTAATCTTACCTCCTAAAAAATCATTCTTATAGAGCTGCAACATAAATTCATAGTCACCACACACAAAGTTATAAATAAGAGAAACCTCTTATGTAGTATTAATCAAGTTTGTGTAAACATAACAAAATCTATCCTTATGTATAGAGAAAAAATATCACAAATAGCATGGGATCAGGATCTACATTTATGTCAAATACGTCCTCAAATTTGAGTCTCACAAAATCAAGAAGACATACAATAGTAAACAATATCCATTACTTTAAAGAAACAACGACATGAACAAAACAAGAGAGTACCCATGTGTCCACTTAACAAAACTAATTCTAGAATGTATAAATAATCCCTTATAAAGCATGTAGACATCAACATCCCAATAGAAATTCTCTTTCTTATATTTGCACAATAAAATTCTAGTTTAGATGTCATCACAAATAATTCATTTTACTCCAATTTAATTCTATCAATAAAGTACTCCAATGAAAATGAAAAAAAAATTGATATAAGATCCCTATAACATACATCAAATTGGATACTTTTATGATATAGCTAGGCATCCTCCATTACGCTTTTCATAGAATTTTTCACATAAAATATATTCACATAAGCATAGGAGTTTTCAAGAAGGTTAGAGGAACCTTTCACTATCAAAATAGAATATTCATTAAATTTTAAGTAATTGCTCAAATTCTCCAACAAAGAATCAAGAACAGGTTCAACAAAGGGTATTTGATCACTAGTATCATAAAAGTCATGTATTTCCTCATCACTAGTAGCAAATACCTTTTTAACCTTACAATCATCAAGACTTAGACAACTATGTCTTATCCAATATAAAGAATCATATTTCAGTAAGTCATCACATAAATTTGTTTCAACAATAGAATAAGAGAAGAAGAATCATCTAACTCATTCATAATCCTCCACCCACAAACATCATGCCTCACTTCAACAAGTGTAAAACCATATTCAACAATGTTGGGATAAATTTTAGAAGGGAAGAAATTACTCTTAGTGAGATTAGTGATTAAATTTAATGACTCATTAAATAACAAGATCACCATCCTCAAAATCAATAAAGTTTCCAACATAAAAATTAAGAGTGTTGTTCTTTACCTCTAAATAGACATTAGATGTTCTAGGAATATCAAGAATATGAATAAACCAATGATACATACCATACTTTATCTTATGTAGCAAGATAACAACATCACATCATTTTTCATTGCTTATTGGTATTAGATCCACAACTACCTTGTTAGTATTTTTGTACTGAATCTTATCTTGAATAAACTCAGTATAATTCTCTTTACCTATATCTTTTTCATGAATCAAAACTTGCTTAATCGGACATATAATTTCAACCATCTTAGGATTAAGCTCATCCAATGATGAATTTATAAAATTTTCCATGAGTAACAATGCAAACCTTTCCACGAGTTCCTAAAGAAAATCAAAGCAACTAGAAGAAGAAGTAGAAATGTAAGAGTTAGAATAAGAAATAATCTTAATCAAACTTTCTATCTTTTCTCGCTATACCTCACAATCATTCCTTTCCTTTTTACTCTCATGAAAATCTCTCTTTTCTTTTCTCTTGGACTCACTTTTTTCTCACTTGACATCTTATTCTCTTCACACAACATAACCTCTTATTTTTTCTCTTCTGGAATATCAACATGCAATTTCTTACTTCTCTCATTTTTTTTTCTCTTAAAATTTTTTATTGCTTCTTTTACACATATTTGATCTTCATTAATGTGGAATGAAGTTAAAGATACATGGACATATTTTCTTTTATTTAGATCAAGAAAAATACTATTATTTCCCTTATCATAAATTGTATTCCAATAAAATTGTCATGAATGTCCAAGCATGAAAAGACAATCATGCATTGGAATTATATCACAAAGAACATTATCAGAATACCTCCCAATGGAGATATAAATCATTCATTGCTTAGTTACCTTAAGTTCACCAAAATCATTCAACCATTGCCACTTATTAGAGTATTGTGTTTGATGCATATAAGTTTTAACTTCTCTACCACATATGAACTTATCATATTAGAAATACTTTCTCAATAATCATAAATAAAATATCATATTTTATTCCATACCTTGTATTAAAAATATTTTTCCTACAACTATAGTGATATTCATATCTTCCAATTGTGTGATTGACACTTTTAAAAAGTTGATGTCACTTTGATCTCTTAATTTATCCTCCCTATGAACTATTTGTTCATCATCAAGACCTATTTGAGACAAAACAATATCAAAGAAAATAAATATCTCTGAATTTAGTTTTTTCTCTCTATTCCTCTTTGCTTGCTTTTTTTCCACTCAAATTACTATCTTTGGTTGGATTCTTTGGAATTGATATAAAAATTCTATTAGAAACAACCTTTTCAAAGAAAGATATAGGGAAAAAATCAATACACATATGAATTAGGATTGATGAGACAACAAAAGGCCAATTTGAGTAACAAGAAAATTTTTCAATTTCCCCTCTTCTTAGTTTTCCTCTTTAACGTAGGAAACTAAGAATAAAAACAAATCTAGAGTTTCTTGACAAGACCTTATTTCTAAGACAATTGAATTTTCTCCCTTTTTGTCTTTTTACCTTTATTTTTAGCTTTTTTTGACTATGTAGCTTAACAATAAGGTGGAGAGGCATGATTTTTCTCTTGGCTTATTTTAGTAAGGATAGCCAACATGCATCTGAGTTTGGAAAAACTTCCAGATCCATATCTCACATCGGGAAAAATGACGCAACTCTGGAAAAATTAATGATGTTGGTTGATGGAATTATTTATTCTGTATCCTATATTACATTTGGGAGCTATCTCTACCCTAATTTTTTGATATACTAGAGGATTAAGAGGATAAAAGATTAGACACTAACTTATAGCATTTGATTCATTGAAATGATATGGAGAGATGATTGGGACATCGACGGCTAGAGAACTATATTTCTCTAAAGTTGAGATGTTTTCTCAACTTACCCCTATAGAAAAGGTTTTATGTAATAATCGATTGGCCCAAAGAGGTAAAGATCCCAACTATGCACCTTTATTTTCTAAGAAAGGTAAAACCTAGTTGATATGAAGCCCCGAGTGGAATACTTGAAAATTGCTTTGATAGCTATGTGATCAGCGAGATACCATTCAAGAAAATTATGAAGAACTATATCGGTCATGTTTGAAAGTATGCATCAAAACCTCAAATCTTAGCTTATGATGTAGTGTATTTTTTTTCTACAATGCTGGGGATTGTGATAAAGTATTGATGAGAGATCCATAGAAATTCAACTAAAAACCTCTAATTCTACAATACTGGGAAGTGGACTTTGAATTCAATCCCGACTGCTTAACCATTATCCCTCTAGATAATGTTCCTTTGGCTACCAGTGGCATTGATCATGTGAAGTATTGAGAAAGGTGGAAAGAGTTCTAGGCTAGCTGATTGATACAGAAAAATACATAGCTGAGAAAGAGAGGAACTCTTATGCCCGTTTGTTGATTGAGATTGATATTGATATTTTTGAAACTTTGTTGGAATGCATTGAACTTGTTACCCTCATCAGGGTAATTTTCAATAGTTTATAGATTATGAGTGGCAACCTCAATTTTACACTTGTTATATATGATTTGGACATAGCCAAGAGGAATGCTACAATAAGAGAAAGGAGAGAGCAAAGGACATGGATATTCTAGAGGATCCAAGGAGGTGAAGAAGAACAGGAAGAAGAAATAAGAGATGCAAAAGAGTTATTAGACAAAATTAGTTTGCTAAAGATAATGGCATGAATATGGATCCAATTGAATCTAAGGGGAATAACAAGGTTTTAAAAACCTCTTTGCACAATGAATCTACTTCTCAAGGGAAAGTTTATTATATATCTAGGGTAGAGATGACAACAGGTTTACCGTGCTGCAAGAGCAACTGTATCCATCCCAGGTTAATTAAAACATCCTAGGATATTCCATTATCCACCATGATTATATCTACTTGGAACATTATGGGTCTCAACTAGACCCTAAAGAAAAAGTAGGTGAAAAACTTTTAACAATAATATAAAATTAATCCTTTTAATTGTAATAAAACTAGGGCCAAAGAACACAAGGAAATGAGTATAAAAAAGAAGATAGGAAAAGGATAACGTGTGTAGTGTAATTACCCCTAGCCCCTAATGGGAGAATTTGTCTATTATGGAAAAGCCACATACAGGTGCAGATCATCTTAACATGGGAAACAATTCATCCATATAGGTATCGGGTGTTCATAACCCTCCAACACTAAATAATACTTTAAATACAATAACCTCATTTAATACATTATAAGGAAATTCATGATTTAGGGACCCAAAACATAGAATACATCACTAAGTTGATAAAATCCATGATTATGAGTATGGGAATATGTTAAAACTTATGAGGAAAACATTCTTACATAGTTTGATTCGTAAATTGATATATTAACATGGTGTCAACTGAACATGATACGGGTGACTGAAATTATAAGCGTGTAGCTTCTACCCAGGGCTAGGATATAGTATCTAAATTCACTTCTAGATGTTAAATAAGTAATAATTAGCCCGAAGATAGCAATTCACCTAGGTTACAGTTCCAAGATAGCCTAAACAATCCAAATAAGACTAATCATGCTTCCAATACCTAAATACCATATCATATCTAGAATAATATTATAATGATACTATGAATTATCTCTATCTATAAAGAAGGCAATAGGATTATAGAAGTATAATAAGTACTCCCTCCATCCCATTTTATGTGTCGTCATTTCTTTTTTGGTCCATCCCAAAAAGAATGTCACCTTTCCTTATTTGGTAATTATTTAATGGCATAATTCTCATTTTATCCTTAGTGGGTCCCACCTAGTAAGAAAAGACAACTAAAAAGTAAATATTAAGAGGGGAAATTTTGTAAACTTTACAAAGTCATCACTTATTTCTTAAACTCCATGCCCAGTCAAATGACGACACATAAAATGGGATGGAGGTATTATTTCAACTTAAGGGTCAAATATCCTTTTAGTTGCTAGACTCATAATTTAGGCTAAGTAACGGTATTATGCCCACAATCACATCCTAACATTCCTATCTAACATGTAACATATATAAAAGATAAAAGTTGATAGAAACCTACTTCAATGCTGAATTATAACTCTTAGATCATCCACAAATCTTCTGTTTTCACTCCACGACCCTAAAATGCCATCATGCTAAAAAAATAGTAATTTATACATCATTAGGAGTAAAACTAGACCCATATTGCTATATTAATTATGGTTGAATTTTGGGTCACGAATAGGCCTACGGGCTTGCAAACAGAATCCAAAATTAAAATTTCCATGAGGTCCCTTGAAGGACAAAGGATGTATGCTCAAAAGTTAAGCACAAATAGAGTCTCAAATCAAACCTCAAAATTTTGGAATGTAAGACCTAATTTCAAATAATTTTACCAAGTATTAGGATGAAAATTGAAGGAAAAATTAATGGTAAATGACCAAGAAGAGTTAGGTTAGCTTACCTAAACCTATGTGGATGATTTTCCACTATTTCCTCTCTTTAATCTCTCAATTTGGTGTTAAAATAGTGGCAAAATTGATAGAAGATCGGGTGGGGAAGAGGGAATTTAAAGTCTAAAGATGTCGCTAAAGGGACACCTGGGCGCTAAAGTGCCTACCGCAAAAGTGGAAACATGACTGCTACAGCATTCTAGTGATAATAATGGGTGCTACTAAAGTATCCATAATGGTGCTAAAGAAGACATCGCTTTAGCGTCCATTGGGCACTAAAGCGCAACATCGGCAAAGGCCAGGTCCAATAAAGCACACCATAGGCAAAGGGCCAGGGACGTTAAACTGACCCATGGGTACTAAAATACTGAGTGTTAAGGCAACTTAATAGGTGCTTAACTGGTCCTATCAGGTGCCATGCACTAGATTTTGTTAAGTCCATAATGGACTTTGACCGGGTGCTCCATATTCATTCAAAACCCGATACACACAAACAAAATATGGTACTATGAAAATTTTGATGTTTTAAACACAATGAAGCCTTCAAAACTTTCTTTCAGGATCACTTTGACTAAATGTGGGGCTAGCACCTATAGTTTTATTTTTTCACAAAATCCGCCCAATATCCCAAAATGAGTCTGAAAGCCATGGGACCTGAACTAAGGTCCCTCTTAGCCTAAAATAAATATTACGAAGCTAATATCTCTATCAGAATTCTCATTCAGGATATTCCACTAGCATTTGTTGTGCGAGATGAAATCCTAAACAACAAAAGCTCTAAAGTCAAAAAATGAGCCTAAAATTCAAACACACTATCTGATAACTAAACCAACAGTTCTGACAAATCATAAATAACTTAAAGTTGTTGTGGGAAGAATTGAAATACCATAAATGCTTGTAATCGAGGAAGGGGCCTAGAGGGTCATTAAATCGTGATAGTGACGGTGGATCATGTGATCGTGAAAAATAACTTATCTAGGAAGATGCTAATATCCTATTTTCATATAGAAACCCCAAAACTTAATTTTTAAAGCTTGAGAACTCAATTTTGGGAGATTCAAATTATGATTTTTGTGATTTCTTCCTTGATTATGATTTTTATACTACTTTAAAACATTCTCCAATAATTTATTAATTATTTCATCCTGAAATCTTAGTTTTTCATTTATAAAATTTGAGGATTTTGGTATAAAGTTAAGAAACAATGTATTGGTGATTCGATAGTTGATTTTAACTCCATTTTCAATGAACTTTCATATTTGAACTCCTCAAGTTATGAATAATATTATTTTTAAATAATATTTATTTTGACCTTGTGAACTTGGAATTAACCTTTTGGACCCAAAATTTTAATATAGCATTAAGGGTGTTCATGCATTCATTTTCTTTTGTAGAATTCATATATATCAGATTGTGTTTGTTCAAAGATTATTCGAAAAGGTAAAGCATTGGTTTTCCTATTTTAATTTCTTTTAAGATAAGTTGAGTCTTTCTTTGACTCTCTTTAAAAATGTTTATATGTTTGTTGATTATTTGGGGAGTAATAGAAAGATATGGATCCCTTATAGATTAGATGATGAGCATATATATGGGTATCGATATATTATAAAAAAGGATTAAAATAAATGATTGATTTTATAGAAATGTCATCCCTAATTCTAATTTATAGATGGAGTATAATATGAGAAGTAGGATAGTTATATTATAGAATATGATTATTGTTGATACTGATTTTACCTCTTTATATGAGTGTGGTATGAGTAAATTGGAAGATATTGATAATATTTTGGCTTGTAGCAAATATTTTGAGTTGAGTGTGCTTGGATAGAGATATTTATGTTCCTCTTATTATTGTGAATCATGCATGATCAATCATACTCATATCATGGATTTGTTAAAAAGATGTTTTTAAGAAAGATCATTTTAAAGTGACTCCATACTAATGAAAAAGTGTTATGTGAAAATTTAACTAATTTTGGCATACAATGTCTAATGGAAAGTGTTTTAGGTGGGTTTACTGAGTGATTTTCATGCTCAAAGGGAAAGTGTTCTTGATGGTTCGATGGAAAAAAGTTATGGGTCAATTTATGATTTGTATGTTCGATGGGTCCCTACTTTTTATTTAGGGAAGTAGGTGTATATTGTAGAACACATTTCATTATTTATAACTTCTTGGCTCTGTTATTATTATGAATAACGATTAAACATCTTATTTCTTTTATTTGATTAGATGAGTTGTAGATTTTGTTCAATGTTGTTTCCATACCATGGTTCTTTAACTAGTACTATAGTTCTGTCATTCCTACTTTTACATTTGTTTGAGTTATTTTGAGTGGTTGTTTAGAATATTCTTGCCCTCTCTTTGAATTAGAATCAGTAAATGATGTTACTAAGTGCATGTGATTTGGTAGTACCACTTATTTATTTGTGCATTTTACATGTAGGTGTTGAGCCACTTGTTCTTACATGTTGATTTAGTGTTTTTTCTCAAGATTTATATCATTGATATTTAGAGTTAACAACTAATTTTCTCAGTGCTTTCCAGATCTCCTTTATCTCATTACTGTTATTTTCCTTATTTTGAATACATTAGAATTTTGTTGTATCAATTCTATTGTTAAAGTCTTGTACTTGAGAAATTGGGATTTTGGTGGTATTTGTTACCTTTCATACTCCCATATCATATTATCTATGTTATTCCACTTAAGACTATCTTTACATTACTTCTTTTGTGTATCTACTTTATTGTTATTTATTTGTGTGATAGGTTGGAATACATATCACAAGGAGTAAGATAGGTGCCAGTATGACTTGAGTTTTTTATCGTGACAAGTTGGTACCAGAGCACTAATTTCATTGGTCTCGCAAGTATATGTTAGGTCTGGTTCAGTTTCATAGATAAATTGTAGAATTATCCATTATCTATTATGAGAGGCTACTGGAGTCACATACCGACTACCCAAATTGTGCGGGAACCTACTATAATCCACCTAGATAGGAGAACTATTACCACCACTTTAAAAGGTATGTGGATGTTAATAAGAAAATAACGAAAAGCCTTAAGATTATAACCATTATACAAATCCCTTAAATACAATAGAAAACTTTAAAATATAACAGTAACCCTTCCCAAAGAACTAATCTAAATAGGTAAAGTAGCAGCTAAGGGAAAGTAAAAAACAAAAGACATAGCTTCAACCGTGGGAATAATAACAGGATTTGTTAGAGATCCTTACCGTGTCAATCATGAAACACCTACTGATCCTACCACCAAAAAACCCCCATAAAGGGTATAGCAAAAATAGTATCAGTACAAACAACACATACTTGTAAGCATCATTGGTCGACCCAAATTAAATCACATAAACATCATAGAAATATCAAAAAAAAGCATACAACTTAAGAGTTATTTAGCCTGAGGTTTTTCCGTTAATCAGTTATTATTACACTATGGCTCATTTACAATACTTATTATCGAAAACTTTCCTTATTGATAGGCTAAGACCTAACCACTGACTATCCGCTAAGTCAACAAGTCGGTCCTTGTGCCAGAATTATAATTAGGCTCAATAATGTTCCACCCCAAGGGTTATTACCCTCAACAATTCATCTATTAAGATCCTTAAAATATGTACCCTTTTTCCATAAGTATGGTTATACATTAACATCCTAGAAGTAAGGAGTTCATATTACGTTTTTTGCATAACAATTAACAAGCCATTTCTATTTTTAACTTTTACCTACCCCGCTATTGAGTTATAATAGACAACTCAAGTCAAAATGACTTCTTCCCTTATGTCTCTAAATCAACAACCCTAATTCAAACAATTATATACCCTATGTCTCGATTATACAAGTCAAGCCAGACAATACAAAATTATACAGACAAAAATAAAGAATCCTAATTTACATCTAGTAGCCAAGTATAAAAATTAGCACATGAACTCGGTTCTCTCAAGAAACCTTAATACATAATATCAAATAGATAAATAAGCCAAGTTTAACTCAAAAAACCAGCATAACTATACAAAAATGCATAATCCCCAGTTCGCTCAAGGAACTGTCAGACTCACCAAATACCTATACACACATTAAAGGTCTTATAAGAATGCCAACTAGCTAAAACTGCAGAGGATAAGTCATTTTCCATGTACCATCTCCATACATCAATTTTATACCAACCTTATATCAACTAATCATGTGAAGATGTCCAAATATAGGTATATACCACAATAATAATCAATAGAAGGTCACAACAATCACAAAAATAATGATAACATCCAACTCTTGTAAAAAACATAAGTTATTTACTTTATTGATTGTATTTTACCCTTGGAATATTAACAACTTTTTATCCTTTTTTAATTCCTTAAAAACCTGCATTGGAAAAGCAATTCTAAGGAACAGTTATTATGCACATATAACACAAATTGAATTTAAACTACATTAACCATTACCTACAACTTGCGCCTATATCCGGTGGTATAAGCCTCCCTAGAATTGTTCATCCTAACCTTTACTATCTTATGAATTTTTCATTCCTTTAGTTACAACCTTAGATTATCTTGAATCCACCAATATTGACTGCCCTTAATAAATATATATTAATTAGGTTGACCCATTTTTCGGGTACTATGTTGTTATTGAGCATGCAGAGATGAATTATAATAAAGTAACACATAATTTCATGGAAAATTTCAATATTCCAATTTAACAACACTTTTTCACCTAATTTATTGAGTTTGGTCCATTTATCCATCCAAACACCGTGCCTGAAGGCCTGTGCATACAATATCTCATTAATTTATATCATGCTTATGCTTTCTAACCCAGGTCTAAACTACACAATTAAACCTAGCTTACCTGCAGGTCAACAAACTATTTTTAAATACTCAAATACAAATTGTTGCTCTATGCAAGTGAATACAAATGTGAAATCCCTAAGAATTCCATAGGTTTTACCTCATTTAAGCTAATATCCCTTCTTCATGGCATCAAGATAAGGAGACAACCCAAGAGCAGTGTTAGAATTCTCTTGCATATTTTTGTTTCAACTTTAAGGGGAAAAGGAATTAATGACCATATTTTAGGAGTTTCTCGGCCCATCATGTTGCTATGGCGACATGCATGTACCTATAGCAACATCGTTATAGCAGGATGACGTTAGCCCAACTTTAATAATTTAATTTCTAAAATTTTAAACATATAAGGCCCTACATAATTTTTCAAATGTATATTTAGTCGTTCTTATACCTTACACCCATATCGAGATATTTCTTAGTAATGATGGATTATGTCTCATTATAATAGATACCACTTTACCCATCATTCATCCTAGAATGATTAAGGAATAAGAAATGATGTGAATCTAGATTTAAACCTAATGACCAAATTATGATAGCTCACTAACAACATAATACTTAAATATGGACCTTTAATTTCCCCGGTTACTAAAATATTAAGGCAAAAAATTATTGAAAACTCACTCTAGCGAAGTAGTTTCCTTGCTTTACAATATACAAGATGATGAAAAGAGAACATATTCCCCAAGCACCCAAGGTATTCAGATCCCCATAAAATTATTGGAATCAACAGAGTAGTCAAAAACAATCACCTAACCAAAAATCAAGGCAAAACCTTGTTATTGAAACATAAATCTTGATGTAGCGATGTTGCTTTCACAACATGCATGTTGAAATAATAGGAGTCACTAGTTTAAATGGTAAATAATTGGTTATGTAATGACCCTCCAGCTCATTTTCTGTACATCCGCTTATTTTTATCATTTAGAGCTTTTCTACAGCTGCCCCAAGTCACTTATGGCTTGCTGGAACTGACAAATTGGTTACCAAGTAGTTCATTTGATTTTTAGAGAAAATTTTATATTTTGAAGCCTTCACAGGTTCAAATTAGATACCAGGCAAAACCTTCATTCAAATGATCTTCTATGCTAAATATAACTATTCCAGCATCTCTAAAATATTGATTTGAGCTAGGTGGACCCTTAGATTTGTCTCGAGGCACCCGAGTTGGTGTTGGACCCAAATTTTAGTGAGATGACCCCGAATAGAAATTTTAACTATGCCATTGAGTCTAGAACATTAAATTTGATAGGGTATCATAGTCCATTTGCATACGAGATTCTAGATGAATACTAAGGTGTTGGCAGGATTCAGTTGGTGTTGGTGCATCATATTCGTGATGCCTTCAATTGCTTAAGAGATCTGCCAACCAACAAAAACTATCACGTACATAATATTTTTGCCATGTAAGGAACTCCCTTAGAAGCAGAGTAGGAATCGTGTAAGTGATACTATTATTGGGTAAGTGACATCTACTCGGATAGCCATATATCATGTAAGCGATAGGCTTATCAGGTAAGAAACATCTTTGTCAGGGCCAGGTATTGAGTAAGTGACCAAAAAAGTAATACCTGTGTACCCAGAAAGGGTATAAATACCCCATTTAGCTTATTTTTAACCATTTCTCATCCATTTCCAAGATACTTAAACCCTTAAAAGAGGGAAAACTTTGGGAAAATATATGTGGGTGATTTTGGGGCTTGGATCAAGATTATTTATGCATTTATCCTTGAAATTTGTGGTGAGTTTCCATTAATTTCTTGCTAGAATTCTCTTACTTTTTCTAAAATACCTAAAATCTTGGTGATTGATCTTAGCACCCTTATAGCTTGGAATTCAACCAATTTTTAGAATAAATATTTCTTGAGCATAGAGGGACATTGAGTTGGTTTTGAAAATGCAATTTTTGTAAATGGACCCCACATGAAATTTTTTACATAATTTTGGACCCGAAGTATAATAGTACAATATGGGTATCGTTGATCATATTTTGATAAGTAGATTATGTTTTTGATAGTGTGGCACCTTGTAGAGGCTTCTCGAAGGGGAAAATTGGTAATTTAGTGAATTCTTTGGGATTTCTTCGATGCTTCGGTAGGCTAGGTTTATCTTCTTCATAAATTGATCTATCTCATAGTATAACAAGGATAATATTCTAGATATGCAGTGGGATTTAGGTGTTTGAAGTATGAATGCGAGTTTTTGGTTTAATTAAGCTATTAGGCTATCTTGAAATAGTAGACTTGGAGTAGTTAGTGTAGTTATTCATGGCTTAGGTGGGTTGTTCTTCGTAGTATACATTTAGAATGTAAATTTTTTAATTACTAAAGGTAGGTGAAATTTCCCTAGTTATTCATGTTAGAGTAGAATTGTCCTTAGTTTCTTAAGTTAAGGAAATTGCCTTAGCTGCTATTGTTCTAGTTAGGATTACCTTAGTCATTTGTGTTTGGATGAATTTATATATTAGGGATGATTATGGATTACTTGAAATCTAGGAATCAACTTAGATAGCTTATCCTAGTTTGGGGTAGAAGTTGCCTAAGAGGATTTTTTGGGATTAGAAAATAGGCCCTCCAACCCACCTTAGGCCAAGACATGTTATAACCTTGTAGACTCATTTCCGTGTTATATACTTTTATTAATGGGACACTTGTGAATATTGAATATAATTATTCAATATGTTAGTTGGATATTGAGTATTGATGTTAATTTCGAGCATCACTAATGATATTGCTCAACTGTATGGTTAAGGATATAATTTATAAGTATAATTTATGATTTATACATGCGATTATTGGTATGGTTTCCAAATATGATTAATAACATCTCTCATTAATATGTTTAATGTTATAGATATCAACATTATTAAAAGTTAGTGGCTTATAAAGATGATTTAGATTATGCCTATATATAATATGGCTTTTGGATTTGATATGGCTCATAGATATGATGTGACTTATTGATATGAGTAGAATCTTATAGATATGATGGGTGGCCTATAGATATGACTAATGGTATGCATTCTAGAGATACTTAATAGTATTGCTTATGAATATCAGTATTGATATGGATTATGGATATATCTAATAATATGGCTTATAGATATGATTGTTGATGAGACTTATGGTTATGGTTCTTGGTCCGATATATAGATATGAGTAAAGGGATAGTTTATAGTTGTGACTTATGGTTATAATCTATTGAGTTAGCTTATCTATATGGATTATTAAAATGGTTCATTGATATGGTTTATGATTATGAGTTTTGGTTTGAGTCTGATAATTAATAATGATCTTGATAATATGAGTTCTTATTTGAGTATGGAAAATGATGTTAATGATGATGATACTAATGAGTTTCAATTCAAATCCAACACATGAAATTATGTATGAGATGGTATAGTTCCAATGGATTCTTTGTTATCGCATAATGCTTGAGTTATTTATGGCTTTTTTATTGCTAGTTTCCTTTGTTGTACCCTCCAGGCTTATGGGGGCCTGCATTGGGTTATTTTTTCGTACTTATTGGCTTATAGAGGCGAATATTTTAGTTAATAGTGTGATTTTTATGTTATCATACTCATATGAATTTATTTATCTATGTATAGCGGTGTCGGAGCTTATTTCCAGGTTCTTTTTATCTTGACTCTGCTCATGTTATCTTGTATCTTATCATATTTATATCATCATTTAGCTCGGTAAACCCATGATGCTTATTGAGTACCTGTGGTTTTGGTACTCATACTACACTTCTATACCCTTTTTAGTGTAGATTTGAGTACTAGTAACCATTGTTAACTCGATGTTCATGCAAACTTGATTTTGGATATTGGGTGATCTCTTGGAGTCGGAGTTACCCCTTTTCCTTCTATTTATCTATATCTAGTTATTCATCTTCAAGATAGATTTTATTTGACTATTCTGTACTCATAGTTTATTGTAGTAGATCTTTTTCCGATATTACTGAGTCTTAGAATGTTTGTTTTCTATATATATCTTAGACCTTTATGACTGTATTTTGCTATTTGAATGTTTAATTGTAAATTTTCAGGTTTTAGGCCATATTCCATCAAGTTAGCCCATTACACCTATCTTCAAACTATATTTTGGCTTTCCTACTGGTGGGACAGGGTAGGTTCCATCATGACTCATGAATTAGGTCATGACAAATTGGTATTAAAACTAGGTTCCATTAGTATTATTTATACAAGAGCAAGATTCTAGTAGAGTCCCCTATATTGGAAAGATGATGGTTATTTCTTATCTTTAGGGTTTTATAGGACAGTCTTAGGGATTCTTCAATTCTTTAACTTATTTCAGGCTAAGAGTCAGAGTTGGTTACTAAAGAATTCCTTTGGTTTCACTCTTTGGCAAATGGATAGGACACATGCTACTACAATATGAGATGAGGGGCTCAAGATCAAGCCTAGGATCCTATCATTGTCTGTGGATAGACTATAGGTTGTGGACATCCTCGAGATATGTCTTCAGCTAGGAGAAAAGATAGGGGTCCTTCACCATACCCTATCCTCGCTCATGGACCGAAGATCCATCTGCCCCAGCCAGGGTGGACAAGGGACAGCCTAGGCTCCACCTAGATTTATTTCTTCTTTAGTGCTCACGTATGCTTTGGTTTAGATTTTGAGGTTGGTTGGTGGTGTACCATTTGATGGTGCGCTATCTATAGACCAAAGTGGTGTTGAGGTAGAGTCGTATCTTATAGCTTCAGCTCCTAGAGTTAAGGCCCGTCTTGCATCGATAGTTACTCAGCTAGTAGTTACTCAGCCAGTGGTTGCCCATCCTGCTATGTCTATAGAGGAGCAGAAGATATTGGGTAGGTTCTTGTGGTTGGCTCCCCTTAGGTTTTTTGTTGCACCGAGCAAGGATGATTGTGACTTTTTTATTACTTGTGTGGATAGGCTCAATAATTTGGGCCTAGTTGATACTCATGATGTAGATTACACCTCATTTTAGCTGGACTTGGTATCTCAACATTAAAGGTCATCTTGATTCTAAGACAATTGGATCTTCTCCTTTGACACGGACATAGTTCTCTAAGATCTTATTAGAGAAACATATCTTTCATAGTCTTAGGGATCCTTTGAGGGGTTAGTTCTGGAGGTTAGAGCAAGGCTCAATGACTATTGTAGAATATGAGGCTTATTTTTATGAGTTGGCTAGGCATGATACTTCTATTTTGACTTTTCAGTATGAGAAAGTTCATTGTTTTGTTAGGGGATTGAGACTTCTTCTTTGCATGACTACTCAGAGTTCAGTTACTGCAGATAGGTTTTTTGCTGAAGTTTCTGATCATGCTCAGCTTTTGGAGCATATTCATTATGAGGTCCAAGAGCGCAACAAAAAGAGGTTGCATTATCAGGGTAGGTTCAGTATGACTCATAGTATCTTTTAATTCAAACAGAGTGGTTCTCAGGGTAGGTACCCTCCACTCTAGTACTTCCTTCTGATATACAATTCTTAGATTTCTATAGCCTCAACAATCATCACACGATAACTGAAACACTGACTAACTTAGAATTTTAAGAAATATCACCATACCATGAGTTCACACCATCTAGTGCTTCAATTTTACTTTCTATTAGCTCAATCTTCAAAGATTCAAACTTAGATTCTAACACTTAATATGGATATCTCCAAACACTTAATGAACCATACTAAACTCCATCATAGCCTACTAATATCACATCTCTAAACTTATCTTTCTCCCTAAACCATGAGAATTACCATTACACCTGGAAATCAGACAACAACATCCTATAGTGTATAATTTTGTTGGTAAGAACATCAATTACTACATTACTAGCCCCATGCAAACTTAGAACTTAAGGGTACTACATAAGCACACCCATTGTTAAAACTTAGAAATAATACAATCCTATATTACCTTGGGTACACCTCTAGATCATACACACTTAATCATTCTTAATTTTGAATCACCAACTTAAATTTTTGCATGCACTGTTTCAAGCTTAATGATTCACCTTTATACAACTAGCCCCACAGATACATAATCCACCAAATTTAGATAATATTATCCCCACTTTATGCTACTAAACTTCTGGGTTCATGCTTCTAACTCTAGGTCATAGCTATCATAGGATTCTGAGAAGGGATTTAAAAAATCTTCTAACCCCTAAGCACTGAGGTACTACCCCACCATTCGATGACTGATTCATTGGGAAACTGAAACTGAACGACTCTATTTCTACTATCAACTGAAGTGATTTTCTGTGATACTATAATCGGGAAATTTTTGAACATGGAAGGAAGGATGAATTATAAA